>VWZY01008184.1:301634-340518 GCA_013399075.1 Chloroceryle aenea
GGGGGGGGGGCATAAAAATGGTGTAATTAAGATGTCCTGTTCACCTTGCCTCATTCTGCAATAGAAAGGAAATACTGTGTGACTTTCAAAGGTAAAACAAGCAAGGAAGAGCAAGAAATAGCCTTTTCTCTAAGAATATGTATAGTCTGTAAAACTTTCTGACAGACACTATTAAAAATATATACATATTTACCATAATTGTATTTGGAAATAATGTCCTTTTATCTCCCTGGTATTGCCCAGCCCATAATTAATATGTTCAGAGAATTATTTGTTAGAATTATCATTTTTCCTGTCTTTTGAGGCATCTGCTAACTGCTTAACCAAACTAAGATGGAAAATCATATATCCAATTTATCAGATCAAATTATTCAAGAGGACGAAAAAATAGAAATGAATGGCATGATGGTGTGCTAGAATGAAAATTCACAGAAAAGAAAGAAGGGAAATAAAAGCAGTCATTTACTAGGATGATGTCACAAGTGTTGGACACTATCAAAGCTGTACAGAGCTTTGAGTAGAAGTGAAATTATAGGCATGAGCACACTTGAGTATTTCATTCTTCTAATGACAATGTTGAAGACTATGTAGAGAAGCCTGTCAGATATAGTTGAATAAGCTGCTTAATACTTACTCCAGTTATTAAAGACATTATTTTGGGGGTCTACTTTTTATTAAGAAGAAAGGAGACCAATTATTCTGTTAATTATTTTTTTTAACACACCTGTTATGACAAAATAAGAAAGCTACTCTTAAACCTTACCTCCGAACTTATCTTCTTTGATCTTATACTGTAGGTTGGATAGATTGCTTGTTTGAACAATGAGCTGCCAAGTAGTGTTTCTGCTTGTTAGGGGCATTATTAAGGCTCAGAGGAATTAATTTCAATGTGATACATTTTGCTGGGACCAGGAATAGATGAAAAATCAGTCCTGTGTGGTCTGCATATTACATGGGAAAAGCCTGAGAGGCTTTAAAACAGGTGTTTGACAGATGCATGTACAAGAATGGTCATGAACACACACTTACTGGAGCTCCTTTGCCATAAGGAATTACATTACACACTGCTGGTCAAGACTGGCAGATGATTATTTCCCTTAACTGTTCAAGGGGAATGAATAAAAGTGGTCTAGCTCTGTACAGCTTCTTAGAGCCTGAAATGGTAAGACTCTTCCTTGTAGTTTGGGATGGTGTCCTGTTCTGATATTAAAAGACACTCTTTTCTTGGAAAAAATATTGTCAGTACATAGAAGTATTTGAACTGGTAAGCTGTAATAAACAATACACAATAAGGCTGGAAGCAATCATGCACCACTTCCAGTTATTCAGATATTAAAGCTATTCCTCTATTCAGTAGTTCATTTCAACACAGTAACCTCATAAACATCTCTGGTCACATGTTATCTGAAAGCTAACATTCAGTTATAGATAACTTTGACCTTTAGCTAAAAGGAAGAGTCCTTGGATGGCTCTGTGCATTAACCCTTCTCAAAAAGAAAGCCACAGGAAACTTGGAAATTGTTTTTTCTAAAATTCCAGAGTTTTTATGAGTTCTGAAACCACAGCTGGGCCTACATTTTACATCACTGCAGTGCATAAAGGAACTGATGCGCTGCTGCCGCCTAACCATAGAACAGGGTCATAGTTAGGACTTTTATAAGAGGTAGGTTATTACAGTTTCCCAGAGGCACAGCTGGGTAGGATCAGTTTAAACAGCCACTAGATGTCAGTACTGCTCTATGATAATACTAACCAGCTTGCATTTTGTATGGCTGTAAATAAGGCAAACTGAAAAGACGTTCAGAAACTATGTTGAATTTCACCTCTAAAGATCCCTTTTCTCACTGGTCTGCAGATTGTATATACATGTAATCCCTTCAGCCTTCACAGCTTTGCAATTCATCTTTCTCCACATCTTTCTACTTAAATTCATAATTGCTTTATTCTACAGAGTCTTCTAAATTTGTCATTTTTTATTATGCTGCAAATATGCAGCATCAGCATCTTTTGGCTTAAATTGATTTACATTCAGAAGCCATTCACTAATTACATTATACATTTGCCAAATGGAAAAAGATGAGATTAGGGATTGATTGTTCTTCCTTTTAGATTTTCCTTTCTCTGTAATATGAACCATTCAGATCGATACAGATGGACAATAATGTAAGTAGAGGTCAAGTGTCTTTTTGATACAGGTATGTTGAAAAGGAGAATTTAAATCAGAAAAGACACTTACAGGCTGGTCTTTCCTGGATGATAAAAAGTGCTTGATATCTCCATTCACTAAAACCCTTATTGATTTCTAAAAAGTGAACTCATCAGCCCACAATTTTCAATATCAGAGGAGATTTAATTTTATCTAATGTGGCCTCTGTAGTCCTCACATTGCAAGCCAGGGCCGTGTGCATGTGTGTGTGCGCACTTTTCCCCCAACATTTCAAACACTTGACAGCTGGGTGAAGTTTTCCTTCCTCCCAGAGAAGGACTTTTTACATTTCATAATGGATTGCCAGAGCTGCCAGGGCTATTTTCTCTCCAGCTGTGAGAGTGGCTTTTTAAAATGACTCACAAAAGCTGCTAGCCAGCTGCTTCACCTCAGCCTTCACAAGGGCCCTGCATTCTAAACAGGGGTAGTGCTGACTTACTTTAGAAGGGCTCATTTATTTAGATGCTGCAGATGTATTCTATGCACAACAGTTGATCCTAAAGAGACCTCCATTCAGGCAGGTGAGTCATGGGCTTACATCACTGCAGGTGTTAATGTTGCGAAGAGGAAACATCCCATGTGTTAGTCAGTCATCCTTGGACCCCTTCCAGAAAGCATACAAAGCAATGTATGCACAATATGCTAATTTTTAGCTACTGTATGTACTATACATCTTAAGACATCTGTAAAAATCAGCTCTTACATAGGTATTAAAAAAAGAATGTTTTTCATCATGTCCTGAAGTGGAAAAAATACTAAACTTGTTGGTGTTTATGTGGCAACAGTTCTTAAATCAAATCATAGAATTATAGTGATTAGGAACTGCAAAGACCTTGAAGTCATTCAGTTTTA
This sequence comes from Chloroceryle aenea, assembly GCA_013399075.1. NCBI lineage: Eukaryota > Metazoa > Chordata > Aves > Coraciiformes > Cerylidae > Chloroceryle > Chloroceryle aenea. The sequence continues at coordinate 304,693 of VWZY01008184.1, forward strand.
TAACATCTCAGAATTTTTCACTGCAGCATTTTTCTAGCTTTTATGGGCTGAGGAAAACAGATATTCCCATCAATAGTCTGAGATCAGCTATCATGCTCTGATTTGATATGAAGCAAGATATGCTTTCAGACATAGACTTAAGGTGAATTAATATCTTTTTACTTCTTTGGAGCATAAACATTTCTTACCACAAATGTTGAATTTTTTTGAGAGACAAGGGTTACTTAAACTCTTCTTTCAACTAGTTCAAGAGGTAGCATCTCATTATTATAAATCATTGTCCATTAGGCGTACTCTGCAAACTCCAATTCACATTCACACTTTTCCCTCCTTTCAGGGATTACAGATAGATGTGGTTTGAGATGGCTCTGATTCACGTCATTTAAACACAAACAACAAAGGAAACAAGGAATGCTGACAAAATGGGAGTCAGAGAATTATAGTATTCTGCCCAAGTTTCAATATCAGTTTGATGACACAGAGCAGTGTGGAATACAAGCCTTCCACGGTTTCAGGAGCACCAACTGCTGCTCAAAAGCAATGCAGCTATGAGAATGTTTGTCCAGGCCAGTGCAGAGAAGCTTGAGTTACTTTGCTGCAAGCAGTCTGGGCAGATGCCATTTACAGTCTGGAATTGTATAGCCATCCTACCCACATGGCAAATGCACCTTCCCTTGCACTACTCCGATGAATAAGTTCTTATGGTTTTTTATCTCTAGCTCTTTAAGTCATGTAGGACAACATACCAGCTTTTAAATAATACTGTTTTACCATTGGTAAATGTTTTCTAGAGTGGAGCTATCTCTTGCCTGACCTATATGGGACACAAACAGCATGGAGTGGACCTGTCTTTACCTATCCACATGGTAGTTAAAATTGCTGTAGGAACTTCTTCCACCTAAAGCTTTTACACTTAAATTGGGTCTTTGCATCCTTAAACACCTTCTAAGTGATAAACCCATTCATATTCTTCCTTGGACTACACAGCTCTGAAGACATCTACATCTGTATTTTAAAAGTATAGAGAGCAGTCAGCTGGGAAGAAAGCCTAGCAACCTGCCACCACTGCTACCATGAAAATGAAGGCCATTGAGATTTTGCTCAAACTTGAGTAGGCCCAAATCCTTCATCCGTGCCAAGGCAAAGGAACCCCTGTGCCTTCTCAAATTTGCTTTCAGTGTCATGAAGACCACTCCAAATGAAAAAGGCTTCTTATAGATAACTGACTAGAGGGTTTCAGCAGCTAGCTTGAGGCTTTTTCGCAATGGCAAACGGACAGTCATTGTTGAAACAAAATGACAACACTCAAATTTCAGACAGGTTATTTTTAATAAATTTTATATAGAAACTGTGGGTTCGACCCAGCAATTAGGATGCAGTTCTGCAGGACAGATGGACTCAATGATTCCTTTGGACTCAACGATTACCTAAAATCAAGGAATATTTTTTTAGAAAAAGGGGACCAGGCTTTGAAATCTCTATTCCTATGTCACATTCTTCATGCCCAAAAAACATCAGGAAAATTCTTTGTTTTGACTTCACAGAGAAAAGCAGGGGGAAATCAGGGAAACTAAGTACAGTGAGAGAGAGAGATTTTCACAGTTTTATCCTGAGTCAATAACCCTGATTGCTGGCACTGTTAGCTTTCACTATCTGTTATTCTGTCAACTAAACCTATTAGTTTCCACTGCTGTCTGCTCTCTGTACAGTTTTTAGTATTTCTGTAAGCAAAGAACACAGAATATGTTTCAGTTGTAGTGAAATCTTTATTGCCTCAGAATTCTAGCATTTCTAGCCTCAGAATTCTAGCATTTCTAGGTGAGTTTTTTCAGGATCTATTTTTCACTGTGTATTTGTCCTGTGTTTCTGTTTCCATCAACCTTTCCATGTGGTCAGTAAAAACCTGCTCTGAAATAAATACTCTTTTCTTATGCCCCTAACATCTCTAGATACAGTTTATATACTTCTGACCTAAACTCCAGTATGCATCCACCATATTAATTGCTCTGAGGGTGTAAACCCAACTATGCTTGCCATTTGTTTTTTTCATCATACATTTTCATATCCCTTTTCATGACCTGTCTTTTCGTATTCTGCTGTAAAGAGGTTAGTGGTCTCCCTTTTAAGAAAGAGAGGGATGTTTTCTGAGTGCTAATGAATAAGAAGGCAGCTGGCACTAGATTCCTGTTAAAAACTAGGACAGCCTTTGCTTTGTTTGTATTCTTTGTCTTTGGTCAGGTCCTCCTCTCCATATCGTACTGTCATTGCACACATCCCTGCACACAGGTGTCCTCAGATTCCAGGAAGGAGTACTGACATCTAAAAGCCAGAGCAAGAATTACTGCATGGAAGTTTAATATATCCAAGAACAGAACACATGAAACAGCTAGGAGTAAAATAATAAATAAATAAATAAATGAAACCACCACTGAAGAGGAAGTGTTTAAATTGCTTTTCTACTTGTGCACTTACAGACTGTCCCACTGACACGAAACGACACAAATGATAACAATGAATCTTTTTTCTCTTTGTTTAAAAGAACATTTGAACTAAAGGCTCTGACACAGTTCTACAATTACAAGCCAAATAGATATTTTAATCCTCTCTCCCCTTCAACCAAGATGCAGCTCTCCATGTAAATATGAACATACTGGTACATCATGCAGTGTTTTCGTTTCACCTAGTTCTTGCCATAGGCCCCATGTTACATGCAGGCAATGCAAACTGTTTTGGACAAGTAGGGCATTTCAACACCCCAGGATTCTAATAGGGAGCACCCAGTAAAAACAATATTTCTGTTTTAAAGCAGGGCACTGAAGGAAATCCAAGTTTCTTACATCAGCCGATTCCAGGCTGGTCACATCTTCAGATAAAGTCAAGAAGTTTTTGAGCCATCAGCAAAAGGTGTCACTTGTGATCTTTAGGGTATACAACTTAGCTGAGGACTAAACTCTCTGGCTGTTACATCAGTCCTGGTAAGATATTTAAGGACCATCTTCTGCACAATGTTACCTTGAGTTTAACTGTAACTGCAACTGCACAACTAAAAGACTTCAAGACTTCTTGCTGCAGTATAAGATAAAAGAATGTATTTGTCCTCTTAAAGCAATTATAACAAGTCCTTCTATGAGAAGAGGAGGTGGGGGAGATACAGAGTAACAGATTTATAATTATCAGGAAAAAAATAACAATGTAAAGCATTTAATATTTTTCATAAACCTCTGTCTTTGTTATAATTGCTGTTTATTTGTTAACTAAAAGCATCGGCTTATTCATAGTCTACACTATATGTCACACTCTTTCAGACCTTAAGTACTACCAAAAAAAATTAGATGAAGGAATTTGATGCTGCTTAATTTTACATCAGAGATATTATTACAGGGGGAAGAGGGTACTGGTTTATGTATTTAATGTCTCAATCTTGAATCGATTTTAGATCTTCATTCCTGAAAATATAATTTCATTTTTTTTCCAAAGGAAAACAAACAGTGGCCCACACTAATGTCTGGAAGATTGTTTTAAGACATCAAACTCCCATTGAAAATGTAAATGAAACAATTTTCATTTGCCTGGTGCAATGTATACAAAAGTGATTGATCTACACAAAAGAATTTGATTCCTAAATGTTTTCTATGACCCCAGCTGTTCAATGCTCCAAACACATGGAGAATATCAAGGACAAAAACTTCATAGTATGTGATTTTTTTTTTCCAATACAGTGATTGAATTGTATACCACAAGAGACTTCCTACTGGTGTATCAGGAAAAGCTCATCTAAAGTCAATAAAATGGAATGGATCAATGGATGTTTCATCATAAGAAACCCAGCTGCATGATAACAAAATGGACTACATTTAGTCCTTCATCTCTAATTGTGTGACACTGAAAGTGGGCAGCTGTGACTTTTTGGTTGTGCTGTTTGTTTATTTTGTGGCAGCTGATTGCTTTTGAGAATGTAGTAAATACTAGAGATTTAATCACTTATTTAAGGGAAGGAGGGGGAGATTTGTTTGGTTTTTTTTTTCTCTTTTTATTTCTGAAGATACTTGGCACGTAGTATTTAATGTGACCTAACTATAGAAGAAAAAGAAAACAACACACCACACTTTCAACGTGGTTTGCTGAACACCCACACATTAAATCCATTCTGTAGAATTTATAATAATAACAACTCATTCTGGTTACAGGAGTAACGATTTCTAAACACAGCATTGAAAAACTTTCAAAGCTTGCATATTGCATACTTAAAAGAAGATTTGTATTTGTATAGTTTTTCTTTTCCTTTAAAAGAAAATACTTAGCACTTTCCTAGTAAGCTCAAGATGATTCTGTTGGTGGAAGATTCATTGCATGTGGAAGATTCAATGCACGTGTAATATTCTGGTGGGCAACCACAAGGCTCTGCAATGTGTCTGATACCATTGAAAAGTTTTGTCAGCAACCTAGAAGCAAATATAAAAATTTTTCAACAAAAATTTTCCCATTCCAGAAAGCTTAGCAGAGGAATATGATGTCAAGGCAATATAATCTTAGATCCTCTGAAATCACTTGGGTCTGTTCATACAATGGCTCTGCGTAGCCACATGCAAAATTAAATGTCTCCACATCAGGAACATGGCTAAGTCTTTCAACATCAATTCTTGGCTGTGAATATCCCACGTAGCTATCAGTAGTTCACTCAGATACTCACTACAAAGTTAACTCACTATCAGTGGTGAGAGTTGGGAATCTGTGGTCTGTGACCAGAGGGACCAAAGTCTACAGTGACAACACAAAGAACCTACATTACTGTGTTCTTCACTGAAAAAAAAAAAACAAACACATTTTGCGCACTCCTACAAAAAAATCCAAACCCTCTCCTTGAAAACTTTGCCTTTAAAACACGTGACATACTGAATTAGTTTTTAATTTTACATAAAAGGCAGTCTAACTTTAAACTCAAATTTGAAACACTTCTGTTAAATTGATGGTATAAGTACACACAACGAATCAGTGGTAGAATGTGGAGTCTTCACTTTCGGAATTAGTTGTGCTAGAAGTAGAAATATGTATAGGCGATAAAAATATGTGCAATGACTCTGACACTTTCAAATGTTGCTCTGTGCACTGGAAGTGCGTTACAGGACTACTCTATCCCTGCACAAAAAGTCTAAAGTATCCTAAACCACCTGTCTGGGATTTTTTAAATATCTGTGAATCTGGTGCTGGAGTTCAGAATCTTGGGAATACCTAAGCACAAGCTCCTCAGACTTATGAGGGTTCATTTTTAATAACCCTTTCCTACTTTCTCCTAATTTTATTGAAATGCGTTTAAATGTGAGGAATTTCACAACTGGATGCCCTATTCTCTCTCATATCACCAATTCTGTAACTGAAAGTAAAATTATCATTCCATATTTATTTTCTATACCTATACATTTTCCTAGAATTGAACACACTCTGTTCATTCTATGTTCATACTGAAGTCTGTATTTAAAAGAAGAACACATTTGCAAAATTTTCTGGTATCCTTTCTTTATTCACAAACATAATATGAATAGGAGATTTATTTGGTCTTACATTTACTTATTGAATTTAAAATTGCTTGAACTATACATTATAAAAGCAAGAAGTATAAATTCACTCAATTTGCAGAATATCCAAAGCATTTGTGAAGGTAAATCCTACAGCATACATTGGTTGCATATAATTTAAGTGCATATCTGTGTAATTCATCTGTGTGAGCATGACACATTTTGTTTAGTAGATTAACTCATCTGAAGACAGCAACATTTCACATGTAACTGATGGTAATTGATGTTCTTGCAAGTGAAAGTGTTCCCTAATTATCTTTTTTCCTGTCCTAGAGGAAGTGAAACTCAAGATGTTTTATTTATTAAGTCAATTTTGTGTTAGGTTAATGCCAAACTGCATTACATTCAGCTAATTTGTTGCTGGGTTGAGTCCCTTATACTTTTTCACTACTGACAATACAGCTAAACTTGGTGACAGTCCAGACTTAAGTGTCTACTCTGTCAACATGTTGCTGAAACACCCCCGGAAGGAAGTGTTCTGTAGTTCACAGGAGCCTCTTGTCAAGCATTAACATCTGCAGTACTGTAGATTTAAAAGTTATGCCTGAAAACATGTTGGTGAATACTGTAATAGTCTTCAGAGAGTAGATGTGTATTTTCTGCCTTAAGCAGAGATGGAGTAGAGAAGGTTTATGCAGAGGCTCTAGTATAGTCCCACTGTGACCAGCTCCTGATAAGATGCTTTAAATACATCATCATTCTATGTAACTGCTCAAAATTCTCACTTAAATCTTGAAAACAACATATATCTGAGGAAGTAGTTTATAAAATAGAAGAATGTACACACAACTAATGCAGATATTTTGCCCTGAGAGAAATATTTGCCCCAGGTATTTCCAGAAGCTGGTGTTTTAGTTTGGGACTTACTAGGGCTACCATGCTGGACAAGAAGAACCAGAGATAAGTACCAACTATACCTAACAGATATTTTCTTTCTAGAATTTTTATTAAATAATAATTCTATGCTTTAAAAAATGTGTTATCTAAAAAGCTTATGTTCTCAAAAGTATTCCTGCACATGGCTCTATGATTGGGATGAACAAGGGACTTCAGTAACCACCATCTGTCTGAGGCAAAATGAAAGAACGACTGGATCAAAACTCTGCATAGCTGTGTAACAGTGTTAGAACCCTTGCAAGTTAGGTCAACCTCTCAGCAGACATTTGGCTGATGTATGCCTTAATATTTCTGTGTGTACGTATATATTCTCTGAAGTGTAGAGTTCAAGAACTGACTTGATTAAGTGGAATCCTGTGATCTGGAAGCTTTCTGGCTTTGTCATCTTCTGTTAGCTCGTTTAGAGCTTGAAGTCAGCATGCTCGTGGTATGCCTGGGTAGCAGCATTTTGAACATCTAGGCTGCAGTTCTGCCCTACCTGCCCTACTCCATCCAGTCAGTGTGGGTAAGAACTAAGCCAAGAAGTCTTCTCAGCAGAGGCCAGGCTGAAGTGTTTTTCATATGAAGCTTGAGCTTTTAAAAATAGGTGGTGGATAGAATCTTTCTCTCATGGCCTTCAGATACACCTATCTTTGTTTATTAATAAGACATGGAATTTTAGACACTTTGTTTACGATTCACCTGGAATATAACCATGGAGTAGGTACTAAAATAAAGAAGACAAGATCAGTCCTCAGTAACAGTCCAGAACTATGGAGTATGTCATGGGAATGTAAAAGCTATACCATAGGTTTTATAAGTTTGCACTCCCAAAGCCTTCTGTGAAGGGTGACAATATCTAGTTAATCTGTAAAAATCTAGTTTTCAGTAATGGTTTTGCTCTTTATTTGATGTATAGTTGTGGGTTGGGGTTTTCTAATTTTCATTAAAGTAGGTGCATTTATAATTTTATTTTAAATACAGATTTTATGAGAAAAAAAGACATGTTTTCTTCAATTATCTTCTTCTAGGTTGTCTTTTTGCATAATTTTTCCATTCTGCCATACTGCAGACTTTTTTGTTACTGTTATTAGCCAGGTACTCAGTTTACTCACTCCCTCACCATATGTACATACGTAGGTGTGTAGTCTCTCTTCTCCCCACACATGTATATGTTTCAGGAAAATGTACCTTTTAATTGCTCTTGTTTATCATAGCTTTGGTATAGCATATGGCTTCCATTTCCAGGACTTCCACACTGAAAACCTAAAACTTTTTTTTTTTCCTCATGTCAGCCAAATAAAACAAACAGAAAAAAAACCAAAACCTTTCCAAAGCCTTTTCGATTTTAAGGGAGAGGATTCTGCTGTAAATTAGGATGCACATACAATTTCTGAATTAAATCAACTTCAGAAATTAAAACTTTGTTGCAGACTGAAAATACAGGATTTTTTTTTTTTTTATTTCCCCCATTTTGTTCTCTTTCTTAATTTCAGATTTTTATTTCTATTATTACAATTTTTGTGCTTTCTTTGTTTTGCTTATGGTCAAATCTGGAAAGAAGCTCCTGTCCTTGACAAATGTACTGTAACAATATTTGCAGTAAAGTGGTCATTAGCACTGGGGACAGGAACTGGGGACCTGGCTGCTTCCTGTTCCTTTTTCATGTAGGAACAAAAGCGCATGGTTTTGGTTGAGTTTACAACTGAATGTATCCAAGAATCAGGCACTGCTAAGGTGGGAGAACTGTGCAATAGAATTTAAACTGAAATAGAACAAGGGTTCTAACACCTCTCTGGGTAATCTCTGACAGAGATTGTGGTCTGCTGGACACAAGTATTTGTTATTTACAATTCTCTTGAATCAAGATGCTACAGTAATCCCAACAACGAAGCTAAATACCCAAAAGTGTCAAGATTAATCCAGTTTAGAGCCCAGAGGTAAGTATTCTTGCTTCCTTATTATGGTGGTTTGACTCCATAAGTGCATCAATACCATAATGGTCTATACAGTAATGGGAAAAGAGAACATATAAATGAGTAAGGAAAATTAAAGGTCTCAGTATAAGATAAGTTGCATGCCTATTCAGACATATGAGGATATAAATATGTTTCACAACCTCCAGCCAAATTTTATTGAATTGAGAAACTATCTTTCACGCCATTTAACAATGTACTTGAGCCACATTTGAATTTTTATTCATTTCCTTCTGACTTCTAAAGCAGTGTGGGGAAGGTGGAAGAAAAAGTATATTGTAAGAGCACGAACCTGATAGAATGTCACTAGGGAAAAATATAATGTGGAGCAGAGACAATAATAGCCTGTCTGTCCTTCACCAATAAAGGCTACAATAAAAGTTGAGAATCCTAAGTGAGAATAACCATTTAAACCTAATCACCTTGACATATAATGAGATTGAAAGGGAATGGGAGACAGAAAAAGAGGAATCAAACTTCCTGCTTATTGAAATGCTCCTTTTAACACCAGTATTTATTTCATCTACGTTGACTAAAGGCTGTGACTTACCATAGGCTGCCTCAGGAAAAGCATCAATTTGTAATGAATGGGGTTTTTTCACCCTGCTCATGTCTTTAAGCAGATCTGCATAAAAATATGAAAACCCAGAAAACAATCCTCTATGAATTGAATCCCTTTAAAAGAAATAAAACAAGTGGAAAAAAAAAAAAAATGAAAGAGCATCATTATTTGGATTACATTTGTCTTTAATCCACTTTGTCCTCTATATGAAATACAGTATGAAGACATCTGCCAATATTTTAAAGGCTTCTGCTTGTGTCTGAATTATGTTTTTAAATTAGACCCTAAAGCTGCATTCTAATGCATTACTTTCATTTACGGGAGTATGCATGTACTATCATACTACTCCCATGACATTCTTTATTTAATCAGTCTGAGAGCTGTACAGACCCGTATCTATTCTCACATAAATCTCTGCCAAATACTGCTGACTTTTAAATTTAACCTCACTGGCAATGAATGACCTCCTTGGGGAAAAAAAATAAATTATAAAATGGACAAATATTTTAGGGGAAGAAGCAATCTTTTTGGATAATCAGTGGAAGGTATGCAAATCTGACTGGTTTGGAATGGAGGTGGTGTCCTTGTGGTGAATGGGAACTGCTGCAGTAAACAACTTTAGCTTTTCCTATTAAAGGTTAGGAGGAGTGATTGATATGTTTGACAAAGAAATGTGAGGTCAGGAGCAATAAAGGCAATCTGTTCTTTATACAAATAGTACATGAAAAGCAGTACATATACTGGGTATTCTCTAGTTGGTTTTGGTGCACCTGCTATTTCAGAATAATAAATGGAGCTGTGCCCTGTTGCAGCTTGTGAAGGTAGGAAGCATCACTGTTAGCTCACTCTATTCTCTGATCATCAGTTCATCTCCAAAAAAAAAGAAAAAAAGATAGTCCTAATGAGCATCTCCTTGATCATATTTTAAGTTAGAACCTCACCTTTTTTTTTTCCACAACCATTAACTGGCAACTAAATCCATAACTGTCACATTCATTGAAGTAGAACTTATTGAAAAAAACAATGTTAAGCTTCAGGTAAGAGTACCAGAATCTGCGAAAATAATTTTAGTCCTGTCTTGGGTTAAGGTTTCCAGAAGTATAAACTAAGGATATATTATGACATCATGCTAGAAATGGCTTTTGCTATTGTTTATCGTTTACATCTATACTTTCTTTAAGATTCTGAGTGTAGTTAGGTTGTCTTAAATCGGGATTAATGCTCCTTCACTACAGGTCCTTGCTTAAATTATCTGCTAGTTTTAGTTCCTTATCTTCCAGTGAGCTCTGAAAGCACATCTTCTGCCACCAACCAGTATCTCTACAGTGAAGGAAACCATAGCTTTAGTTGTGGGTCTGTTAAATGACATATTCACTCCAGAAAGTTTGTTGTAGAATTTGGACTTCATATACCAACATTTCTTTTATTGCACATATGACTTACAGTACACTTAAGTAATTTAATAGCAGCAATTACACAAGAAAACTAGACCAACTACACAAATTCTTTTTTCAGTCAGATAACACCGGGTAATGCATTTTCCCCCAGTGCAAATATTTTTTCTTACATTTAAGACAACAGCAGGCAACACAGACATCTTGTAATATTGATAGCAACTAATAACTGGAGTCACAGATAATAAGCATAAGAAAGACCTTGAGATACCATCTAGCTTTTCCTCTACAGCTGAGCATCTATACCTGAACTGATCCTTACAGATGTTTTTCTGACTATCAAAACCTCCAGAGATGGAACTTCGCTGGCTTTCTGAGACAATCTATTCTGGTATATCACAATCTCCTGCACTTAGGTTCCTTCCAAATGTTCTGGTTTTATCAGACCATTTCAAAGCAGTTTATATAATTTAAACTAGACTAATATGATTGACTTCTTTTAGGTTCACACAAATTATTCCCACTAATTACAGAATATTCCTCACTTCCTGAGCCTAAGTCATATGTAGACTGTAGAAGAGAGATGTATCCGAAGTGAGTCAAGTACCATCAACATAATCTAAAACAGCAGTTCATCAGCGGGAGTTTAGGTTACCCATGTACATACCCAGGACCACAGAATTGCTTATACAGCTCGTGCCCTTCAACACCCACTGGTTTTGTTCACCTGCAGAGCAATTGAATATACAACAGCTGTGACCAAGGTCTAAACAATGTGTCTTGGTTTCATGAAATCAAGCAGAAACGGGTACATCTTCAAACAGTTTAGCAGAATGATCTAAGTAGTGACCAACTTTATCTGCTGGACTGGGTCCTCCTAGCTAAGACCACGTGCTGCCTGTGTGTTAAATGCTTCTCTCTGAAAGGACCTGACCTTGGGAGTGGTAGGTGGTTCAGAGAGGAGTTTCTCACACAGCTAGCAAAGTTTTCAGCTAGAAGAGAGTTACTATTAATAAATTTCTCAGTTGGCTGTACTACCTCTTAGAACAAGAGGAAAGGAAGATCTCTTGCAATTGGGCTCAGGTGTCAGCCAGAGAGCAACTCATTTGCTGGAAGGAGTCTGGCAGCACCTTCTGTAACCACTCCTCAGTCACAGCTCACTGTTTCATCCATACTCCATATCAGACACAGATGGGAGACCATCTTATTTCTGACTCTCACAGTCCTCTGTTCATAGCTGTGGCCACCACAATTTGGCTTACAGATTCAGTAGTTTGGGTGTATTGTGAGCTGTGGCATATGCTTGGACCTGAGAAAAGATAACAGAGATTTCTAGCTGAATAGAAATCACCATAGCTTACAACATCTCCTTGCTATTCCAGGAAGCCTGAATAGCTCTCCTTCTGCCTTCAGTTTTCCTTTTTTTTTTTTTCTTTAATGCTGTGCACTCATTCCATTACACCTTTTTAAATCTTTCATTTCATCATCTTTTTCCTTCTTCAGAGAGTAAATTTACCCCAAGGTCTTAACATAAATGTTTGTCCTCTGGGCTGAACTCCCTTTTACAGCTTTACATATCCCACAGAAATAGAATTATTTATTTCAGTAGGTTTATCCTCTGAAGCTAGGATTTTCCAGTCTAGATTTAGCTCTCGGGAGAAAAACTTGCATCACAAGCCATTATATATATTCAGGCAATGACTCTCAGCTGCCAGAAAATTGCAGGCCAATGGGACATTGCTGTAATCTCTGTTTCCAACTGGTCCATGCATTTCCAGTGGCCATGCTTAAAGAGACTTAGAACCGTTCATTAAGTTTGTTGTGAAACCAAGTTTTTAATATCTGTAATTCCAAAGGAACAATAGGCAATTAAATTGAGTGAAACTAGTTTGAACCAGTATAGTTTCAAAGAAACAGCAACATCCCATATCTCAAAAGAACTCACATTTTAATGTAGCACCATGAGTCTGAAACTATTTCTACTGTTTTGGGCTGATGAGGGTTTCTCACTGTTGTTGTTGATTTGCTTTATAATGAGAAGCTTTACTGTGCATGTTAAGAAACTGCTGTAAAAAAAGCTGCAACGTTCATGAGTAGAAGCATTTCTTTTACTGATAGATTATCAGCCACAACCATATTATTTAAAGTGGCCTGTCAGCAAGATTGATTTTGTTTGCTTTTGTATGCCTTGCTTGCACTTTCATATTATTATATTGCAAGTAAAATACATGTTGCGAATGTTTTTGTCTTTAGTAATATTTTCTCAGTTATTATGGTGTCTTCTGTTTATTTGGGTACAAATTACTTGGTTCAATGATTAAAATCTATTGAGGAGAGTGGCTGCACTTTTTAGTTTTTCTGTGCAGTTGCTAGGAAAGTGCTATCTCTCCTCTCCTTCACAGGGTGCCAAGGCCTTCTGGGTACCAGCAGCACTCACTGTCCCTGATTAGCCCTCACAGACCTCCACCCACCTTTCTCATGGCTCAGGACCCTGTGTAAGCTCCCAAGGGCCATCAGCCCCTGCACCAGTGATACTACAACGGGGCTGGTCTCCGATTCTCTACAGCTGACCCCTGCCTTGCTATGTGTCCCATTGAGCCGGACGCACTGATGGTGTCATGTCGCTAACACCAGGGAGGTGAAGATACCTGGGGCAGGAGCTGCCCCTGACTGCCACTGGCTGTCCTGCCTCTGTCTGGAGTGGTGGATCAGGCCATATAGGACAGAAAAGCCTTGTTGGAAGAAATAAGCTGTCAAGAGGCGGGCTGCTTCAAACAGCTGTTTGAATTCAAACCCTAGAATTTCAAGTGAAAAGAATTTGTGGGATTTTGAGGTATGCTGATACTGAGCTAAAACATAGATTATGAGAAATGATAAAGCATTTTGATAGACTTATAAAAAGAAAATTAATGAAACTAAATGAATGAACTGCATGCTTTTATTTTGGAAATTTCTTCCAGAAATACTTCTTGAAAATGATTGTCCTTCTGTATCAGTTTAGGACAATTGTATAGCACTCTATTATTGATGTTGGATTGTTTGAAAAAAATCTGTTGAAAGCTTGACACTCCCTAATGGCTTGTTTCTTAAAAGTACTTATGTAGTTGCCTTGAAGGCTGAGAGAATAAGCATTCTTGAGAATGCTGTCTGAAATAGACTGTAAAGAATATGACATTGCTAGCATGAGAAAAGATACATTCCATTCCATTCTAGGTGGAATGAATATGTGCCTGCTGTTAGGAAAATAGAAGTAAGATCTGGGGTGAATGAGTTTCATGCTATGCCTTGCTTACATAATGAATTAGAACTTGTGAAGCTGTTACTCCACCTGATACATTCATCAAGCTACTTTCTTGAATAGATAGATCATGATGGTTTTGTTGTTTTAATGTTTTTTACCTTGAGGGTAGCCAAAAAGCTCTAGAAAAGTAACAGTATCTCAGTTAACTCTCTGAAGTTACACTTCCTTGCATAGGACAGTCAGCACTGTGGAATATATCATAGCAGAGCAGTTTTAGCAGCAAGGTAGCATCCATATTTGTGCAACAGAAGGAGAAGCGGAGTGAAAATGCTGTTGTGTCTAGCTAATACAAGGGTTTGAACAAGTACATTTTTCCCTTCCATTCCTCTTTTTCCTTTTCATTTTTTTTTTAGTTTCTATAAACCGGTGATGGAATCAGGATTTCTGCCTTCTGGATTGTGATGGTTTGTATGAGAAAGGTCAGACAAAGGGTGTTCTAGCAGAGTCTGTATGAAGAGAAGACAGCAGGAAGAGCTCTGAAAGGAACATGGAACCTAGTGATTGCATTACCCTATGATTTCTTAATCATAAAATGCAGCAAAAACAATGAAGAAAGTTCTAAGGCTGTTCTCTGGGAGTCTGCAGAATACAATTTCTTTTCAATAGTCCTGAATTTTGCTGCCAGCCTCGACTTGATCATGTCTAAGTTGCAAACCACAAGAACTGTGATTACCTTGTGATATACTCCCCTGAGACAGTTTTTCCCCAAATAGCAAAGATAATTCCATATTCCATATGTTGGTTTTTTGTTTTTTTTTTTGTAGCAGTCTCTTTGTTCTCCATTGCCTCACTGTATAATAATATGATTGTATACTGGTGAAATAGAAGCAATTTTCCCTGATCAGAATATCATTGTATAATAAAGTAGATGTCGATAAATATTATTAAACTATAATAATAGATTTTTAAGTCCAGAAGGACCTGGTCTTATTCAATATGAGCTCCTGTGTGAGACATGTCACATAGTCCCCAATTTAAGACAGCAACATTCTAATTCCTGTATTGCCAATCCAAACTCAACAACTGAACAAATAACAACTTTTCTGGTTTCTTTTTTGAAAAAAAAAAAAAAAACCAACAAGAGGTATGTAAAATTACTTTGATATTGGCTGCTTTTCTTATTCTGTAAACAGCACATGGCCATGCAGTGTCCAGTACAATATGTACAGCAATAGGGAAGTGTTTTCTTGGCAACAACAAGAAAGTAAAGCAAGAGATGTCCAAAGGAACATAAGTGGAAGGCTTGTTGCTGATGGGCAGGATAAGTCTCCCCACCGAACTAGCCTACTTTGTCATTCCAACTGTTCAAAACCTGACATTTTCCAAGATGTAATTAATATTCACTTTGAAGATGCTTTTAATGAGCTATGGATGCTAAGTTAGTCTCTAACAGCTTTCCAGTTGTAAGTAATGATTCATTCAGAGAGCAACAGATTCAGCTTTGGAATGTCCCATCTTACTGCCCAGTCTTGCTATGCTCCTGCCAGCAAAACTCAATGTCTGTAGTGGTAGGCCAAGCCATGTGGCACTAGTACTGTGTCATCTCTTGATAGTAACCTGGCATCTAGTCCCCTTATTTCAATATTCCTCATTGCATGTTTCTGTTAAGGTAGGATATTATTCCACTATTATACCGTACCAAAGAAATGTTTAGTCCAGATATTAATATTCAGAGCTAAACATTCTACTTCATGAATTTTCAAGTGTCAGGGAAAGAAAAGGCATTGAGGATTGTATTCTGCTTGTATCCTATATGTACAAATGTGTACAGTTTACAGCCCTGGATAGAAACTTTGCAGCTTCCAGAAGTGCATACATAGCATGGAATGTGAAAATCAGGTTGTTCTCTTTCTTGTATATTATCTTTATTAATAAAGATTGTACAGCTGCACAGTATCATTTTTACTAGTGACTCATGAGGAAGAATGGGATCCAGTTTTATTGTCCTTAAATATCTTGGCTCTGATGCTGTAGTAAACAGAAAGCACTTATTGTCAGGCAAGTATGTAGATATGACTTAAGGATAGAGGAGACCACGAATCACTTAAGGACAAAGAAAAAAAAAAAAAGCTTTTCTATGTGCAGAACAACTAATGAAGTCTCATTTGTTACAGGCTTCTTACAGACCTCCCAGAGCATTTCTTCTTTCCCCTTCCCCAAAACTTTCTCTTTGTTTGGCTGGATCCATGTCAATTCTAGTGGAAACTGATGAACAGGTTCCTTCATTTAGGGAAGGTGAAGAAAGAAATTTCTCCAGAGAAAGACAGACAAGTAGATACAAAATACCATTACAGAACATTCATTTCCTTGGGAAAATAAGCTAGAATCTGTTTCAGATTCTAGCATGCTGGAAGAACCTTGAGGTCCTAACCAATATCCCAGTCTTGTTGCTTTAGGTTGTGTTAGGTCATGAGAGGGAAGAGCCTCTCACAGAATAATAGGGGTTTGGAATAGTAGGGGTTGGAAGGGACATCAGGAGATCATCAAGTCCAACCCACCTTTTAAAGCAGGCTTGTCTAAAGGAGGTTTCCCAGGACTGCACTGTGATTCTGTGATTCTGTGCATCCAGGTGGGTTTTGAATATCTCCAGAAGTTAATTCACAATATCTTGGAAGCCTGTTTCAGGGTCTGTCATCCTCATAGTAAAGAATTTTGTCTTCATGTACAGATGCAACTTCTTGTGTTTTACTTTGTGCCCATCGCCCCTTGTCCTGTCACTGAGCACCACTGAAAAGAGTCTGGTCTCATCCTCTTGACACCCGCCCTTTGCATATTTATAAACATTTTTACAATCCCCTTCTCTCCAGGCTAAAAAGACTCAGGTTTATCAGCCTTTCCTCATAAGAGAGTTGCTTCAGTTAGCTCTTCATCTTTGAAACCACACATTGGCCTCTCACCAGTAGTTCTCTTGAACTGGGTAGACCAGAACTGGATACAGTGCTCCAGATGTGGACTCACTAGGGCAGAGCAGAGGGTGAGGAGAGCCTCCCTCATGCTGCTGGACACACTCTTTATAATGGACACCAAGATATGATTGGCTTTGCCTACAAAAGCACAATACTGGCTCATGGTTAACTTGTTGCCCACCAGGACGTTGAGGTCCTTCTCCACAAAGCTGCTTCTCAGCAGGTCAACTCCTAACCTGTACTGGTGGGTAATATTATTCCTCCCCAGGTGCAGGACTCTTTAACTTCATTACCTTCCCCTCTGCCTGACTTTCCAGCCTGTCCAGATCAACGACACAACGTTCTAGTGTATCAGCCACTCCCCCCAGTTTTGTATCATCACAAAATATGATGAGGGTATACTCTATCCCTTCTTCCAGGTCACTAATGAATATCTTGAACAAGACTGAATCCAGTACTGACCTCTAGGGAACTCTGCTAGCTACAGACCTCCAGTTAGACTCTGCATTGTTAATTACAACCTTGTGAGCTCTGTCATTCAGCCAGTTCTCAATCCACCTCACTGTCCTCTCATCTAACCCACACTTAGCTTACATATGAGGATATCATGGGACACAGTATCAAAAGCCTTGCTGAAGTCAAAGTGGACAACATCCACTGCTGTCATCTTATCTACCCAGCTAGTCATGCCATCATAGAAGGCTATGAGATTGATCAAGCATGATTATCCTTTGGTGAATCCATGCTGACTACTCCTGATAGCCTTCTTCCACATACGTCGAGCTCATATCTGGAATTAGCTGTTCCATCACCTTTCCATGAATGGAANTAGCTTACATATGAGGATATCATGGGACACAGTATCAAAAGCCTTGCTGAAGTCAAAGTGGACAACATCCACTGCTGTCATCTTATCTACCCAGCTAGTCATGCCATCATAGAAGGCTATGAGATTGATCAAGCATGATTATCCTTTGGTGAATCCATGCTGACTACTCCTGATAGCCTTCTTCCACATACGTCGAGCTCATATCTGGAATTAGCTGTTCCATCACCTTTCCATGAATGGAAGTGAGGCTGACTGACCTATAGTTTCCTGGGTCATCCTTCTTGCCCTTTTTGAAGACTGGGGTGACACTGACTTTCCTCCAGTACCAGGAACCACTCCTGTTCCCCAAGACCTTTCAAGAATGATGGAGGGTGGCTTAGCAATAACATCAGACAGCTCCCTCAGCACTCATGGATGTATCCCAATGCAGACCATTGATTGTTGGGTATCCAGTGTGACTAAATGATCTCTAACCCAATCCTCATCAACTAAGGGAGAGTCTTCCCTCCTCCAGATTTTCTCTTTTACTTCCAAGGTGTGGACTTCCTGAGCGCTGGTCTTAGCAGTAAAGGCTGAAGGAAAGAAGTCATTAAGTGAAACTAACTTCTCTGTATCCTCTGTCACCAGGGCACCCACCTCATTCAGCAGTGGGACTAGAAGTTAGGTTTCCTGAAATCCAGGGTTGTAATCCTACTTATTGCCCAGAATCTTCCATGTGTGATACTTAATTCTGTCATGTCATGGTCATTGCAGCCAAGGCTGCACACAACCATCACATCCCCAACCAGACATTGTTTGTTAGTAGCACACATCTCCTCATTGTTTCCTTCATCACCTGTATCAAAAAATTATTATCAATATTCTGCAGGAGCCTTCTGGGCTATGCATGCCTAGCTGTGTTGCCTTTTCAGTAAATATTAGGGTGTTTGAAGTTCTTCATGAGATCTGGGGCCTGTGACTGTGGGGCTACTTCCAACTGTCTGTAAAAGGCCTCATTGACTTCCTCTTCCTATAATTATAACATTGTTTTGGCTGGAAGAGTCCTTTAAGATCACCAAATCCAATCATTAGCCTTGCACTGCCAGATCACCACTAAACCATGCCCCTCAGTACCACATCTATGATGAGGAGCTGATCAGCTGGACTGCAGTAAACACCCACAACAGTCTCACCCACATTGGCCCGCCCCTTAAATCTTACCCATAAGATCTCAACTCTTTCTTCTTCCCCCTCTAGGCAGAGCTCAATACCTTCCAGTTACTCTCACGTAAAAAGCAACTCTAGCACCTTGCCTTGCTGGTCTGACTTTCCTAAAAAGTACATAGCCATCCATGACAGTATTCCAACTCATGAGAGCCATCCCACCACATCTCTAATTGCAGTGAGATCATGGCCCTAAGAGAACTCTCACATCTCTACTTATTCCTGTTTATCTCCCATGATGCATGCATTGGTGTACAGGTATGAATTTCAGAGAGGTAACTGATCATGCAGGTTTCTCTGGAGGGGTGCAAGATGATCCACCACAGCCATCAACTCTGTTGAGGTGGTTTGCCTTCTGGTTCTCATCTCGAGAGGCAGCTAAGGAATGTTTGCAGCTGCTCTGGCTGGCCTGGCTTATCCTGCATGGATGTCTCTCGTTGGTTCTGCATGTTAACAGGAGGCATGTTCAGCTAGAAAATTTATCATAGGTCACAGTCCTCTTACTGTAAGGCTTAATTTTGTGTTTTCCTCTTAAAATATATGCTCAAAGCTAATTGTAAATATGGGCCTTGAAGCAAGAATCAATTCTGAAGTTCCTAAAGTGTGTTTCATATAGGTCAGAATAGATGATTAAGTGATTTCTTCTGGTTTTATAATCTCCTGTCTGAAGAATCACATATAATCATGTGAATAGCTTTCCTACCCAACTAGCTCATTGCAAAGCAATCATCATTCATTTTTTCTCCAATATGTATTATTAGTTATAGAATCATAGAATGGCAGAGGTTGAGAGGCACCTATGGAGATCATCAAGTCCAACCTCCCTGACAGAGCAGGATTACCTAGGGCAGGCCACATAGGAACATATCCAGGTGAGCTTTGAAAGTGTTTAGAGGAGACTCCACAACCTCTCTGAGCAGCCTGGTCCAGCCTCTGTCACCCTCACAGGAAAGAAGTTTTTCCTCATGTTCAGGTGGAACGTCCTGTGTTCCAGTTTGTAACCATTGCCCCTTATGCTATCACAGGGCACCACTGTAAAGAGACTGGCCCCTCCTACTTGACACTCACCCTTCAGGCATTTGTAAACATTCATAAGATCCCTTCTCAGTCTTCTCTTCTCCAGGCTAAACAGCCCCAGTTCTCTCAGCCTTTCCTCATAAAAGGGATGTTCAGGTCCCTTAACCATCCTCATAGCTCTCTGTTGGAATGTCTCTTATATTTCCCTGTCCCTCTTGAACCAGGGAGACCAGAAGAGGACACAGTACATCAGATGTGGTCTCAGTAGGGCAGAATAAAAGGGGAGGAGAACCTTGCTCGACCTGCTGGACACACTTTTCTTTATGCACCCCGGGATACCATTGGCCCTTCTTGGCACAAGGTCCCATTGCTGTTCCATGGTAACTTAATTATCACCAGGACTCCCAGGTCCTTCTCCACGAAACTGTTTTCCAGTATATCTACCCCTAACCTGTACTGGTGGGTGGTATTATTCCTCCCCAGATATAGCACTCTACACTTGCCTTTTTGAACTTTGCTCAGCTCTCCAATCTGTCCAGAACTCAACGTAAAGGCAGCAGAGTCTACTTTGATGCTGCAAAGGATATGAACACATATGATAGACTCTGAGACCTGATAAATGCTCAGTATCATAGTTTGGTCAAGAGAGGGTGCCATACAGTGTTTACAAAACTAGCATGTTCAAAAACCTTTTGGCCTGAATTTCACCTGAAGAACCTTAATTAAGAGCACTACATCACTGCAATCACTGTCAAATAGACCTCTGTGTAAGAGGATAGTCCTCACATTATGGATCTCTGTATTGGATGATAGTCCTCACATTTTTTTTGAGATATAGAAATACCCTCTATTGTTTTCCTTCTTTGATGTTTCTTCTGTTTCAAGTCAGCTGCCATGAATATCTGGACAAATAAACCTTTACTGAGTGAAGACACCCTTTGTCTATCTATTGATACCTATGGATAGACAAAGTACAGAAAAGACCTACAGCCACATCTAAGTCATTGTGAGGTACTCAGCACTAACTTTTTCTCCCCTCCGCAGAGGATTCAAATGTATATATGGATCAAAATGTTCTAATGATTACCTCTTTAAAATTCTTAGGTCTGTTAATGGACTGGAAAATTTGATTGTTAATGTCTCTGTAATGTTGCTTGTGTTCATATTAGGGTGGGGCTACATCCTGTGGACTCAGGTATGTGGAGCAGCTCTTAAACAGAAATGAAAGAACAAAGCCCAAAATGTCCAATGCAGAGACTAATTCCAGTGTTCTGTATCTGTGTTTTGAGTCACCTGTCTATTGTAATTCTACCTGTGCTCATCCCCAGAAATCTCTGAGTATCTCAGCTCTACCCAAGCCCTTTCAAGTACAATTAAACCAAGGGCTCAGCCACCCTTATTGCCTGACTGATCTGTGATTCCACACATGTTCTTAAACTTACTTAACATATGTGGCCAGGATTGACAGGATTGATTAAAATTGAAACTGTGGGCACTTTCAAGAAATTGTAACAGTAAAATAACATGTTTTTCATCCAAAAGGATATCAGCATGAAGAACTACACTTTGTATTTTTTTCCCTGTGGAACTCAACCCTTTTCAACACTGTTCATCTACCTTAAATCCCAGAAGAAATTGTTACATTTCATTTTTAGTACGATTAGTTCTAGACTTAGCTAAAGTGATACAATACTTCAGATTATAAATAAACACCATACAGTCATGTTTAACTGGTGGATACTGTGATGATGACAAGCATTTTGTTGCTTGAATTTTACTTTGTCATTTTTATGTGAGTTCTGCATATTCTGTGATTTTCTGGACAGCATGGAATTCCTCCAGATCAGAAATAGTCAGAAACAAATCATTTGAGGCTCAGTAATCTGAAAATATCTGTAAAAAATATCTCCAGAAATATTAATAACAAGACAAGAACAGTTGATCCTCATTGTCCTAGACTGCAGTATCTGCTGACACATCTTACAACACTCTTCCTGCCTTATGATTCTATCACAGGAATTTTTCTCATGATAAAAACAACTTCCAAATATTTCAATTCACCAAGCAAAGCATTAATTGTACTTCTGACATTCCCTTATGTTTCATTTTCTCCATCTGCACTGGGTAATCTGTAGGAAGGGTAGTCTGATGACTCCCTGCAATTCTTGATTTTAAATTCCACAGTATTGTTTCAATCTTTATCCTACTGGTAAGGAAATAACACCTGCACCCTCTCTCTATGCCCACTCTGTCTACTTCACACTGTCCTATGGTTTTGGATAAGGATGGAAGCTGGACAAAAGACTTGCCTAGAAAACAAGCTATTAACATGAAAAGTGTTTTGCAAATGTGCCCTGATTTAAGTAGTAGATGATCACATGCCTGCTAGATAATTAATTTGGGGATTTAACAGATCAAAGGTCAGAATCACAACAAAATTATCTGGTTTCTTTATATCACCACTTATGAGGCAGAAGGTGGAGGGTATGTATTGTGAGCACTCTCCAGTTAAACTGTTGTGCTAGCACAAAACATTACTGCATTAGGCTGTAGCCTGTAATCAATCCCAGCTGGAAACTCATATCAACATCACTGTTCTTCTTGCCAGTTCCCTGTTAATCCTTTAAAAGGGTAGGTAAAAACAGAACTAGTGTCTTATATTACATAGGTTGATTTATAGAACCCAGCTATTCAAACATTTTATTCTACACAGTTTACAGGCCAAATAATTTTATTTCTGAAATGTTTAATTGGTTAATTTAGACCATACAAAATAAATGACAAAAGGCTCCAGCGGAAATTCCATCCTACAGTCTCATTTTGTTGTATTTTGTTCCCATTTGTAATGTCGGGCCTCCTTCTGTTCACTGTAGCAATGCTTTGTTGGGCACATTATACACATATGGAATTCTTAGAAATACTGTCATTGAGCCAGGTATTTCAAAATGTATGTTTTTCCAGCAAGTCCAGTCTATCGGATAGCATGCCTATCCATGCCGCTTCTCTGCATTTTCAGAGCAGATATACAGGATGGATAGATGGCTCAAGTGTTGCAGCTTTATCTGTCCTGAGAATGGCAGTAACACTCTGATGCAGGTCCCATTTTTTCAAACTGGTTGGTCCCCTCATAATGAAGCCAAAAAGCCTGTAAGAAACTTCCCTAGATGAAAAGAGATTAATTGAAACTGGGGAAAAAAACAATATAATCCTAGCCAGAAAACAATTAACTAGAGCTTTGTACTTTGTTTGTTTGTTTAGGCTTATAATCTCTATCTCCCTCCTCTCCCATAACCTTCAAAATAGGTTGGATCCTTGGAGTCCAGTTGACTCATCATGGATCCTAGAAAAGCTGGTAGCCTGTCAGATGAGAAAGCCCTTTTCTTCTGAGAGTCACTGAAGAAGCTGAGACCATAGTGATTCCACATATTGGTTTGTCTCTGAATTCCCAAAACACACTGTTACTAGCCCTGAAAGCACAGCTGTGGTTCTAGCTTGTAGTAAATGCATCTACCAAGGGTCAGAGGAGCTAGGAACACATTACCTTGCATCCCCTCTTTCTGTCCACTTTTGTTCCCAGATGATGCTCCTGAGATTCAGTATCATATATAGCCAGAAGCTAGTCTTCTGGGTTATGTAGCACACTACTCAGGCTCCAGATAGAATCATAGAATCATAGAATAGATTGGGTTGGAAAAGACCTCCAAGATCATCGAGTCCAACCCCTGATCCAGCTCCAATTACTATATCATGGCACTAAGGGCCATGTCCAGTCTCTTTTTAAAAACCTCCAGGCATGGTGAATCCACCACCTCTCTGGGCAGGCCGTTCCAATGCCTGATTACCCTCTCTGTAAAGAATTTCTTCCTAACATCTAACCTAAACTTCCCCTGGCAGAGCTTAAGCCCATGTCCCCTTGTCCTGTTGTTGGTTGCCTGGGAGAAGAGGCCAACCCCCACCTGACTCTAAGTTCCCTTCAGGTAGTTGAAGAGAGTGATGAGGTCACCTCTAAGCCTTCTCTTCTCAAAGATACCTCCCAGATACACTAAAACTTGCTAAAAGATGCTTATTTTATGAAATTCTTCAGGAGAAAATGCTACCTTAAATAAGGCTACAAATAGAAAAACCTACAAAAATCACTGAAGACAGAAAATAATTCTAGACTTAAAGTAGTTGTTTTGGAAAAATGATATAGCAAATGGTATGAACTTCCAGGATGTTTGTTGTACAGTTCAAGAGATTACAGTCTGTGCCAAACTCCTTTACTCACAGTTGAGGGAGTTTGGTTTATGCCTACTACTTATTTCCAATCTACAGTGAGCCATGGGCTTTAAATTTATTTTATTTTAAATTTATTTTAATTCTTTTATCTAGCAGAGAGGAAAGATTAAAGCAGATCAAAGTTTAAGGTAAATTCTGATTTCCAAAAAGTAGATTTGAGTCCTTTAGCCAGTAGAGGAAACTGTCCCTTGATAGTCACAATAGACAGCCAGAGCCTTGTGGAGAGGACATTATGAATTCTTTGATTCTAATATAAATGTTTTTTTCTAAATACCTAGTGTATTTCCAAGTGAGAAACTCAATTAGAGCTAAATGTGATACACTATCTACTTCACTGATTTTTTACTTTTCATTGTTTTGAAAACCACTACATCATACTAGAATCTAGTATTATTTTGGTAAACAACTTTCCTGACATAGACAAATGGAATAAGAAAATTGTTATTTTAAACCTATAGCCAGTGCTACCTTGATTTTCAACTCTTGAACCTTTACACGTGTCCTTGACATTTCAATCCCTGTTATATCTTTGACCTCTGAACTTGTAACAATAGGTCAATGGATGTAAAGAGTTTTCTTCCATTTATAGAAAATCCTGTTATGGCTGTTTGTTTAACTGAGTTTAATTCATCGTTTTGTATACAGTGATATTTTCTACATCCTCATTGTTAACCTTAAGAAAATCTTTGGTTTAGTTATTAACCTTGCAGTTGGCTTGTAACTTTATTGAACAATACTTCAGAGCTCTAAGACATCTTTCTGTGGATTGAGCAAATGTTTATTACTGCAATTTTATACCAAAACAAAACTATAACAAACCAAATAAGACAGTGCCCCAGGTGTAGAACAANATTCATTTTAGCAGAAGTCTATACTATGCAGTGATGTGCAAAGATTCCAATACACCCAGAACATGCAATTTTGTTACATGGGCACTGTATATATGAACAGCAAATGAACCATAGGCACCTACTTGTCCTGGGTGTCATCAAGTCCCTGCAATTCCAGTAGAGCTGACCAAAACACATATTGTAATCTACTAACCAAGGATTTATAGCCACTGCCCTTACTGGTCTGTTGTGTTACACCAGGAATTTCCTAGAAAAATAGCAAATTCTGCCTGGATAAAAAATATAGGTGGGAAACAAAGATGTTTAGAGAAATGCATATGGCTAGTATCACTGTATTCCAATGGACAATTTCTCCTTGTCATGGGAAAATAATAGAATTTCCTAAAATTTGTTCCTAACTGATCAGGACTGGTTTAAATCATTGGTTCTCTCTGTAACTAATAAAAGAACTCTGCCAGGCTTCTGAATAGAATTTGAAGTCTGTGCTTAGATGTTTAATAATTTATGCTTCATGTATTTTCTTTTTGGTACTGTTTAAGAAAATGCCAAATGACTAGCAAGATCATTTATTTTGCAACAAGGTACTGTATGATTTTTCCTAACCGCATCCTTTGTCCTGAGGCAAGTAATAATTGTGAGAGTCACTCTGATGAACAGTCACATTCATGAAGAGAGAGATGTAGTACCTGCTTTAAAGACTTGCCTCCAAATACTACCATGGACATAAAAAAAATAAATGGTTGGAAGGTAAAATTGCCACCAAAGTCCGTGATATCAGAATTATAGAAAAATTGCTTTAGGTATTTTCATGTGAAATAGATTTCTAATATGTGAATCTGAATAATTCAAAACAATACAAAGAAAATCTAGTATTTGTAGCACTTGTTTCTGAATTGTTTTCTCTGTAAGTGGGCAGATAGCAATGCTGATATGTTCCAGTATCCCTACACTGTATTTAGTACTCCAGAAGTCTTGCAGTATAAAGAAGTATGAAAATACAAATAGACTTTATGCAATAAAATTACTAAGCATAAGGAACAAACCACTTTCCAAGTGCACTTACCTTTTGCCATCAGTATGCATTGACCTTATCCAGTCCCTGATCTTTATTAAACTAAGACTCTGGAAATTGTCTTGGATAGAGTTGTGACCCTGTGAAGACAAACTGGCTTCTAGTCTATTAAGAAGTCCAAGTGGACTATTTTGTTCGTTTTAATGTAAGGAATGTGCTCAGGGACTCAAGGATGTTAACATGATCCTATCATGTTAAGACAAGATGTTTCAGACAAGATGTAAAACCTCCAAGACTCATTTACAAAACCTATACTCAAAATAGGTGCTTCTTGATTTTTTCAAGGACAACCCTACCTTACCTGTACTTTATGATTTTGCCTCAGGGTATTTATTGCAAGCAAATAATTGTTTCTGTTTGTTAAATGTGTTCTAGATTAATGTTTTTTATACCAATTTGAAAGTAGGAATGTGGTTTGGGAATACTCATTTAGGGAACAGAAACTTCACAGACCCCATAGATCTTCTTCCTTCACCCCTAACTGGACTTTTTAGCAAATCTTACTGTGTGAACTCAGTGCTCCTACTGATGTAAACAAAACTTTCACCTTCCAAGAAAGATAAGGGTTGCATAGGTTTGTCTAATAATAAAATGTGGCCTTTGTATTTGGATGGGAAAATGACTGAAAGTCCCATACAAGAAAAAAATCTACCATTGTTCTCAAAAGCTAAACACTTTCAAGATGTGATAGGCACTTACATGTCAAAGTTTATTCATTTTATGGAACTGTTCTGAGAAATGGATTACTTACGCAATCTCCCAGAAATCTTGGAAAGGCTTTTTTTAAAAGCCTTTATACAAGTTTTTGCATACAAAGAATTCTAAGTGTTTAATATAAAAACATTAAAGTGTCCTTTGAACCATGAGCTCATAGGGTGGATTTAGCCTGTTTGTAAAGCCTCAGCTAAAATTTCTGTTCTTGGGTGAGGTGTCCACATGCTTTATAGTGCTGAAAAATAATGTGCTTTAAGCTATATATTTTTTAACATTATTTATATACCACATTGTCAGCTATTCGTGGCATCATGTGGCAGTTTCACAGCAAGTATGTTCTCCTAAACCACAGTCATTGTTAGTGCTGGACAAGAAAAGGAACAATTCTATCTCAGAAATAATGTAAAATCTGAGGGTATTATTTTTATGCAAAAGATCGAACTGAGTCTTTTCAATGGGCTTAATGAATCAGCCTAAAGACTATCAATAGATAAGAGCAAGTGCTTGAAATCACATTTACCGTAAATCACTCTTTGCATTGGTATCTAGGCTAATAGACATATTAGGATGAACTAATTTCTGGTATATAATTTGGTTCTACATGTCAACACATGCACTGTTCTCTAGATAACTGAACAAATACGTCCCATTCTCTTATGGTTTTGAGTTTTGATTCTGTGGGCTCTACCAATGATAGCCCTGAATAAAACTTTCAGTAGTATAGGTCACTGAAACATGCAGGAACTTAATATCATTGAGAGAATATCCCTTTATGCAATTTGGTTACAATTAATAACACATTCAAAAGTTATCAGGAAGGGACTCACTAGCAGACAGGCAGATTCTCTTTCATGCTGCATCCTCTCCTACATACAAAATACCTTTTCTAATTTTGGAAACTGAAGAGCTATTCCTTAACTGTACCTTGTCAAACAAATTTCTGGGTTTTGGGGTTAATCCTGCTGAATTCCTTTTAAGTTTTGCCTTAGGCAGCTTTTAAGCATTTTTATATTTTCAAAGCAAACTGTATCTTTTAACTAAGTCTTACACAATTCTTCTTACAATATACAAGTCTTATGCAATATACATATATGTTAAAAGTCATTGTTCTTTGCTGAATATTTAAGAGAAAGGAGTTAGAAAGGACAACTAGAACTGGCTGCATAAAGGCAGGAAACGACATACATGCTGAGACTTTGTTGTAAATACCTACTGACATCAGCCTGTCTAAGTGTTCTGCAGCATTCCTTGGAAACAGACCACTTAAATATATGCAGCTGTATCCATGAAAGCACTGGATATGTGCAACATCCTACATGGTCACAGGCCACAACAAATCACCAAGCTATTTTTGTTTTTTAAAGGAAAAAATTTATTTTGGTTGCAGGTCTCCTCTCCTACATGTTCTTATTCAAATCAAGTCTGAAGAACAGTGAGAATGTGTAACATCATGCTGTTGGAAGAACTTCTGTTTCTTGCTAAGTTTCCCATGCAAACATACAATATTATGTTGAAAACTATTACTGTTTTTGTGATTGTGTTGTGTTTCACATGCTGTAAAGAATCTGAACCACCATTTTCAATGGAGTAACAACCATTCACTTGCAAATTATGCAGGATATTTTGCACAGATGGAAGAAATTTGCCTTTTTGACTTCATGTAAAGTTGAGCGGCTGTGGATGTGTGACATGGTAACAACCAGCAATTCTCTGAGGAACACGATTTGCTAATGTAATTTGAAATTGTCTGATTCCATACTGGAATTTCCAGCTTGAAAGTATTCACCTCTCACATTATTTTCTGAAGAGCAAAATACCTGTTTAAAACAAGTTTTATGTTTCAATAAACACAGAATAGACATAAAATTCTGGATGCTCAATGCATGGACTTTGCTAATTTTATTGCTACCCATGTCACTATAAAATGTGATAGCGTCCTTAACTGTTCAATCCAAGATTGGTCATGTGGGGTTCTTACTATTCTCAGAACATAGGAACAACTAAGCCTTGTGGAAGCACAAAGGAAGAAAGCAAACCAGCTCTGTTACCACTTGCAGGAAAACAGACTTGTCATTTACTGCAGAAAACCAATGATTAGGCTACAATAGCAGCAGCAGCTTAGTGATTTGCTTAATTCTTTTAATAAGCAGAACTCAGCACCTGGACAATGAATTTTCCACCTAATCATCATTACAGAGAGGATGTTCAGTTTGACAGGCCAAAGATACCTCTACAAGGAATTACAGGTTTTCATCTTAAGAATGTGCAATGGGTGTTAATTTACTATTTAGGACATCTAGTGGCTGACTTTCAAAGAATCAATATGTCTTAAGTATTCATTTATTGCTTCATAAATTAATCAGAAAATTGTTTTACACTTAAAAAAGATAATGTGCAATCACTTTTAAGACTTATGTGATGTGTGTGTTGCAGCCTTTTGAAGACTCCACAGTTTTATTTCCTTCTTGTAAAATGATATGCATATGAAGTTTTGTATTTCTTAGCCAAACATTTTAATTGTACAGGCTACTTCCATGGCTGAAAATTCATCAGCCTGCCAAAACCTTTTCTATACGTGATTTTTTAAAAGTGAAAATTGTTCACTCCCACACTTCATTTCATGATTGTGCTTCTATGTACCTGTGTTATTACCATTTAATTATATAATCCTGGGAAACATTCTCCTAATACGTTCTTTTGTCACCAATTAGAGAAAAGGGTGACTTTTGCCTTTGGACTTTTTATACCAATGATCTGATTAAAATGGGATATTCATATGCATAATACTTGCCACCAGTTTCAGTAACTAGGCTCACCTAGAATCATATGCAGAGTCAAGAGCTTGATGCTACAAATTACAATTGCTGAGAATAGCAAATTATTTTTTTTTTTTCTTCTGATCTGAGAGCTGAAGAGATTGGATACACTAAAAAGAATATATCTTATTTATGAATTCTCAATTTATGACGATCCTTTTTCACTGTGCACTTCAGGACATTGCACAGGACCTAGTTTTCGATCCTCAGTCCAGAGATGAATGTTACATCATGTAGGCTCCAAAATATTGAGAGCTCAGAGTTGTCCTTGAGTTTTCAGACTGAGTCTAAATTTTCTGGAGTAATTGATTTGTAAAACATCTAAATACTTTGGCAAGGGCTCTCTCCTAACTGGAGAGTGTCTTGTCCAGGGATTGTTAAGATATTTTTAAGATTAGCAATATGAACTTTATATCAGCTTTATAAAGCTTCCACCAACAGGAACAAGTCCTCCTTCTGCTTCTTGTAGAGTGGCTGCTGTTCAGGTTTCATGGATTTCCAGTCCTGATGTAACACCAGGACAAAGATGGGACTTTCACACAAGTCTACAGTAATATAGCCATGGGGACTGCGAAGACAAAAAATCAGCTCTGGGATACTTATATGGGGAAAATTTGTTTCTTTTTTTACCCTAGGAACTCTAAATTATATCACTTATTCTACATATGTAATGTGGTTTTAATTGAAAATCTTTTGAAGTCCACCTTTCAACTTTACCACTGAAAACTAAGCATAAAAGGCCAGCACATATTTAAGAAGCAGTCTTAAATAAAATCTTAAATAAAGTCTTTCAGTTAAAAAGGTTTTATACATACATCTTACTGTATTTGAAACACCACATTTTTGTTAATACTGTATATAGAAATTATTGCTGCAAGTTAGTCTTTACCATTCCCATCTAACCTTTTTATTGTAGTACTATCCTCTATGGCATGTTTTCAGACACTTTGCCTTCTTTAAGTATCTTATTCATTTGGTAGAATAATTTTCAGGTTATTTCACTCCTGCACTACCATCTTAGTAATTTTGGAAAGGGTTTTTTTAAATCACCTGGTTATTAAACTCATTTCCTCAAAGACGATTATTGCACAGTCCACTAGAATTTACTCTTCAGAATTGAATATCCCTTTACTTACTTTTAATCCAATTATTTCTGCTTATGAATCCTAAAACTCTCTTGTTACTCTTTGTTTTCCTGTATTTCACTTTGATGAATATGCTTGTCATGTCTTTCTCTATCACTGTTGGATTTTCCATACAGACCTGATTTTATTTTTCTTCTTTCCCACCCTTTCCTTATTTTTTAGTATATTTGAATTTTGTTCACTTTGTTGTTGCATTTTTCCATTCCTGAGATTAGTAAAACATTGTGGTTTAGCTTTATATTCATAAGAACCTGAAAGTAAAAATTTTCTGTCTTGAGGAGGCATGGGAGGAAGATGTATGTTTCATGTATGTTTTTGTATAGTGCCTTAAATTATGTTGGTTTATCATTACATTTTTATATGGGAATTTAGCCATGGCTTATCATGCATAGCCTTCTATAACAATTATTACTTCTTTCTTATTTGTCACCGAGGATTTATGTGTATTACACTGTGTTTGCTTGGTCTTGTCTGTTTTGGGTGTTTGTTTTTTTCATAAACAGTATTGTTGTAGATTTCCTGTCTTCTAAGACCCTAATTCTTACAGTTAATTAATTTGGTTTCTCTGTGCATGAGTATATATATCTGCTCAACTCTGTGCCCTCACTAATAATTTTAGAAGTCATTGTTAAGTTTGAACAAATGTTGACAGAAGGTTGAAAGCTCAAAAGTATTAAGTCCTTACAAGTTTCAAGAAAAATGTTAGAGAAAGGAAAAAGTTTCTGTTATTGTTCCTGAGAGAAAAAGGCTGCTATGTTAAGCCAGAAAACACACAGAAGAGACACATTGCAAAGGCCTTCATCAGAGAAAGATCTTTTCCACATTATTC
The DNA here is from genome assembly GCA_013399075.1 of Chloroceryle aenea. Classification (NCBI taxonomy): domain Eukaryota; kingdom Metazoa; phylum Chordata; class Aves; order Coraciiformes; family Cerylidae; genus Chloroceryle; species Chloroceryle aenea. Next base: position 336,035 of record VWZY01008184.1, read on the forward strand.
ACCTCCCTGGACAACAAAAAACCCAACCATGAGACAGAAATATATATGGCAGTCCAAATTCATTTGTTCTTGCTGATAAAATCTTATGCTTTAGGATAAACTAACTTCACTGTTTCCAATTCCTGGTTTTTGTCTGCTTATCTTTCTGGTTTTTGGCTCTCTATTTCCTCTGTAACTTGCTCTAAATTTCCTGACTGGTACCTTTTGTGAAGATGAGAAATGGTAAGATGTAGGTTCCCTTATTTCCAGTAAAACCAGAAAATATTCAGTAGACTCAGCATATCCAGAAGTCTATGTGAAGGGTAATTGTAACAACAAAAAAAATAATTAACTTGAAAATGTGTAAGTGTCAGGGTGTGGAGGGCACACTTTTGGTGGGTTATACTGTCTGAAGAGTTAGTTCTACCCATTGCCTAGTCTGAAGAAACAGTATTTTCATGTATGATATTTTTGTTTAACAAGTCAGTGATATGAAAACTTCTACTGAATTCAAAAGGCACTTTGAAAAAAATACTTTTTCAAGTGGGTATAGGAAATGGGACGAATTGTATATGCTTTGCACCAGCATCAATCACATTTCCTAACACCTGTGCTATAAGAAGACATCACTTTATTATCCTTACAGGCACATCAAATCCTTCCACTTCTAATCTTCTAGAAAAGCTTAAAAAAATCTTTGATATTTTCATTAGCATTCATTTGAAAAGGTACCATTTCAGTAGGTTTCAGTAGATTTTATGGCTATTAGTTACACAACAAGCTCTCTGGTCCTTTCATTCTATTGGCACCACTTGCAGATTGCTGGGTACCTGGCTTGTAGCAGAGTTACCCCATCAGAGCTCTGGTATAAGTCAGTACAAGTAAGGCATGATGGCTGACTTTGAATGCTGAAACACTTACCAAAATAAAAATTAACTATTCTTATACAGAATTATATTGTTTTTGTGGGCAAATGTAAAACAAGGAAAGAGGAAGCTGGATCTGCAGCATAACTTTTGCAAATGATAAATATATTTATATATGTGTATATGTATTTATGTGTACATAAATATATTTATGTGTACTTTCCAGAAAATCATGCACAAAAGCATTTCTATTTATAAGCTCTCCTAAATCCTGCACAAGTTACAGTGCAAACATTTGATTTCCATGAACAATTAATTTAACAAATGACCACTTATTTTCCAATATAGACTGTAAGATTGTTAAAAAAAAAAATAAAAAAATTAAAAAATTGCAAGGGTTTTCAGGTTTGAGCAGATAAATGCTGGCATCCCACCTGCCTTCCATGACTGAGTCATTAGCTGTGCACCAAATCTTCTCATTACAGTACGCACTCTTGGTCTATCTGCTTACTGACTAAAGGACTCAAGGTCCATACGTTTCAGTTATTAACAGTTACCTGAGAATTATCAGACTTGGAGTCAAGACATTCCTCAACCTAATCAGATTTCTATCAGCTCCCACCTTCCTCAACCACCAGACTGGTGTTTTCTGCTTGAAAGCCCTGTGTTTACTTTCCTTCAAACCATTACTGCAGAGGAGTTTGGCGCATAAGAGACATGAGGCATAAAGAGACAGAGCAGGAAGGAAACTCATGGTAGTCACTGGGCTGTTGAACCTGATGCAGGGAAACCTCCTGCTTCTGGGAGTCTCAGGGGAAGCAAGACAGTCGGTTTACAGATTGAGACAAGATATGACAGTGTTTATGGGAGAGCAGTGATCATTTAGCCCTAGAGAGTGATTTGCTTGATCATAGAGTAGGCATTTTGTCAGCTATGCTGTGGGTCCTGCTGACTCTATTGACTACAACTCCATTGGCTTCAGGGAAAGTTTTGTTACTTTTGTTGCTTATAGAGACCTATGAGGACAACTAAATGCAGACATCTTAATCTGAGATCTGAATCCCATCATTTCTGCTTTCTTTGAGTAGAGTATAAAAAATATTTCAAGGAATAAGAGCAGTAACTCTATTCTGTTCCTTCCCTTGGGAAACTGGCCTTATTTTACTCTTTCCATTTCCACTTAACATAAACAGAGGATCTCATGCTGAAGTGATTAAGACACACCCCTGACATGTAAGTGCTATGGGTTAAACCCCCCATCTCAAGGGGAGTCAAGAAGAGTTTATAACCCAAATTTCTTCTTTCCAGTGTTCTATAGCTACTCAGTTATTGAAGGAAAGAAATAGATCACTGCTCCATCTTTGAAAAAAGGCTTTTCTGGGTCTACTGCAGGATGACGATTCCTATATTTCTAATGCAGTTCATAACTGTGACTAAATGGCGTAGGTTTCCAAACAGAGATATATGGCTAGTAGCTGTTTCCATAAATTAATTTAGCTGTCACTATTCACCATGTAACTGATGTTGATACTTTTCCATGTTAGCTGGTACTGCTAAAGCTAAATTACAAGCCCTATGAGAATAGTTTGGAGGTATTTTGGTTCTGAAATATTTTTTAATTTTCTTATATTATAAATTTAATTTTATCATCTCTGGGACACAGAATATTTAATCTCAAGAGGCTTCTGATTCTTTAATTCAGGGCTTTATTCTCTCTGCTGGATAGCTACATTTAGTGCTCAGAGACCTTTCCTAATCTTTACTGTAAATCACCATCTACCCAGAACTCTACATCTAGAATGCCAACTCCCGTGCTGCCAAATCTGTAATAACACAATGGGGCTCTATGGGGATGTACTCATTATATCAGAGCAAGGATTCTTCTATACTAAATAGCTCTTTCACCTAACTGTATCCATGATCACCACCATTCAGCAAGTTCACCTTCAAGAAATACAGCTGTCTTGGTGCTGATTAATGAAAGTCAGGAAAGCATATTAAGACTACAGACTTTAGCTTCTTAAAGGTATGTTAGAAGTGGTACACAGACATTTTGATTGAATTTACTTCTGAGACAATAGATATTGAGCAGAAATAGGGATGTTCTTGCTTTTTTATCCAAATGAGGATGAATCTAATTTCTGTAGTCATGAGAATGATCTGGATAGTAGCAGTGAGTCTCTGTGGACCTAAGACAACACTGTCCTGCCATGCAGAAGAATTAGAGGACAGTCAAATCTTAAATGTCATTACCAGCAAATAGACACAGTTACATTCTTAACTGTCTGATTTCCCATTTTAAAATATATATCAAATACATTAGAGTATGTTGACCTTTGTGATGAATGTGTAATGCATGCTATAAGCAGATCAGGAAGAAAAGAAAGAGAATAGTCAATAGAAAGTAAAAAATATGGATGAAATTAATATAATTACAGTGGAATTCCTACTGCATTATATTATACTCACAGTAATACTAAAAGAGTTCACCATGATTAATGTTATTAGAGTGTATGCCAAATGAAATAGTGATTGTTCTTCTTTATAGGAAAAAAAGAGTTTCCACTTACAGTATAGTAAGATGAAATATTTGTCTTTTGCTGTGTAGGTATTTTAATATCTGTAATTAAGTGAATCATCTGCAAGGGCACACATAAGGTTTTTTAAAGATTATTTCTTCCTGTTCGACTCCATCTCGACCTTCTTTTTTCTTTTGCCTCAACTACTTTCTTTGCACAGAACCTCTCACTCTTTTTCCAAGATATACAGCATTAAGCCCCCACTTTGTTCTCTTTGCAATTTATTTTTTTCATCCCTGCTTTTTTATTATGGATACAGAAGTTTATACATTTTTCTTTTCAGATCTATTTCAAAGGTCCAATAGTTATTTTTTCCATCACTTGCCACTTACAGTGTCCCTTTCACACTCATCTTCCCTTTCTACCAGTTACAGAACTAAATATTCTAGTCAAACCTATGAGAAATAAAACCAATTTCCTACTCCTTCTATCACTTCATTTCCTTTAATTTCTAATTTATTGTATATGATGTTTACAATCATCAATCCATTTGCTTGCTCTATTCTCAGCCCTCATTGATAACAAATTAATCCAGTGCAATCCATTGAGTTTCCTCATAGTTAAGAAGTGACCACTTGTAGCAAAATTTCAGAGCAAGTACTGCACTTTCATTTTCGCAGACCTGTCAGCTACACAGAACACCATTACCAATTCAATTTCTCTTACTTTTTTTTTTTTTGTGTTTGGTTTGGTTTGGTTATTTAGTTGTTTGTTTTACTATATCTGCTCTATTCTTCTTTCTCCCTAGCTTCCTTCAGGTAACCCCTAGATATTGCCTTATTTTGCCCTTTTTCATTCACCAAGAAAACAAATTCTAGCAGTGTTGGTATTCTGTTGTTTCACAGATCTGCACTTGTAGTCTAAACTTTGCTCTTTTATCTGAACTAAAAACCTCATTCTAAGTTTGTCTAGACTTCCTCCTCTGCTCCACTTTGTCTCCTCTAGCTCTTTGCATCAAGACTACAGCTAATTAATACATCTTAAATACAGCCTTTGCAACCCATATACAAAGGTAAGATGTGATGATATCATCTGTTCTGAAACTAAAAAATGCAGGTTT
>VWZY01008184.1:341150-359911 GCA_013399075.1 Chloroceryle aenea
CAAACCAACATTTTTAAGATCTGGTTATCCTCATTCATATTTTAAGATCCTTGATTAGATTATTTTGAAAGTTCAGACTTGACAAATGTTTGAGAGAAATTATCATTAAATAACTAAAATGATGAATCATAAACCATTACAATATTAAATAATTAATAATAAATAATAATCTTAAACCATGTAAATGATAAACCATGATAAGACCATTTTTAAACCATTTTAATTTTTTTTCTTCAAAAAACTCACTTCCCCAACTTCTAATGATTCAGTCTAGATATCTATTTGTAATAATTACTATCAGTGAAGAAATATTTCTTAGAAGAAATACAAGAGGCTGGAAAAGTCATCAAAGTGCAGGTAATGTTTTTATCTTATGCCAATTTCTTCCTCAGAAAATAACTAAGGAGAAATGCCACAACAATTTCTGGAATGGTATTATTAAAATAATAATAATAATTATCATCTTGTCATTATTTCTGGACTGCTTCCTGTGACAACCCACTTCAAATATAAAAAGCACTTCCAAATAAGCAATTATCATCCGTAAATGAGGTGTAAAACTTGAAATGTGATATCTGAAATTAAAACACTTTTTAAAAATATCATACCAATATTTACCAGTATTTCCTGCACATAAGTCAAGGCCATCCTAAGCACAAATATAGGCTGAGCAATGAGTGGATCAGGGGAAGCCCTGTGAAAAAGGACTTGGAGTTTTTGGTGCATGAAAAACTGAATGTGAGTCAGGAATGTGTGCTCACAGCCTAGAAAACCAATCACATCCTGGTCTGCATGAAATGTGGCCAGCAGGTCAAGAGAAGTGATTGTCCCCCTCTGCNTTTCCTTTTCGCAGACCTGTCAGCTACACAGAACACCATTTCCAATTCAATTTCTCTTTCTTTTTATTTTTTTGTGTTTGGTTTGGTTTGGTTATTTAGTTGTTTGTTTTACTATATCTGCTCTATTCTTCTTTCTCCCTAGCTTCCTTCAGGTAACCCCTAGATATTGCCTTATTTTGCCCTTTTTCATTCACCAAGAAAACAAATTCTAGCAGTGTTGGTATTCTGTTGTTTCACAGATCTGCACTTGTAGTCTAAACTTTGCTCTTTTATCTGAACTAAAAACCTCATTCTAAGTTTGTCTAGACTTCCTCCTCTGCTCCACTTTGTCTCCTCTAGCTCTTTGCATCAAGACTACAGCTAATTAATACATCTTAAATACAGCCTTTGCAACCCATATACAAAGGTAAGATGTGATGATATCATCTGTTCTGAAACTAAAAAATGCAGGTTTAGCACACCTTGCTATATTCAGAATAATGCTGTCCTTGGATCATCACTTTGTTTCTCTTACTTCTCTTTTTTCATCCTTTGATTTGCTGTTCCACAAAGCAGTTCAGACACAAGTTGCTTGTCTTGCCTACAAAGCTGACCATTGCTATTTCACACTACCACTTCCCAGTGTTAAGAGACCAGACTTGCCTTCAGTTCCTAAGTCTCACATTTTATTTCTTTTTACACTGATACTGTTATAAATACTCCCTCAACACTTAATTATCATCCTTCAAATCCAACCATAAAACTTTCATATATGAAGATGTGTGACAACAGCATGACCAAAGGTGACATGAAAGCACTCTATCTACTAACAGTTGTGTATTTTTTTCCCTACACACTTTTTAATGTATCTGTATGTTAACCGCTAGCCCAAAGTTTGTGCATAAGCCTTCTTAAGCTCTTCCCATTAGAAAGCCTCTTCTTGTATTTGTCCACCTTCTACAAATAAAAAAAATAATAAAAACTGTGGATCACAACCAAGCCCACAGCTAATATAGAAATACAAGTATAAATAGTGTTTCTGAAGGCTTTGATTTATATATATTTCATATGTCTGTGGTGCAATGAAAAGATAGATGGCCCAGTTACTTCTCATAAATTCACCTCGCCTAACTTCAGCTACATCTGTGGTAGATTTTTTTGTATAGTCAAGGGGGAAAATTGGTACTTCTAGAATGTGATTCACTTCCTCTTGTATATGGACGTCAAAACTTGGTATATAGCAAGAATGAAATCCTACACTGCTAATGTTCATTTGGAGTCTTGCCAGAAGGTTCAGTAAGGCCAGAATTTATTCCCAAATATGCTGTGAGTTTTTTCAGATATATATTCAAATCAACTTTCCGAACTCAACGAAGCACACCAAAATCTTAAGCCATATCCAGTAGAAGATCCAAAATCAATATGACTTTTCCAATATGCTGAATTCTAAAGTAGAAAACTTAGAACATGACATGAAGTAACAGTGACATGTTGAGTAAATACCTAACTATGATAGAATAACATATTTTAATAAGAGACAGGATTTTGGATCATTTCTATGGAAAACTGAGCCACCACTGCAAAAATAAAAATTAGTGATCATTAACTATCTAATTCCAATTAAATTCATTAATAAGAATACATATTAGAAAATAACAACTAAAACAAACCAACATTTTTAAGATCTGGTTATCCTCATTCATATTTTAAGATCCTTGATTAGATTATTTTGAAAGTTCAGACTTGACAAATGTTTGAGAGAAATTATCATTAAATAACTAAAATGATGAATCATAAACCATTACAATATTAAATAATTAATAATAAATAATAATCTTAAACCATGTAAATGATAAACCATGATAAGACCATTTTTAAACCATTTTAATTTTTTTTCTTCAAAAAACTCACTTCCCCAACTTCTAATGATTCAGTCTAGATATCTATTTGTAATAATTACTATCAGTGAAGAAATATTTCTTAGAAGAAATACAAGAGGCTGGAAAAGTCATCAAAGTGCAGGTAATGTTTTTATCTTATGCCAATTTCTTCCTCAGAAAATAACTAAGGAGAAATGCCACAACAATTTCTGGAATGGTATTATTAAAATAATAATAATAATTATCATCTTGTCATTATTTCTGGACTGCTTCCTGTGACAACCCACTTCAAATATAAAAAGCACTTCCAAATAAGCAATTATCATCCGTAAATGAGGTGTAAAACTTGAAATGTGATATCTGAAATTAAAACACTTTTTAAAAATATCATACCAATATTTACCAGTATTTCCTGCACATAAGTCAAGGCCATCCTAAGCACAAATATAGGCTGAGCAATGAGTGGATCAGGGGAAGCCCTGTGAAAAAGGACTTGGAGTTTTTGGTGCATGAAAAACTGAATGTGAGTCAGGAATGTGTGCTCACAGCCTAGAAAACCAATCACATCCTGGTCTGCATGAAATGTGGCCAGCAGGTCAAGAGAAGTGATTGTCCCCCTCTGCAGCACTCCTGTGAAACCCCACCTGGAGTTCTGTGTTCAGCTCTGATTCCTAGAATAAGAAAGGCATGAATCTACTTCAGCAGGGCTAGAGGATTGCCACAAAGTTAATCAACCGACTGGAGCACATCCAATATGAAAATAGAATGAGAGATTTGGGGTTGTTCAGCCTGGGGAAGAGAAGACTCAAGGGATACCTTACAGCATCCCACCAATACTTACAAGGGGACTTACAGGAAACCTGGGATAGGACACTTAATGAGGGAGTGTAGTGATAGGATGAGGGGTAATATTTTTAAACTGAAAAAGAGTAGATTTAGATTAGAAATAAGGAAGAAATTCCTAACTGCAAGGGTGGTGAGATACTGGAACCGAGTTGTGGATGTCCTCTTCCTGGAAATGTTCAGGGCCAGGTTGGATGGGTCTTTGAGCAACCTGAATCAGTGGAATGTGTCCAATGACAGGGGCGCTGGACCTAGAGAAACTTTAAGGTCCCTTCAAGTTAAAACCATTCTATGACTCTATGATACTGTGATATCATATGCTTTACTTCCCATATAAATCTTATATTTCTCAGGTCAGGATCACAGCACTGTTTATGAATTTGGCAGATTGTATTGGGTTTGTCTGGGACAAAGTTAATTTTCTTCACGGTATGTAGTATGTTTTGGATTTGTGCTGAAAATAGTGTTGATAACAAAGGGATATTTTCATTATTGCTGAGCAGTTGTTGAAGAGCAGCAAGGCCTTTCCTGCTTCTCACCCTATCCCAGCAGAGAGTAGGCTGGGGGTGCACTAGAGGTTGGGACATCTGCAACAGATGACCCAAGCTGACCAAAGGGACATCCCAGACTAATTAGTGATGTGCTCAGTGACAAAAGCTGGGAGAAGATGGAGGAAGGAGGGTGCATTCAGAGTTATGGAATTTATCTTCCCAAGGGACTGTTCCTGATGCCCCAGAAAGAGATGAACACCTGCCTGCTTATGGGAAACAGTGAATGAATTCCTTGTTTTGCTTTGCTTGTATGCAGAGTTTTTGCTTTACTTATTGAACTGCTTTTCTTTCAACCCATGAGTTATCTCACCTTTAACCTTCTGATCCTCTCCCCCATCCCAAAAAGAGGGAATGAGTGAGTGGCTGTGTAGGGCTGAGCTGCCTACTAGGGTTAAACCACAACACATATTAAGATAAACATGTGGCATGATTTACCTGTGTTGCAAGAATAATATTCAGTAATATTATTCTCTATTTTCTGCTTTACATAGCTTAGACCAATGGGGTAAAACAACAGGAAACCCATGGAGAAATAAATAATATATCATTAAATGCTTTTATAATAGGTATGGTATATTGACATATAGGTATAGACTAAGAAATCAGGAAAATCTGTGAGTACTAACACCAGTAAGATATTTATACAAAAGATGATTACAATGATTACAAAAGTAATCAATTTAAAATATCTTTCTTCAAAGTACCACATTATTTCAAAACATTAAATGGAGTATGGAAATCTGCCTACAGTGTTGGAAACTTGCTCAACAAAAGAGATACTCATTAAAAAAAACCCCAAACATAAAATATATTAAATCCCATTGACAAAGGGGGATGGAGAAATATTCAACAACTGGCAAAAGTATAAAACCAAGTTCAAATGAGAACCATAAGTCCCACAGTGATGTAGTGGAAAAAAAGTATGGGACCACAAGTCAGCTAAATACTGATTCAACTTGCAGGCTATCAGCTGGCACCAAGTGATATATGAAATCCCAAAGATTGCCAAAATCCAAACCAGCATAGTATTTAAACTATAAAGGGGCCCTGCTGACCCATTCCAGAGTTTTCCTTATTTTTTAAATTATAGGTTGGCCTCTTAGACGTGCTTTGGCCAAGCTCTCAAGAGAAGATATTTAAGACTTTTTCATTTGGAATCATCATTTGCTTGAAGTTCATACTTCTCTCTCCAAGGCCTAAGCAAAGGCTGTATCATCAATGTGTGATAGCAGCATAGAGCAGTATAGATTATGAACACTGTTACCTTCCACATATTTTCAGCCATGCTATCTGTGCAAAAGAACTGTGAATCTGAACTGACTTGCAAGTTTAACCAGGTTTGCAGGTGACTTGCATTTTTGAAGTAGCAGAAAAAAGCAAAACTGCCCCTGAGAATGGTAAGGCAAAGGACATTGTTTTAAACTTACACATGCTTGTTAAACTTGGAGGAAGCATGCTATTACGATATTTGTGTGAAACATCAGCTAAAAACAAACTTTTTTTTTTTTTTCCCCCCTAATAGGCAAGTAGAGCAATTCTCAAAGACTAGGAAATGCCATTTAAGAGACTGAGCTTTTATTATCATGCCTATGTCTTTAATGTCTTTCAATTATGTTGAGGAGCAGAAGGATGTGGCAATTTTTGTGGTACTTGTGGTCTCAGCATACCTCAGCATTCTGGAAATAACAGAAAACAGTTTGTACTCTCAAAATTTACAGTTGAATTTGTAGAATTCCCAGGCTAGCTAACTATGTTATAGACAAGCCCAAATTAATCTTCAGTTCTGGACATCTGCAAACCACAGATCAAAATCAATATCCAGGGTCTGCAGTTCTGTGCTTTTGTAGTTTGGATGAATTATCTGCATCAAACATCCAAGGCGTCAACAACAGGGGAAAATCAATCAGAAACATATGCCATTTTAAAGATCTTTTTCCAGCTGCTTAGGGGAATAGAGGGAGGCTCTTTCACAAATCCTGTAGGAATTCTGATCCACCCCAAAAAGCAGCAACTAGAAGGAACAATATGGAAATAATAGTGGAAGACGTTCTCACTATATTCTTACACACTTTCACGTTAGAATAGTGTTGCCTTTAAGTTGTGAGAAGTACTATCTGTCCCTCCTGTGTCCATACAGCATGGCATAGATTTGTCCCTCTTTTTTTTTAATGAGGCTGAAAGCTTTACTCTAGAACCTAAAAATATATCTGCTGAAGTCTGAGTACTGGAAAGAAAACGGTTAATATTAGAAATATTTTACTTAGAATTCTGTGGGGGAAATGAAGGTTTTTCAAGAAGTAAAATACAAGATTTTGAGCAGAGACATAACATATCTTAGTGTAGATGTTTATATATATATACATTTGTATTACACACTTTTTTAAATTAAGTTGAACTCTGGAGATCTGATCAGCTATGATTTCCTCTGCAATCTGTACATCACTATTTCCCTCACTGGCAGTTTCTAATTTGGGTACCTAATGTAAGTGTTTAAAGTTAAGTCACAGTAATTCATATGATACAACCACATTCACAACCTGTGCTGCTATGAGACAATGAGAAGCTTTAGGTTCAGCAAACCTTCCATTGTCTCAGTCCCAGGGATGCCTGGGGCTACAACGCTGAGACACTACAAAGTCTTTAAGTCATGACAGTACCCACAGGAAGTCATGGACATCTGCAAGCAAAAGTAAACTGGAAAGAGACCATTCAAATTCCTGAGACAAGTCAGTTGGAAGCTTGTTGACATCACTGCATGTCCATTAAATATGAAAACTTACTTTACTGGAAAATACCTGACCTATTCTCTGCAATGCTGCCACACTAGGGTTTACAATTGCTGAAGTGCTTTAGACTACTACAGAATCACTGCATTTTATGAGAGATGCTTATAAGGAAGAATAACCAAAAAAAACTTTTGGCTGCATTGTATCCCTCAAACTTGAATGTTGTTTTCCATACAGCAAGGCTTATCCAGTGCAAGAACAGGAATTTGTATGCAGTTGTGTGTTGAGTGTTCTCTAGAAATAAGACAGTTGGGAAATGGGGGAAATGTTTATAAGAAGACAGTTGCTTCTAAACTGTCACATCATAAAGTCTCCCGAACTGTTACAGAAGATATAGAAGCAGCATGCATAAACCTTAGATAATTTTCACAGGCCCTCTGAAGAGGAATGTGAAAACATTCAAAATGCTACATTTCTTGTAAAGGACTTTGGTGATATTCTCTTTAAATACTTTGTCAGGTTTTTCTGTGTCTCTGTATTTTCATTTTTCCTTTCCATCTATGTCTGAAGATATTTATACCAAAATAGAGTTGGACGCCAATGTGACATCATGCCCATAATCCAACTTTATGAAGCGAGGAATTTGTAAAACTAAAGCTGAATAGTGAATTTAAAACTGGTATAATTCCTCTGACTACTTTTACATCTTGTATCATTTTATGTCACAAAGATACACCTATGCTTGATTTGCTGAGACAGAGTATTCTGGTTTTTATGTGGCTGACATATATTTCTTTATAATCTTTATCTAGGTGACAAGCTCAGAGTAAGTCAATTGCAAGACAAACAAATACTAATATGAGGAACAGCCTTGGAGTTGCTGCAGAAGAGTGGGATACAGAGTAACTGCCCTGAACGCTACATTCCCTCACTAGGTGTTTGATGTTAGGCCTAGACAACCTGATTGCACTTTCTATCCCTCAGCTGCCTCTCTGTAAAAAAAAAAAATAAATAAAGGATAATACTGCCTTTTTAGCACCAACTCAGTTCTCTTTTGGGCAGAGAGCTATCCTTTTCACGTGTGCTTGCATGCTGTCTCTCACAAGAGTAAACGATTAGTAGATTACATTCAGAAAAAAGAAAAAAAAAAAGTATTTGCTAACTGGACAATAACCAACCAAAACTTTTTGTGGTAACATAATGATTTACTTCAACATATCTCATGGCCAGAACACATCTCTCCAGTGTCTGAAGAGACAAACAGAAACTGTCTAGGGCACTCACTTGGAACACAGAGTTCATATCCACTGAGTTCATAGCAAGGATCTGGGCCTAGGCCTCAAGCAGGAAAGTGTTTTTTTTAGAGTAGAGATCTTTTATGCCATTATCTGCAACTGCTTCATATCCTATAATTAAATATTCTGTGGATAAGAAACGTCCAGTTCACCATGACTAATCCCAGGAACCTAACTGGAGTTCCCTAACTAATAGCTTTAGTATTCTATATTGTCAGTAGAAAGACATAAATCTCTTACACTGATTTCAGTCTTTTTTTTTACTTGGAAAAAAAGAATAAATCCTGAATCTCTTGCATCATCAAGGCACAGCCTAGCCATATTTCTTTTGTGAGAAATTCATGCATTCTTATGAACATTTAGAAATGTTTCATTTGCAATCCAAAGGAGATACAATGCTGAAATTTCAGATATTTACAAAGAAAATAAGAAAATCTTCATACTGCAATGAATAAATAAGTAAAGCTTTAGGAAAGTGAAGTCAGCTCTGTATGTCTTTGATCTGATCTTACTGGATAGCCAAGAAGAAAAAAGTTAAATAACTCTTTCTGCCTAGAATATGATTTTTCTAAAAATAATGTTTCAGCTGCATCCAGAAACACTAAAATATGATTTATATGATACTGTTAGAGATCATTTCTTGCCATTGGAGTCATATATCAATTTCAAAGTAGAACAACGTACTATTAAACTGATACAGTAAAGTCATTGTTACAAAGCACAAATGCAGCAGATCCTTAACCGAATGCTGAAATTAAATTTAGCCTCAATAATTTTTTATACTTACAACAGATTTACTAAAATAAATAAACATTCAAACTGCTTCATTATTTATTCTATCTTTAGAAAGCCTGAGACAATGAAATGGTGTAGTAATTTTTAGTTCTCATCTGGAGAACTAAGAATTAGCGGAGAAAAGTGATTATTCCCTTAAGAATGAAGAGAGTTATTTTCTACGTGTCAAACACAGTAGACAGTACAGTTATAGTAGAGAATTTCATTAACACTGTAGTTCTTGTAGAAGTGTATATAGTCATGAAGGGTGACATAGTTAAACCATTTTGGTACTCTAAAATGTAGGACAGTTATGCATTTATGTATATATGTATATATTTTGCATACATATATAATGAAGGAAATGACAAGGCTGCCATTCAGAGACCTAGCCAGGTTGGAGGAGTGGGCCAACATGAGCCTTATGAAATTCAAAGAGGACAAATGCAAAGTCCTACATCTGGGAGGGAAGAAACCTTGGCAGCAATATAGTCTGGGGCTGGCTGTCAAGGATGTATCTTCTCAGGGAACAGCATGGCCCAACAGTAACCCCAGGTCCAGGGAGAGGTTGCTGGTGCTGAAGGTTGCCCAGTGATTGTTGAGCCTCAACCACAGGGCATAGTACCATGAGACTAGCAGCAAGGTCTATTGGCAGCTCTGAATACAGCAAGTGATGAATGGGGGCCAGGGCACATTCAGGGGCTCCAGCCAGGAGCAAAAGGAGACTGGGTTGGAAAACAGCACTGCTGTGGTCTAACTGAAGGGACTGACAGCCCCAAACTAGACTGAAATGGGGTAATGGGCAGCTAGAATGTGTGGGGATCCCAGGGGAAGCTAAGCAGGTCAGTTCAGCTTTTAATGTACTCAGGGACCTGAAACAGCTCTGTTAACAGGACTTGGGGATGCTGGTGGGCACAGGGTGGATATAGGTCAACTGTGTGCCCTGGCAGCGAAGAAGACATACAGCATCCTGGGCTGTATGAGTAGAATCATAGCCTTGAGGAGAGGGTCATTCTGCTCTGCTCAGTTCTTGTTAGATCACATCTAGGCACTGCATATAGTCTGGGCCCTTAATACAAGGAAGATATTGTAAAACTGGAGTGAGTTCAGTGGAGGCCACCAAGATGGCCAGGGTTGGAGCACTTGTCCTGTGAGTGAGGCTGAAGGTACTGGTCTTGTGCATCATGCATCCTTAAAAAGAGACAGCTTCAGAGGGGCTTAACAGCTGTCCCCCAGTAGGAGGTTATCAAGACCTGAGGTGCATTTTGGAAGACTAAGGAGCAGTGAGCATAAGTTGCAACAAAAGAGATTCAGTCTGGATATAAGAAAGACCTTTTCACCACAAAGACAGCCAAGCATCCAAACAGACTGTCTGGAAAAGTTGTGCAGTCTCCATTTTGGAGGTTTTAAAGACCTGAGTAGATAAAGCCCAGTGCCACCTGGCCTGATCTCATGGCTTACTCTGCTTTGAGCAGAAGATTGATCTGAAGACCTCCTGAAATCCCTTCCAAACTGAATTATCATATTATCCTATGAAAATAAAGAGCACAGGTACTGATTATATAGGCACCAAGAGCTCTTCATGTCCCCAGAACAAATTAAAGCTGTGGATGCAGTTCCACATATTCAGAATTCTGTGACTGGAAGAATTTTTTTCAGAGATTTCACTCTTTAGATGGACAATGTTATACTATTGTTCATCATATTATTGCTATTTATCTCTTCTTTATGGTCTCCTAAATCACTCGATACCAAAATGATGGCTCATGAAGTTTGAATTACAAAATGAAAGTCACAGCAGATATCTTCCTCAATTTCTACATTAATTTTTGCTTCAATATACTGCAGGATAAGAAATGAAATCATGTCCATTCACTAATCCCTTTACCCTCAGGCTAGAGGTAGCAGGTGTTACACACATCAAGAACAGCAGCAATTTCTCACACACAAGGAAAAGAATTTGACATTGAGCTTGGTTCTGATTCAACTGTCCATAGTAATTCAAATTGATGCTAGTTTCACAACTGCACACTTCAAAGAAGTATAAAATCTTAGAACTGCTATGAAATAAATGCACATCAAAAGCACTTTTAGAGTTGCATTAGTGTGCATATTAACTAAAATTAAAATAATTAGAAAAAAGAAACTGGGGGAAGACAGCTCAAAGACGACATGAAAGCTTGCTTGTCAACAGATCATGAAAATGTTCAGTCAAAAGTTGGACTGGAAGATATGAAATGGTCAAAATATGGATTTTTCTTTTAGCTGTTTATGTTTCATTATTGACTGTTTACAGCCTCTGACTTGAGACAAATTCCACAGAAAGGATAGTGTTTAGTCTGACTACTTACCTGATCTCCTTCTAATATCAATGAGTAGAGATGGACACCCTCAGAGAATGATTTATTTTACCTGTCTGTACACCTATCTTAGGAAGGGCTAGTCATCTTTTGAAAGTTCCCATACTTCTCTCCACTCCCTTAAGAAGAAAGGGCACTGTCCTAAAACAGGTGCTCAACTCTTAGATGAATTCTTCTTCACTTCCAAGAATCGAGTCTACAATGTGTTGAAAGTAACCTACTTTTCACATATTTTTGACACTTAAAGAATTTCAGTCTTTTCTCTTGTATTGCTCCCCTTCCAAATTTAGTCATATTTACAGTGAAATTGCACTTTCATCTTAATTTAAAAAACACATATTTCCAGCTAGATTCCTCCTTATTATGCAAGTCATTGGTCTTGCTTGTAACAACCACTTTCAGTCATTTTATCTGTATTGCTGTTACGCTTTTCCCTATCTGGTATTTAAGCTATGTGCTTTTTACATGGCACATTTTCAAATGTCTGTATACAATTCTACATACATTTTCAGTGTGTGTATGCAGTGAAGTGGGCTATTTGATTTCTGTAGTTTCACTTACTTTTTGTAACTGTATATTATGAGGATGATAACAAAAGCACCTTTAAGAAATTTCAGATAATTCCTGAAGCTTTGGCTGATGGTTCAGAGGTGAGTCTGACCTGTACTCTGCTGTTAAAGAAATGCATTTCTACAGTGATGCTTCAGACTTGAGAAGTCTCCACATACGTTGTGCTTACCTTCCAGGAGAAACAGTGAATATAGTTAATATAGTTAAGATGGTAACAACATGCACACAGTAAGACAGAGGCTGATTTAAACAAATACACAAAATTAATCAAATTGAAGAAAATACTCTGCTTCCAAACTTGTTAACAAGGTGATTTTGTTTTTATCTGGTGGCTTAGGTTTTGTCAGTTTCTGTAAGGGCAGTTGGGACATATTTATGTTTACACCATCTGCTGTTCTTTGCCTGTAAACCTCCCAAACGAACCTGCTGTCTGACATGATATTTAATATGATCATAACCTATATCTGATAACTAGGCACTGACATCTGATATTTCACATTGATGCTGTGATGTACGCTACCTTGTGGTGAAGGAAAATAATAGGTCCTGAGTTCTTTTCCTTAATACAGATTAATGGAAATGATAGATAACTAGCAAGCATACTTCACAATGTTATCCTCTAGAAAGTTCAGACTTCCTCTAAAGCCTTAGGCTGCGATATATGGGATCAATAATTATCACAATATTCTGTCAAGTCCATACTGCGTAGATTTTTTAAGGTGCTTGTCATTTACAACATTTAAATTATTCCTAGTGTTCTTAGAAATTACCCCAATCTCTGCAATAGAGTACACACTGCTCAGTCAGCTGAAAAATGATCAGCTTGCCTTGAAATTCATCTCTGTTGCTCCTTGCCATCCGACTCAACACTCTTTCCAGCTGGAACAGCTTACTATCACCATGGAAAACCAAGTGCCCATTCCCTCAACACCAGATGTCAGTCATCTCCAAAAATCCATCGAGCCTAGAGGGAAGGTACATTTAATTACGCAATGCCCCATGAGACAAACTGCAAAATGCCAAATGGCAGAGCCTCCTCCCAAGTTTGCAGCCTAAAATCAGGCCCATTGTCCTCTTGCACAACACAGGAGCAGAATAAGTTCTGCCCGTATCTGCTGTCTGCCTCGCACACCATTTTCATTCACACTGAAAGCTTCAGTTGAATCCCATTAGGAACAAAGAACAGGGGCAGGCAACATTTCTAATCTCTAACATGTCTAATTTCTTTCAGTTTGACAATATGGCTATAATTTTAGATGAGACATGTCAGGAGATTACTGAATATATGCAAGTTGGGTTTTTTTTAAAAGGCAACAGACATGACATGGTGAAAAGCATCTTTACTTAAAAAATTGTAGTAAAATTTATAAATTATATAATAATAGTTTATAAATAAATAGTAGCCACTAATGTTTTCTCAAGTGCTCCTTATTGTGTTCAATGTAGGGGAAAGTCACTATGGAAAACATTACCACAAGTTCAACATTAAATATTTTATTAAGGTGACACCAGATCTGCTCTACTCATTTTAATTCATGTGATTTCAATCACTTTATCTGAATTAGGCCACTTTCCTATTCAATATTCAATATTGGTTTTGTTTCCTCTCTGACTCTTCACTCTAAAATACTGAGGGTTTAGTCAACAGACATATCCATTCTCAAGTGCAGGAAATCAATTACTAGTCATTAGTTATCTTGCAACTATTAAGGTGGCAGCAATCTGCATACAAATTTGTTACCTAAGAAAATTGAGGTAGAAAAGACAATTTTCTGAAGTTATACACTAAAATCCACAATTTGTGGCATTAAAAACCAACTGTTTAAAATATTGCTGGTTCAAATTCATCTCAGGTTGTTGTCATTTCACAGCTATTATCACCTGACAGCTGTTTGAAAGCTGATGTGAGGCAAGCAAGCAGACTGTAGAAGTTTCACCATTGACTTCAATGGCAATGGCAACCTCCAAGTGTTACTATGATTTAAAACAGCAAAACCAAACAATCGTGATTTACCCTTTTTGTAAGTTCCTGCACAAAAGCCAATAGACTAATTACCTTTTCACTTAAGCTGCCTTTCAGTCCTTCAGTATCATCATAGTAAAGCTGAGGTGTGAATACTGAAGACCTTCTAGGTTGTGCTTTGCTCATAAACTTTCTATCCCTGTAAAGTGTTGCAGGACTGGATTCTTTAATATCACAGAGAAACCTACATAATGACAGACATTTTACAACTTTCAACAAATCTGAATCATGTTCCCATAATACTGATTTAAAACTGGTTTCCAGGAGGACAGGATTAACCCCATACCTAAGAACAGTCATAAGGCAGCAGAACATTACCAGGATGGAGAGATATTGGGTGTTAATTAAAAAGGAAAAAATAGAAAATTTGTAGCACGATTCCAATGAAATGAAGTAAATTCCTATAAAATGAAGCAACTTGCCTGGATTCTTTGGCAGAGTACAATCCATTTAGCTCATCTTGTAATCTTTGCTGGTAATGTTAAAACGAAATTACATCTCACAGGTCCAAATGCTTAAAATTCAAACAATAAAGTTAGCATGCCACAGTACTAAAGCATGTTACAATGTCATCATTTCCACACTACAAGGAAATTGGAAACACAGCTATCTAGCCCAGAATGTACTTAGCTATGTTACAAATATTTCTATGCAACAATCAAACCGTATCCTATAAAAGATTACCCATTTTAATTGAATTATTTTTATTTTATTGTCACCACCACTTTTTGTCCTTTTCATGATGTTATCATATAGCATAGATAAGGTAGCGTACATAAATAAATTGACTAGTTCTTAAGTAGCTCCATGTTGGATCAACTTTTTTTGAAAGGGAGATTCAAACAAGTACATCCACTTAAACCAGATGAAAATTTCTCTCAGTAAGCCGAGTGGGTATCAACTGTGTTTTATTAGAAAGCCTCTGTAACCACCACATAATAGCCTTGAATCCACCCAAGAAAGATATTGCTTCCAGTCCTATAGGACTAAGGGTTGGGAGACATAGATTTATTATTGCCAAAGAAAAAACATTTGTCTATGCCTTGAATTCCATAAATGCATAGTGAAGATGTATTCAGGGCATAGTGCAGTGACCTGTTCATTCCTAGTAACTCCCACTGCTATCAGACATATCAGCAAAGCAAAGGTAATTCGTGGTCTTAATGCTGCAGTCTCATTACATCGGTGTAAAGAGAGATAGGGAACCACTGAAGAGAGTCCAGCAGAGGCCTGTGAGGATGACAGAGGACTGGAACATTTCTCTTACAAGGCTGAAAGCCCTGGGGCTGTTTAGCCTGGAGGAGAGAAGACTGAGAGGGGATCTTATCAAAGTTTATAAATATCTGAAGGGTGGGTGTCAAGAGGATGGGGTCAGTCTCTTTTAACAGGTGCCCAGAGACAGGAGCAACAGGCACAAACTAAAACACAGGAAATTCCATCTGTAAATGAGGAAAAACTCATTTACAAATGACTGTGACAGAGCACTGGAACAGGATTCGTAGAGCTGTTGTGAAGTTTCCTTCTCTGGACATATTCAACACACCTGGACGCAGTCTTGGGAAACCTGTTCTGTGTAAGACTGCTTTCACAAGTGGGTTGAACTGGATGATCTCCAGAGGTGCCTTCCCACCTCTTCCATTCTGTGATTCTGTGTGATTCCATACAAGAGTGAGTTGTGCCATAAAATGACAGACAAGACATGTAAGCCATAAGTAAGCCATCCACCAACCTGTCCACAAGTTTTCCAGTTTTGCTGGCTAGGGATGAGTCCTTCAGTCCCCTGATAAGATACACACACTCAGTGTAAAACTGCAAGGTTGGTGTTAGAATATTCATTTGCTACTTATTAATAAATATTCTTAGAGAACAAACATACCCCCACTCACCAGTTCTTTAGTCTGAATTCACTGTTATTGTTGCTGACTGTGCTCACATCTAAATCTTGAGGACAAGGGCTATCTTCAAAAAAAGACTTAGAATGCACTCTGTGCTAAGTGCCAAGTTGCTGAATGTCTCTAATGTGATTCCTATGGAATAGATCCACAGATATATACTTCCTATTCAGAGGAATGTTAACAATAGGGCAAGCTGGGCTTACCTAGTCCTTTCCACCTTCCAGTATGGGTGCTCTTCACGTACAGTAAATGAAAATAATTTTGTCATGCTTTGAAAGTGAAATTATATACCTTGACTTTACTGGGAGGTAGTCATGCAGGGAGATAGCACAGAGTAGTAAGGTCTCTGTCAAGCTTATTTTGCAGAGTTTGTTTTATTTTTTCTCTGAAAATAATCTTTCAAAGACTGTTTTGGTCTCTAAGGTTTGAATTCATCACATTCTACTTTAAGATCCTAACTGAAGCAGCTAAGATAGGAGACTGATGGGCTCTTGGCTCACTGATGTTTGGTAAAGAAAAGAGGTACTTTCAGAGGACAACTGACTTTAGATAGCCTGAAGCTGAGGTGTCCATCTAGTGTTTCTGGAGTGAAGATTTCACTCTCCTTCTGTCACCCCAGAACACTTTCACCCTCTCTCTTTCTCTGTTCTCCTTCTGCCTTGGCATTTATAGCAAGACACCAGAGAATCTGATTGTTTTACCAGCTTTTTAGACATCTAATGTGCCTAAGCCTTGGAAGGTGGTGGAATATTGAAAAGGACAGAAGATTTAAAAGTTTTACATCAGGTGTTCCTAATAAATTAAAGATTAACAAAATAAAAATTCAGATTTGTTTGCTGGAAGACAAACAGTCTCGTGTTGGTCCAGCAGGGGGAATTTTTGTAATTATAATTATAATTCCGATGATGAAAGGATAACATGGTTACTTTGATCAAGTGCAAAACCAAGGTGGTAAAAAGAAGCCTCGCAAACAGGAAACCTGTGCATTATGGGAGACAGTGAAACAGAGAAAAAAAAAAGAGTAATGTATATTAACATAAATAAAAACTAAACATTCCAGATGAAACAAAGAGGTCAGCTTTGGTTATCCAGAGAATACTCATTTTTGGTCCAATAGGTCTAAAAGTCTGTTTCTCTCAGCTTCTTTGTTGTCAATCAGGCCAGACTTAAACTGGTCTGTAGTTTTATGTGATGTGAAAATCTACCTGCCAGCCTCCATTAACCCCCAGCTCATTAAGGGTGTATATGCACTGTTGAACCTTATTGGAGGAAACCGAAAAGTTTTTTTCTCAGCCTTTCTCTATTTTCTGAATATCATCTGGTATATGGCACTAGCATATGACAAACAAAACGCTTTTAAAGACAAGTAAAACAAAATGGTTTAGTCCTAGAAAGAATGGTGTACCCTCCTTGTCATCCAATCTTCATAGCTCTGTATCTTTCCTGTACTATGTTTCTCCAGCTGTACAGGGCACAATTTTGCAGAACAGGTTATTACTTGCAGGATCTAGTTAGCAAGGTCTAATGAAAGTTATTTCATAATATTTGCTTAATGTTATCAGGATGAAGTTTATTACAAAGAGGAGAGTGAGCAGGCTGATAAAGCTTTTGCATTAAGATTCATAGGTAGTTTGACAGAAGCGATACGGTAATGCCACCTAAACCTTGCACTGAACTTTTCATCCAGAGGTCTTAAAGCACTTGGAAAAGACAAATCAAAGTCACATGTTGGGATTTTGGAATTGGCAAAGACTGAGAGGCAACTTAGCTGTATCACAGAATCACAGAATGGTAGGGGTTGGAAAAATCCTATGGAGATCATCAAGCCCAACCCACCTGCTACAGCAATCTCATCTAGACCATGTTGCCCAGGACTACATCCAGTAGTTCCTTGTCTCTCTTGAACTACGGAGACCATAACTGGACACAGTACCCCAAATGTGGACTCACTAGGGCAGAGCAGAAGGGTAAAAGAGCATATGAGAGAGTGATCAGGCCTTGAAATAATAACACTTCCAGTGATCCTTTTATAATAATTTTACATGTTTAATATGGGAAAGAAACATATGTGCTGTAGTCATGATATGAATGCTGGTGGTTTACAATGAATAGATGATGATGTTCCTTTCCTGGATGTTGATGTTCATGTCCTGGATGTTTAACTATGTAAGAGCTGTTTATAGCAAAATGAAGGAAACAAATGTTTTAACTCTTGGATGCATTTACGTAACTTTAATACCAGTTCCACTGATAATACTAAGAGAAGAGGAATTCCTGAGTTACAAGACCAATTTTCTTGGAATGACAAAAGAACATGCATTATCTGATTTGCTTTTCTACTCCCCTCTTTCTGACACACCTCTAAGAGAGATAATGGAATGGATGACAGAATGAATGGGCATTTTAACCATTAATTTTCTTGGCCTTCCCATGTGCTGTTGAATGTGATCACTCTTTTATTGCCAGTATATTAAAGTTTTTATTTAAAAGTAATAGGATCTGACTGTCACATGCTTACTTCTGTGGAGATCCATTTGTGCTGGCAAAGAAAGGGTCCATCTACTACTAAATCAAGACAATCACGTTTTGAATTCACTTTACCCACAGGTGAAAGTGCAAGGCTCTGCAAAATCACATACCATACTGTCATGCAGCTGAAGCACTTCTCGGTTTGAAAAGTACTGTTGGTTTGCAAAGGTCACATTTACAGTTCAGTTACAAAGAAAATTATAGACAATCATATCTGTACCATATATTTTGGGCTCGGGGGGGAAAGCTGTTCTTTTTGTGCTTTCATCATCTTTAATAAACAACTCCCAGTTCTGGGTGAGAGGATGTGGTTTGCATCAGAAACCTTTAGAAGATAATGAACAAGAGTAGAAAAATACACCTACACAGTCACAGGTGCTTTCTGATCCTCCAGCCAACAGTGAATGAGTAGCCGATATGTATTCTTGTTCTCTGTTTTCTATTATTCTGTGAACTGAGTTTAATCAGATATATGAGCTGTTTGTTTGGTTGTTGTT
>VWZY01008184.1:359921-374803 GCA_013399075.1 Chloroceryle aenea
TTGTTTTTTTTTTTTTTAAGTGAGTGAATGCACAATGGTAAAGATATTAAGTGATCTAAAAGACCATAGTATCCATTGGACCTGAGGATGTTTACTTCTCATTTTCCAGTGACCACACAATGTAAACTAATTTTTTTTTATAGATATACAATACTCCATAGATTCATGACAAGATGACACCTGTCAATGTAGTTCTATGCTGGTTTCTTTCCAAACTGAAGATATGTACATATTTATGGTATGCCCCGAAGCTGCTTGGCATCAGTTAAATGGAATTATGAACTTGTGCAGGACCTGAAACATGTGAAGGAAGTAAAAATAGTACTGCGAAAGAGGTACATCCCATATCTTTACACAATGGTGTTTTCTTAAGGATCACAGTGGTATAGTAAGGATTTCTCTGGGGAGAAAAAGGGAGGAGACAATAAGGAGTCCAGGTCATTAATAAGCAGCAGAGAGGGATTATCTTGGGTCACTCACATAGATGCAGAGTGCTGGAGAAATGGTAAGAGGACAGTACAAGAGGGCAGGGGCACATGCAGTGGGGTTGAATGGGAGACCATGGGGAAACCTCAGTGGACAAATCTAGGGGTCAGTGCCTGAAGTGCATTTCCAAACTTCAAAACTCTCCTCTGTACCTGGGGTTATTCCACGATAAGTGATTTTTGTAAGGGAAGGAAAGCGAATGATACAGAAAAATGTATGCATCTAGGTAAAACTCTCTTTTGTTCAATCTAAGGCAGTTATGGCAGGGATGTTAAAAGGTACAAGATTTCTTCCGTGATACCTTGGAAAGCATTATTTTTAGTTTGTAGATACCATGGAGGGTGGGACATATGGAACACAGAAGGTCCTTGCTTCAAAATTGTTGAAATGCTGAATGTTCAGAGAAAGGGAAAAACTGTTCTCTTGTTCTTCATTCTCAGCATCAGCTTTAGAAGTCAGTTGGCAGGGCTAGAGGGACTCAGTGAGACCATGTCATAGTTATATTTTATATTTATATAAACCTGCAGGAGTTGTTCATCTTAACACTAGACAATGTCACCTTGAAAAAAGCTGTAGTGTGCCAGCAGACTGAGTTTCTATTATCAGGTTTTTGTCTCTTTTTTTCTCATAATTGCATGTGTTGTGTTTCTTAACAATCCATACAAAATCTACACTTTTCAGGGTAACTATTGTTCCACAACAGTACAAATTCTGTCATTCTTTGCTATCTCAGCTGTGACTGATAAATAACAATAAGAGAATGCAAGAAAAAAAAAGTGAATTAGACCTAGGTATAGTGATGGCTTTTCAAGGAAAAATGCTTTCATTTCTGTAACATGCATCAAGTCATCATACCCTTTTTGTAGCCCCAGCCATCTCAGTGCAAGCAGCTTACTAGCAAATTCCCATTCGTTTCTAAAAGAGGAAAATGTTGTTTAGCTTAGTACAGGGTAGATGGGAGTGAACTTTGATTTTCTTTAATAACTTTTTAGCAACTCCATGGCTAAAATAACTACAAACCTTTTATACACTAAAAAAAAAACCCCAAACATGTACAGGGCTGCAAAAAAATCTGTCAGTGCATTTGCAGGAGGAACAAACAGCATCTAATGTAAGTATAATGGAATTTGGAGTGACACCCAGGCTGTGAGCAGCCTTATGTTGTCATGCCTGGTGTGCAGAATATCAAAAGCTCTTTTAAGAACTGAAGCTTATTTTCATCAGGATGTTTCTCTTTCTTCTGTTAGTAATATATGAACCAGCAACCTTAAAAAGGACATTTGTTCTGCAAGTGCAACTCTGCCACTACTCTGGACTTGCATTGGTCTGCTAAATGATGAGAACCTTTAGCATTGAATGTTACACCACCTTCCAGAAGCGCTTCCTGAAATGGGAAGAATCTTTACAGTCAATATTGCTTATGAGCAGAGTAGGTGACAGTTGTTATTCTGAAGACTTTACAGTGTTGAAAGACAGAAGCAGAGGGGAAAAGTGTATCTGTGTAGATCAGTGCTTTCCGTGAGTACCCAAGCCTCTACCACAGCCCTCACCTTATTAAGCTTATTTTGCAGGGAAATCAGCTGCTAGTTATAAAAAATCATAACAATATACTTGGGCAATAATAATTTTCATGTCATGTAACTATAATAAATGGATTTTACATATGAAAGACCCCCTCTCTGCTTCAGACACACAAAAAGTTTATGGGTGGACCTGTTTTACAACATTGACAAATCCTGGAAAAAAAAATAATTGTCTATTTAAAGGCTTTGTTGCAAGATCAGAATACAGATCAGATAAAATTCAATGCAAACTTATGTGAAACTAAGAGATTAGATTTTAATAATCAGACAGGTAAAAACATGTCTCCCTTTGCTGAATTTCTGTAAGGGTAAATTAATTTGAAATGAATATTGAAGTGGATGTAATGTGCCTGCTTCTGAGTAGTGAATGTCTCACTGCATTTTTAGGGATTGTGTTTTCTAAGGTCTTGTCCTGCTTCTGTCTGCTTCTAACCTAATGTGGGTTTTTTTGAGATATTAGACTTCAGAAATAACTAGATCATAGAATCATAGAAGCACAGAATGTATTGGGTTGGACGGGACCTCTAAAGGTCAACAAGTCCAACCCCCCTACAATAAGCAGGGACATCTCTAACTAGGTCAGGCTGCTCAGAACCTCATCAAACCTGTCCCTGAATGTATCCATGGATGGGGCCTCCATCACCTCTCTGGGCAACTTATTCCAGTGATCTATCATGCTCATATTAAAGGACTTTTTCCTAATGTTTAACCTAAATCTACCCTTTTCTAGCTTAAATCCATTACCCCTTGTCCTGTCACTACAAACCCTTGTTTGCAGTGACCTTTTGACACTTTTGACCCTCCCTTACTTTCTTATTGGCCTCTTTCAGGTACTGGAATGTTGCTATAAGGTCCCCCCAGAGTGTCCTCTTCTCCAGACTGAACAACCCCAACACTCTCAGCCTGTCTTCATAGGAGAGGTGCTCCAGCCCTCTAATCATTTTTGTGAGACTCCTCTGAACACGCTCCAATAGGTCCATGTCCTTCATGTGTTGGGGGCTCCAGAGCTGGACAATGTACTCCAGGGTAGAGGGGCAGGATCACCTCTCTCGATCTGCTGGCCAGTCTTCTTCTGATGTAGCCCAGGATTCGATTGGCCTTCTAGGCTGCCATTGTGCATTAGTAGGTCATGTCCAGCTTTTCATTTACTAGTACCCCCAAGTCTTTTTCAAAAGGACTGCTTGCTAGCATGTCCTCTCCCAGCCTATATTGATAATTCTGGTTGCCCCGACCCAGGTGCAGGACCCTGCACTTGGCCTTGTTGAACCTCATGAGATTCACCTGAACCCACCTCTTCATCCTGCCAGGTCCCTCTGGATGGCATCACATCCCTCTGGCATATCAACTGCACCACTCAGCTTAATATCATCAGCAAACTTGCTGAAGGTGCACTCAATGCTAAAGATCTGGTGGCAGAGGGTGACTGATCTCCTGGTTTTTATTTTCCTAGTGGTAACTTGATTTTCTTTTAAAAATTGTAACTTCAGGGCATTTTCAAAACAAGTGATATACTAAGCTATTTAGTTATGAGGATCTACACATGAACAATTATCTAAACAAAGCCTAGCAAGCCAGGGGAGAGAAATTAACCTCTCTGCAAAAATTCAGGAAATCAACTGACTGCCAAAGCAGCCATGTTTTAAGGAGGCGGTCAAATGATACTAACTTTTTTCATTATTTTTTTTTATAGATGCTTGACTTTATCATAAATGTGCAAAGGAAAGGTGGAAAAATATTGCTTAGACTGCATCTGTGATGACCACCTAGAACTGGGAATTTGGCTGCCAGATTTCAGCCACATATTAACGAAGATAGATAGAACCATCGACATAATAGCAAGTAGATAGGGACAAAGATGAAATAAAGGAGTGGAAGTCGGCTACATTTTGTAGTGGAGGCTATAAAAAGCTACACTGTGATCTGAAAAGGAGCTGGATTTGCCAACCTTTATGTTTTTCACCAAGCTTCATTTTTTACTGTTCTGTTTCTCATTGACACATTAGTTGCTGCACCAATACATCACATGCACATGGTTAAGTCAATCCTGAATTAGATGAGCCATGGAAAACCATAGAACCTGCCAACAGAAAAGAGATTTAGCCAAATATTTTTAAGTAAAGCCTGAGTATGCTCAAACTGCCAAAAAGCAACATTTGCAAAGGCAGTGGGGAGGTAGACGGACCCACTCTTCACTGATCTAATCAACCAATCTTAAAGCTTTGCTTGTCTGACACTTCTTGCTCATAATGCCACAGCAGGAATATTGTACAGGAATGAGCTGTATTGAAAAATCAAATTCTTTAATGATTAGAGGAACTAAAATGAAAGATAGAAAATCTTTGAGGCAGGTTTTGCATTTCAGATGATTACAGAATAGACATCGAAATTACATTAGGTCTAAGTAAATATGGTCTTCTAAATAAAACAGAAAAAGTAATTGTTTTTTTCACATTCTATCCTATGCGAGTGTTTCACCCTTTTTTACTGCCAGCATAAGGTAAATGTGATATGACATGTAACTTTTTTTGATCAACCACAAAGAAGTTTTCCAGCATCTATGGAGCTCAGCTAGTAAGCACAATTTATAAAACAATGAATGACTAACCCCTGTAACCATTTTAATGACCCTAAAATAAAGTGCTTAGAGCAACATCTGTCTCAGCAGCTGGGTTCTCTGCATGAGTGGGCAGAGCGACACATTGGGACAAATTCTGTTCTCCCTTTTGACAGAAACAATTGCAGCAGATCATTTTTATCGTAATCAATTTAGGTACAGTTTCTTGGAAACCATCTGTGTAGTGTTCATAGATTGTGCTTAAGAATTTAAATGTGTGTATTTTTGGTTGCTTGATGTAGCATCTGCTAATGACCACATAAGTTCCATTTTTTATGCATAAAGCTGTTTCCTTGTAAAGGGATTAGTAGAATGACTACTTGATTTTATCCTTTTAACTACCCAATAAGCTCTCGCAGCTTGAATGACATCCGCCACAGAGTGTAAGTTACGGAATTAATTGCATTTTTGAGCTGGAGTTGAAGCCATAAGGATAACAAAGCATTAGCAAAACTTTTTATTACATTTCTCTCTGAAGTTAGTAATTTAAAATTAATACAGGTTTTGTGTGAGCATTTTAAACTAAAGAGGAAAAAATGCCTTTTTAGACAACAGATACTTTTTCAATTCTTTACTGTTTTCATATTGTCCTTTATAAGCTCTTCTGGTTAAGTAACATTCTAAACAAATGGAATATCTAAAGAGCAAAAATTTATTTTATTTCCAAGGGTTATTTGAGAATTGCCTGAAAAGACAATGGTTAGGAATATACTGGGGAGGGCATTCTTCTTGAGAGGAATATGAAACATTAAACTTTTTAAAAAGAATAATAATGAAACTCAAGTCTGATTCTTCTTCTAGTTTCACAGAACATCTAATAGCTTATTAAGCCATTATTATTAATGCTTTTATAATTTCATGTAAATGTAGCACATAAAATCCATAAAGCAACACTCCACTGTGCTAATGTGTGTACAGGTGGGCCCTGTAACTGCACATTGGAGACTACGATCACAGAACGCTTGCTTAGAGGAGAAATAGCAAAGGAAAACTCAGATGAATTAAACAAAAGACTTGAGAAGATAGATATTTAAAATTTGCTCGTTTAAAAGGAGTTTCCTGATGGATCCCTCGGATGCTCTTTTCCAAACTTAAAACACAGAGCCATTTTTCAAAATAATTAAAAGAAAACCCACTCTTACCTTAATGACTCAGGAAAAATATTCCTAACAGTTCTGTGGAAATTTCCAACAGCTAGGCATTCAGGTGGGTGCACAAAACCCACTGATGTGTATGTGTGTTTGTGAGATGTACATCAGTCATTTTATGCTCAAAGTCCAAAATAAGTATAAGCTACTAGTTAATTTACCCTGTTGTGATGGACAACATTCTCTGAGAAGAATCTTGTACATTTCAAGGAAAAATGTTCAACTTTGTGAGAATTTATTGGACCCGATTCAGTTATGAACAACAAGGAAAAGGATACAAAGTATTGTTATACTCCTCAAACTAGATAAGAATCAGAAAGAAGGAGAGGCCTGATAATAAAATATTAGCAATAGAAGGTTTTAAGGCTGCATCAGAGATGCAAGAATGAGTTGATGTATTTATTAATTATCCAGAAATGGGGTCAAGTAGCAAGATAGTAAAATTTGCAGATGACATGGATTTATTTAGTTTATATTTAAATGCACATGGACAGTGAAGAATTTCAGAAAGGGTAAGCCACTCTAAAATAATACAGTGGTACATAAGCACAGGATTAAATTTTAAGGCAACCAATTGAAGAAGTAGAAAAGGGGGCAAAATCAGACAATATGCAATAAAACTTTATAAATCACTGACATTATATACCACTAGGGCCAGGAGTTTAGCAAAATTCAGTGGGGAACTGAACATTTATATGAATACTGAGAATATGCAGTTATAATAGGGAATGATAAAAATAGACGATGAGAAGGAGCATAAACATCATGTTCAGGGTTTTAAGACAACTTCCAAATTTTAGGAATGAAGACAAGAGAATTTCATAAACAAGTGAATGACTTCTTTCTGATCATTGTGAGACCCATTGTTCTGTCCTCTAGATGTATGACTACGGAAAGCAGGCACAGAGCAGACAGTGCCATAAGTCTGATATAGGTTGGAAAGCCTTAAAGTCTTCTGAATCACCATTCTCTGCACTGCATTGTATCCAAAACCAAAGCTTCTTCCCTGGTATCTGGAGATATTAAATCTACACTGTAAGGGTTCCTAGGAAAAAAAGGATTTACAATAATTTTCAAGTTCCGGGGAGCTCATGGAGTGGGGCCATGCTATATATCTTATAGGAAACCTGGATGGTGAGTACCAGATGAAGCATTTACCTCATAGGATCTTTGTGTCACCAAGACCCAGACCAAATGTGCAAACATAGCCCAGAATGAGCTCAGAAAGTCCCTGTCATTAATCCACTTTCACAGCCCAAAAGACCACTTCGAAAGAAACATTTTGCTATTTAGAAGTGTATTTAGTACCAGAAAGGCCGTATAGTCAGAGATCCTAATGAGCCCAACTTCTACAGATGGTTTTAAGTCTTTCTCTGGATACATTCCAGCATGTCCATTTCTTGTAATAGGGGCTCCAGAACTGGACACAGTACTCCAGGTGGGGTATAATGAGAGTGGAGTAAATGGGGAGAATCACCTCCTTCGACCTGCTGGCCATGCTTCTCTTGATGCAGGATACAATTGGCTTTCTGGGCTGAAAATGCACACTGACAGCTCATGTAGAGATTCCTGTCCACCAGTACCCCCAAATCCTTTTCTTCAAGGCTGCTCTCAAGCCAGTCACTGCCCAGCCTTTATTAGTGTTTGGGATTGCCCCGACTCCGATGGAGGGCCTTGCACTTGGCTTTGTTGAACTTCATGAGGTTGGCATGGGCCTACCTCTCCAGCCTGTCAAGGTCCCTCTGGATGGCATCCCTTCCCTCCAACGTGTCAGCCACCCCACACAGCTTGGTGTCATCAGCAAAATTGCTGCGGGTGCACTCATTGCCACTGTCGATGTTGCTGACAAAGATGTTAAATAAGACTTGTCCCAGTACTGATCTTTGAGGGACTCCATTGTCACTCGCCTCCACTTCGACATAGACCCATTAACAGCCACTCTTTGGGAGCGGCTGCGAAGACAGTTCTTTATCCGCTGAATAGTCCTTCCAGTCTGTGGGAATTACCTGCATACAAGGAAGTTTACCCTTACCCTTCAGTAAAAGATGGGTGATCTGTTTTTAGCTTTGCTCTGCTGTAATATTTTGCACCACATTATCCATTGAAGCAACCATGGAAGCCAGTGTGCTTTAAAATCATACCACAACCTACCTTGCTGTAACTTGTCTCATGTGCCAGTGCCCTAACTCTGTCCAGAAATTTGTGAAAAGCTTTTTGTAACCATGATCTGCATCATGGAAATAATTTCAATCTTCTATCAGATTTTTGGGGTAGCACAGGATATGAATTTGAGATGTTCCTTATCTGAGCTGCTTTATTCATCTCTGCTGCATAATTAGTGCCCTTTGTGTGAGAAACACGAGGCCATCATATAAAATATTCCCCTGTTAAAAGATATAAAATGGTAACCAGCTGCAGAAATATCTCAGAAGCATCTTCAGTTGGTAAACGGTTAGGCCAAATGCTACTGTCATTTTAAACATTGCCTCCTATAGATATGAATGCATACAAACATGCAGATGTACAGAATCTCTTACCATATTTCCCCCTTGTAGTATTCTCCTGTGATTTACAGGGAGATTTTTTTTCTCCCAAATAATATCTTTCAGTCTTACAGCCTGAAAGATTAAATCTGAAAGATTTAATCATAGCCTGTTATCATTAGCTGGTGTTTCCAGTGTGTTCAAAATACCACAGGGTGGATGCTAGTACTGTACAGCAGCACATCATTCTTCCATTCCCTTCAAGCATATCAATCTATTGCTCAATAAACAAGGAACTGTGCCAAAAGAAACACTGTTAAAAGAAGGGTTCATGACAGTGGTAGGTAAAAGACATCATTTGAAGCTAAATAAAGCAGTAGTGTATTCAAGAGGATAAATTATTTGTTTTAATAATAATATCTCTATGCACAGATTAGAAACCTAATTTGGCGTGAATCAACAATAATGCTAAAACCATTCTCTTGGTGTTTCATTTGTTTTTCCGTATGAACAGTGCCTTGGAAACAGTGAATAACAACCCATGGTTTACACTCTAATACATGTTTTAGTAATATGTTTATCCAAACAACGGCAATTTTGGTTAGATCATCTGCACAAGCTCTTGATGTATTTTATAAACCCTCTGTTTTCTCTGTATTCTTAAGAGATGATTTTACAGTTCACAGTGTTTTGCTTCATTTCTATGCTGTGTGTATTGCATACATAGACCTATGAAGAATGAAGTCTCAGAAGAAAGCTTCCTTGCCTTTCCCAGTGATAGCTGGATGATTTCTTCCAGAAGAAAATTAACAAACACTGAATAATTTGAGCTCTCCCTTCCTTTCTGTTTCCCTTCAACCACGGTCCTTATGTTTTTTGGTCAAAGAAAGGTTCCTTTGCTATCTGTTTCCTCAGCTTTTGCTACCTTGCTACCAGGCCATTTATATGTCCCTGTCCAATCCAATTTTCTGACCTCCATCATGGCTACTCTTTAGTCTTCACTACTTTATCATAGTCTTTCTCCCTCTGACTTGTAATTATGTCCCTTTACAATAAACACATTCTTCAGTCTCTCCTTGCTTAATAAATGCTAATGCACATTAAAATATTTTTTTTAAACTGTTACATGAACTCCTCTGCTTTTCCAACTGTTATTCTCAGTGTCTTCTTTCCTTTTAAAATTGCAGAATATATTCTTATGGTTAATCGTGAAGATTTGTTCTCACTATGTTTTCTTTCACCTCCATCCGTCTCTCTGCTTTTTCCTTCCACTTGCTTCTTGTGCTCTACAGGAGCTGCTCTTAACAAATTTTCTAGTGCTTTTGACTTTTTAGCCAAAATTCCACTAGAGCATTTTGTCCTCACCCTGAACCTGATCTAATGTCAGCCCTTACTTTTCTCTTACCTGATAACAGTCTTTTTTGAAATCTTACCATTGCCTGGCTTCCAAGAATGTATTTCTTGTACTTGTCCTCTTAAACTTTTTATTATTCCTATGTTACTATTTACTCTCTAGAGAGTCCTAGTACAGCCACCTTCATCCTCCTGTAGAGACCAGAAAATCATTACGGGTCCCCTTCTTTCTTCCTTCAGTTCACCTCAACTCACCTCACCGTCTAATTCAAATACATATTCAACAGCTGTTTCTATGAAAATATCTCTCTTCAGACCACCGTCCTTCTATTCACACTAAAGCATCATCCTGAGTTGCTCTTTTTGTATCTCTACTTATTTATCCTGTTCAATGTGGATGAAACAAAGGTCTTCACCTTTCTGTTTCCAACACCCACAAGCTATCTCCACTGTCAATCATAAAGTAAAATAAATCCTTTAAAGACTTCTTCCTAGGAAGTGTGCTTTATGCAAGTGTATTAAATATAACCTATTCAGTACGAGGCTTGTATAAAAGAAACCATTTGTTGATATAAACACTAGGAATATTTGTAATCAGTATAGTGATCATAGGACATGAAGATACAGTTGAATCTGTGACTTATTACAGCTATGTTTCCCTAAAGAAAGAAGCCATTACTGCTCTGAATGGATTTTTTTTTTTTTTTTTGCTAATAGCTAGTCACAACAAATTTATTCCAGACTTTTGATTTTATAAAAAAGCAACTGTACTAAAAAGGCTTCAGACATTCTTTACAGAAGCCCTCTGAAAACAATAAATAGAAGAGCCAGCAAAGCTCTCTACCAGAAAATCTGAACATAAACTTTATTAATATTCTTAATAACCAGAAAGCAATTAGTAGAGTGCCATAGTTACATCAGAACAATTACTGTTAAATGGGAATAGTACATTTTTTTCTTGAATTAATACACACATATTTTATATCTAGAAAACGCACATAAGTGTTGTGCACAGACCCTCAGTAGAAAACTGGGCAACTGTCTGTGCCTGCATTCATTTGTAGATAGCATAGCCAAGGGTCATTAGTTTAATAGGATATTGTTTTTTTTCTGTCTCTCTAAAATGTCTGTTGAAACATCCTCCCAGGAGCCAAATTGAAGAGGTGAGGAAATAAACAGCAACTGACAGCTTTGATCACTGACAGCCAGAGATCCATTCAGCAGAGAATGCTGTAGTGTAGGAATCAGAAAAAGGATTCACAGAAAAAGGAAATAATGACTGTGCAAACAATGTTGTCCAATGCCTGAGGTAAGCATGCTCTGAACAGAGGGCACATAGGAGCAAGACTGTATAGAGAGGACCACAGGGAAAAAAATAATGCACAGGGTGGCAATTTAGGGGTCATGAAATGAGAGAGATGCTGTCCACAGGAATGAATATCAGAGGTGGAAAGAGGTTAGGAAAATTAAGAAAGAGCTGCTGGGTTATACATATGAATGTGTTAAAAGGTGAAGAAAGAATTTCAGTAATAGCTTCCTCACTTGAATGGGGGTAGTGGATAATATTTGAGTGATTTCATTTGGTATTTGATTTATCAATTATCTTTTTCAGACAATAACATGGTTCAAACTCCAGTATGATGCCTATGTGTCTGTGGAGAGATATAAAAGGGATTGATTGCTGAAGAACTTGTTGCCTTCCCTACAGTGATGTGATAAAGGGGAGATTTCAGGGACAACTGGGAGTGATTTATAATTGTCATAATTTCACTGCCAAACTGAACGTAAAATTGGGATGATTCCCCTTCCTCTGACAAAATTACCCTTTTCTAAATAGTACTGAATAATCTCTGCCAGAGATGAATCACCTATCAGGGACACGAAATTGTGCTGAAGAACGTTCTCTTCAAAACGGGGTATTTCACATTGATGGTAGTTTTTTTCAAAGTGTTTAGGATAGGGATATATCTGTAAGCCTCTATTTGGATTTATTCTCATCCTCAGTTCAAGCTTTACAATCAGAGAGATCAAGCTATACCACAAATATATACCAGAACATATCAATGGCATATCAAAAGTTGTCTTTTTTCCAGTATGGACTTAAAGCCTGAAGCATCTCTGACAGCATCTATTCACTCTTTCTCCTCATGGTTTGGAGAAAGCAGTTTTGTTGAACTGGGAAGGACATAATATTCAGAGTATTTCCTCTTTTGTTCCCATAGGTAAATTAATTCCTTCTGCCAAACACAGTATTAAAACATGAATGAACATGGAGTTTTGTGTTGAAAATCATTATACTGAAACATCAGTAGCATATCACAGCTTTGCTGTGTTATACCTTCACGGATGAAAATTGATTTCCTGAAGAATAATGAAAGTATTATTTAGATCTGATCCTTTACATTGTTGTTTGTTTTGCCTTGTTTTAAGAGCCTTATTCAGTTTCAGTATAACAACACAATACATTCAGTTCACAGTTTTCTAATACAATACTTTTAGGGAGGCCTTCTGGTCTTACTGCCTTGGTTAGATGGTGACCTACCAAATATCCTCAACCAGGGCGGAGTATTTCACCTGGAAGAGAAAAGAAGTAGCCATTCACTCTTCAAAAACAGTGCAAAGAGCTTGAAGACATCTCCTGTTCCTGACACAATCAACACATGGAGAAAAGCTGCTGATGTCACCTGTGAGACAGTGTGGACACTTTCCCTCACCTCCTTGAAAACATCTCCTTTCTCTGGCAGCAGCAGCACCAGCCGAATGTCTGTGTCAGGTTGCATCTGCAAGGAGAGGAATGTCACATGCTCAGCTGGAGGACAAGAAACCTCCATCTGGCCCGCATTGTTGCTCAGATTAGACCACCCTGACTTACATAATTAAGATATCAGTAAACAAATATAGAAGGAGAATAAATGTAGCAACAAATTAATGTATAAATAACATTGTAATTCACTTCTAAAGGCATTATTTTTATGAAATACAGATCTATTTACTTAAGGGTCCTCACATGTAGAATATTGTAAATGAGCTATTGGGAAGGATGAAATTTCATTTTTGCAGGGTTAAAAAAAGTAGACCCCAAACACTAGCATCAAGCTTAGAAGCAACTACCTAGAACCACATAAATATTTTATGTCAAAGTCCTTACTTCTGTTTCCTTGTACCTTGTAATTACTAATTGCTTATGACTTTAAATATGCCTAGCTTCTCTGCTTCATATTTTTCACTGTTTCGCTTGCCTCTCTTTATTTGAGTTTTAACCTAATCTTACTCTGCTGCTCATTTCATATTGCTTATGGAGGGAAGTCCACAATTATCCTATGAAATAAATACCAAAATAAGCAATGACCTGGAAAATGGTGAGCCATAAACTGTTGCCTTACTTCATATTATTTGGCTCATGTTTCTGTAAATGGAATAAAAATAACTCCTTCCTCTGGCACATTTAAATGCAATATATATTTTTTTCATAGAAACCTCCCTTCTTTGCAGGAGACTTTGTGGATGTGGTTTGGAGAACACAGCAAGAACACAAATAATACCCCCTTTTGTAAGAGGTGCAGAGTAATTGTCCAGCAGAGGTGTCCATATACTTTTGTAATACACAGAATTCTGACAGTGAGGAAACAGGTTCAGACTGCTGACATCCAGCAAAACTGCACTGTGTATGCTTTATGAAATGATCCTGAAAATGTAGAGCTGATGCTTGACATTGCACACACCTGCATATTTGGGAAACAGAAAGCCTTCCTGTCCTTGAGTGTGCCCACATCCTGTGCAGGTGCCTGGAGAAGGATGCACATACAACTTATCTTCTCCATGGAGACTGGAAAATTAGCTCTGACAGAGAAGTTTGCAGTTGATGATACTGCTCATCTTCAGCAGATAGAGACATGTCTTATGCACTGAGACTTGATATGAGGATTCAGTAAAAATACCATTGCTTTCTTTCACTCTTCATCTAACACAGAAATGGTTTCCAGCACTACTTATTGCTCAGGACAACATCAAAACACAAAGTAGAAAGGCCGAAAGTTAATTACTTGGTAATGTCTAAAAATAATCCCCTTTCAGGCCTTGAGCTTGTGAAGGAAGTTTGACTGAGGGAAACTGTTAGACTTAGTCTGACAAGGTTAAGACAGCCTTCAGCCACCAAAGCCTGAAAAAAAGCCACCTTTGCCTTAAGGCGACTTGTGGACGTTGCATCAGGAAGTCTTGGTGCAATCCTACTTCTTGAAACAAGATAATTCATAGTATTCAATAATATATGAAAACACAAAATGGGGATGACCCAGATAAACCATTAATTATTACCCTGCTCTCATTAGACTTACTAATTATCTCCTGGTCAGTGCTGGAGTCTTCAGGAGATGCAGTTTTCCTACATTCAACCCCTGTGTTGCAGTGTTCAAAATGCCAGAAGGGTTTTTCCTCCACCTTATCTGGGTCCTGAAGGTAGTGCCACACAACTGATTATCTCCATTCTGATGGAGTTTGTGACAGGCATATCAATAACTCATCAAATTCAACTGCCTGCAAAAAGACTGGAAACACAACATGCCACAGAGAGTTGGAAGACTAGGGTTTTTTTCCCAGGCTGGTGAGCGTGTGTTACTCATCTGAGCGCTCCCTGCCACACTTCCCAAAATACTGTGCAGTCTGTGCACCAGGATACCTCTCTGGAGCCTAGAGTAATGTTATCTACTTTGGTAAAAAACAGAAAAACAGGGTCTTGGAGAAAGGTGAGGATGAAGTAATTCTTCATATTGTGAGATCCTGAGCGCTGACAAGTCATTGTCTCTGTATCGTATTTGTGAAGACTTGCAAAGCCCTGCAAGCCCACAAAGGAGCCTGAAATTGTTCCATCAGGCCTTAAATATTTCTACAACTAAGTCACTAAAAGAGTTGCATTTGCAGTATTTCTGTAACTGCTTAGAGATAATCTTATTGTGAAATGTACCTCATAAAAACAAACATGACTCTGCCTTACCCAGAATCCATCTATTTTTGGCTTTTGAGTGCATGTTATATGATTTCTACCTGACTCATTGTGAGGGAATAATAATAATGAGAAGGAAACAGTCTCTGAAATACTTTTTAATATGCTCCTCTCTTAATGTAGTGTTTAGATTAACGCATAATGACACAATACCACAGTGTATATATATATATTTTTTTTTTTTTAGAAAGTGTTGAGGGGATGACATAGGGAGTA
>VWZY01008184.1:379628-439179 GCA_013399075.1 Chloroceryle aenea
GTCTGGATGGCCAAGCCATCTAGAGAGTTATGGTAAGTGGAATTAAATCCAGCTGGCAACTGGTCACAAGTGGCATTCCTCAGGGCTCAATGCTGGGGCCAGTACTGTTTAACATCTTTATCAGTGATATGGATGGGGGATCAAGTGCACCCTCAGTAAGTCTGCAGATGATACAAAATTAAGCCGGAGTGTTGATCTGCTTGAGGGTAGGAAGACTCTACAGAGAAATCTGGATAGTTTGGATCAACGGGCTAAAGTCAATTCTATGAGGCTCAACAAAGCCAAATGTTGGGTCCTACACTTCAGTCACAACAACGCTAGACAACACTACAGGCTTGAGGAAGAGCATCTGGAAAGCTGCCTGTCAGAAAAGGACCTGGGGGTGCTGGTGGACAGATGGCTGGACATGAGCCAGCAGTGCGCCCAGGTGGCCAAGAAGGCCAATAGAATCCTGGCCTGTGTCAGAAATGGCATGGCCAGCAGGAGGAAGNTAGTAGAGGAAAGACAATATGGTGCTGGACTGAGTACAGAGGAAGTCGAGAAAGCTGATGAGGGTTTTGGAGAACACGTCATATGAGGAGAGGATGAGGGAGATGGAATTGTTTAGCCTGAAGAAGAGAAGGCTGAGAGGAGACCTTATTGACCTCTACATCTACCTGAAAGGAGGTTGTGGTGAGCCTGCTGTTGGCCTCTTCTACCTAATAACTAATAACAGGACAAGAAGAAATGGCCACAGGTTGTGCCAGGGGAAGTTCAGATTAGATATTATGAAGAATTTATTTACTGAAACAGTAGTTAAGTATTGCAATAGGCTGCCCAGGGAGGTCATGGAGTCATCATCATTGGAGGTTTTAAAAAAAAGGGTGGATGTGGCATTTCAGGACATGGTCTACTGGTCATGGAGGTGTTGGGTAGAAGGTTGGACTTGATAATCTTGGAGTTCTTTTCTGATGTTAACAATTCCATGATTCTATGAACACCCAATGATGGTGAGTCGATAACATTCCTTATTCAGAATAGAGTGGAAAAGTTCATTTTTCTCAGATATATGGGAACTGCTGGCAACTGCTACATTCTAAAGCGGTGTAGGTATGTTCCTTAATAGAAATATTTTAGAAATATTGTATCCAAATGTTGTATAGAAAGTTGTTTGAATACATGGAATACATGGAATATTAACACTTTCAGCCATTCAGAGCTAGATGCCTTAGCCAGGTACACCTTTTTTTCATGGGAAAAAACCCTAACAACAACAACTAAACAAAACAAACAAACAAACAAACAACAAAACAAAAACATGGTAGAAGAGATCTTTATACCAGCAGTTACAGCACTGAATTGGTATGTGGAAGATGTGGAAGGGTTCAGGTCTCAAGTTCACTATGTCCTATCATTTTACAAAGCAGATTAGTTCCTGCAGGTGACAGAGATCCATGTGAAGAATTGGTCAGTATGATTCACAAAAATACAGTTCAGATTTTGATGACTGACACTTGGATCTGTGCTTCAATCATCTTCAAATGAGATGTGAAAAAAGTTTTTAGGTGGATTCTTGTGAACTTTCTTGTCAAAGAGATGATAAGTGGACACATCTTCCTCATGCCTTTTTCTGTGGTCCCAGTAGGTAAAGATGCTCTGAGGAAATCTAAGTGTTCAGGGTACCCCTGTTCTGTATGACATAGAATGGTTTGGGTTGGAAGGGACTTTAAAGATCACCTAGTTCCCTCCCCCCTGCTATGGGCAGGGACACCTCCCACTACACCAGGTTGCTCAAGGCCCCATCCAGCCTGGATTTGAACACAGTTTCAAACCATTACCCCTCATCCTATCACTAAAGGCCCTTGTAAAAAGTCCTTCCCCAGCTTTCTTGTAGGCTCCCTTCAGATACTGGAAGGCCCCAGTAAGGTGTCCCTGAAGTATTCTATTCTTCAGGATGAACAACCTGAACTCTCTCAGTCTGTCTTTGTAGGAGAGGTGTTCCAGCCCTCCTATCATCTTTGTAGCCCTCCTCTGGACCTGCTCCAACAGAACCATGTCCTTGTGTTGAGACCTCCAGAGTACTCCAGGTGGGGTCTCACAAGAATGGAGTACAGTGGCAGAATCACATCCCTCAACATGATATCTGGCAAGTCTTTTCCCATGGTTACAGTAGTGATAACTTATCAAATCTTATCAATCTTATAATCTTATCAAATTTTTAATGATTATATAAACATACATCATCAGAAACTTAGGTATGTGGGTTCAGTTATGCAGTAGAACCAATGTGCTCCTTAGCATGCTCCTGAGTCTCATTCCATGAATATCCTGTCTGTGGGATCTGCTGCAATGTCTAATGCTTCCCTCCTGGCCTGATACCTGTGTTTTCTCTGCAAGGAGTCAGATACTAAAGAAAGATATTCAAGAAGCAGACCCAGGTGCCCTTCTGATTTTGCCAGGATGCTGAGCCAGACTTAGGAAACATTCCCAGTTTTCACAATTTAGACATAGTCCTTCCCCTTGTGAAGAAAAAAAAATACCCCGAGAGACTTACTGTTTATACCTAAATTTGTCTCCCACGTAGGAAGCCCACAACTGTAGCTTCATACCGTGTGTACCTGGACAACCTACATTACTGACAGCCACCCAACTCACCACATCACACAGATTCAATTTGTCCAGTCACATCAGATAAGTCTCAGTTACAAACGCAATAGATAGCATCATCACAGTGTTGAAATACCTTACTAACACCAGAATTTCTGTGGGTTAGTACCATTCTGTTAGACCTTCCCAGTTCATTCCAGGTATTTGAGCTCAGCTCTAGTCTTTTATCTAATAGATAGTTAAATATCAACTCTAAATATAGTGTAGTGTAACTATGTAATGATATGTTTATGTTCAGCTAGAGGAAAAAAAGTAAGTGAAGAGTAACAGTTAACAGTGTCACCTCCTGTTGTGCCCAAACTGTGAGATGCAGAAACTGGAGAGAGACAGCCTGCATAAAATTAACAAATAGCTGGTCTGTGGAACCATATATTCAAACCTGTCTACAGAAGACTCCTCTCCCCCTCTTCCCCTACTACATCAAGCTGTATTACAACTGAATATGACAATATTTTAGCGATGTAAAAATAGATACATGGAGATATTTTAAACAGGTAATTTTAAAGAAATTTTTACCATTACAAATCCCACTCACTTTAACTACTATAAAACAATAAAGAACAGAAGCATGAGGATGGATAAAGCTTCTTTGTTGTGTGTGTGCTGGGAAAAATTAGTGGTTCTCTGAGGGTTACAAATTTATTTGCTCCAATCAGACTGAAGGATGGTACAGTTTTATTTTCTGTTTCCTTTTTTAAAATTTCAGTTAGTTTATCATTACACAAGGTATATTTGAGTTTAATTTCTCACAATGTCTCCTGCGAACTGAACCAATGGAAAGCCAAAAAATAGGTTCAAACCACAGACTTTGAATCTGGTTTTCAGACACATAAAATCTGAATCTGGTATTTTGATATAGAGCTTCATACAGTAAGAAAGACATTTCCAAAACTGATCTTCAGAGCAGTTAGTTTTGAAACACTGACAAACCCATAATCCATGAGCATCTTGTTATGGGTTTTTTTGTTTGTTTGTTTGGTGTCTATTTCTGCCTATCTTTGTATTTTCTTTCTAAATAATTTGTAACAATCAGAGCCTAGTGGAGAGCAGTCCAGAACTTGACAATATTTCATAATACTATCTGCATTAGCATGGAGATGCAGCTTATAGCCAAAGGGTAATCTGCACAAAATGTATTATGAAAAAAAATATGGGAAATATGCCTGATTTTTATTAGTATTCTTTTTGTCATTTGTTTACGACCATTGTTGAATGCAGGATATGGAGTCCTGTTCAGCTATTCCTATGCACAGCACAAATGTCTTTTAAAAGTGTGCTTTCCCATAAAATGAGACAACAGGATCTTAGAGTATTTGAACATTTCAGTTTATATAAAGGATCCTTTTTTCTGGAAATAATTCCCTGAAAAAATCAGCTGGGTTAGATCAGTTGAACTGATCTAACACAAAGCCTTATACACTCTTTGCATAACTAATCCAAATACCAAGTTGATAGAGCCACCAAATAAAACTTTCTCTGAAGTTAGCAGGCAACTCTTAGGAAAAGGCCCATCATTTGTCTCAATGGCCAAATGATCTCTTCGTAAATCTGCAAGTCTTGAAGCTAGTCTGGATCTAAAACTTTTCTGAATTCAAAAATAATCATATTTTATTAACTTCTATATCAGGAATTCAGACATATTTGTACCCATAATTCACTGTTTCTTACTCAGGAACTATCCCCTGTCTGTCCTTCATATTTAAGACCTCCTTGTAGTTCTTTGTTCACAATTTGAAATCTGTGAATAGATAGATGATGTGAAGTTCTTTTGAGAATCACTTGATTTGACAACCCTGAATTAGGCAAAATTAAAGTGTTCTGCTTTCTCAGCAAATAAAATTCAAACATCATTTGCCCCATATGTAACTTTAAGGTAGATGTTTCAAAACTTCCTCTTTCAAAATGCAGACAAGAAGTAACTAGATATACTTCATTTAGGCCTATTACAAGAATCCTAAACCCATTGTCTGAGTTGGCAGTTTTGTAGACAGTTTTTTTATATACTGTGCCTGGAGCACCTACAGTATGAGGAAAGGCTAAGAGAGCTGGGTTTGTTTAGCTTGGAGAAGAATCCAAGGAGGGAGGAATCTTATTAATGCTTATAAATATCTAAAGGTTGGGTGTCAGGAAGACGGGGACAGCTCTTCTCAGGGGTGTCCAGTGATAGGATGAGGGGAAGTGGCCATAAACTGGAAAACGGGAGGTTCAACATCAACATGAGAAAATACTTCTTCACTGTGAGGGTAACAGAGCACTGGAACAGTCTGCCCAGAGAGTTGGTGGAATCTCCATCTCTGAAGACTTTCAAAAGCTACCTGGACTTCTTCCTGTGTGATGTGCTCTAGGTGTTTCTTCTCTGACATGGGGGTTGGACTAGATGATCTTTAGGGATCCCTTCCAACCGTCACCATTCTGTGATTCTGAGATATGGAAAAATTCAGAGCAAACTGAGAATTTTCATCACAGGTAATAAATACAGCATTTTGTGAAACC
The DNA here is from genome assembly GCA_013399075.1 of Chloroceryle aenea. Taxonomy (NCBI): domain Eukaryota; kingdom Metazoa; phylum Chordata; class Aves; order Coraciiformes; family Cerylidae; genus Chloroceryle; species Chloroceryle aenea. The sequence goes on from VWZY01008184.1 coordinate 384,768, forward strand.
AACATCCACAATTACCCCATAATTTGGGTCCACTGCAATGCAGTGACAACGTCAAATGACAAAGAGTAGGACTCCAGCTTTCCGTATCCATGTTTTACGTGCATTTTCCTGACAGGATGTCCCTCTTGCTGGGGCTGTATGATGATTTACTAGGATTAAGCTATATCTTCAATAAAGATAACAAGAACATTTCAGCAATGTATTTTATAAAGCTTTGGCGAATCTTCTTAAATTTGAACAGAGTCAGATAAAAATCCTCAAGTAACTGCAATAAAACTATTGGTTGCTTTAGCACAGCACAGTCACCTTCCAAGCCATGTTCTGTAAAGTAAATTTTAGCTAATTTCTAATTAAATAAAGTTTAGTCAGTCTTATTTTTCTGATATCACACTCCCAGTGTGGTGGCTGCTCAACTCACTACCCAGCCGTGTTGGTTATTTTAACTAAAAACGTGCTTTAATATACTCTGCAGCACCTAGAACAAGAACTGCACACACTGTATATCCGTCATTTCCATGTCGATGAGGAGAAAACAAAGGAATAATTATAAACTGCATCTCATATTGTTACTCTTACACTCGACATGTGCATCTTTTTTTTTTTCTTTTCCACAGTAAAGTGATTCTGCTGTGGAGATAGCACCAGGTGCATGGGGGTGACCTCACACACACACCAAATCGGGAGCTGACATCCATCACACTTTGAAATTTTGGATTTCATCATTTCCTGATCTTTCTAAAGGGATCACAGCACCTGGCCCTCACAGCTGTAGTTCATTTAGAAAGCAATTTAAAAACCGAGAAAAAAGCAAATGACATCTTGCTGCCTCAGCCTTGTCATTAAGTATAGCAGAATGGCCTTCATTTATGAGACACATGGCTAAGAATTAGTATCTTTCAGTGCTTTCTCAAGTCGAGATTACAAAAGGTTTGAAAGACCACTAAATAATTAGTAATATGACTGAGGCAAGCAAAAAAAAAAAAAATTATTAAAAAAAAAGGAAAAAAAAAAAGAAACAACCTCTCCTTCATTATGAAGAATACCGAGAATCACACTGACTTCAACACGTTCCAAGTACTGTGGCCTTTGAGTATTTTGTTCTTACCATACAGTAAACCTTCAGCTTTTATTTCCTCCTGTTTTCATCCTCTCTAGCACTGGAAGCTCTGTGTATATACGGATACCTTCTTTGTACAGTTAAATGCCTTTATATACACAAACCATTTCTCTGCATCTGCAGGGGCTGGACTTTACACTGCAGTTAAAGTGTTTTAAAGTTTTGCACAATATGATCCCTTTCCCTTCGGTGTTCTGGTACATTATGATATGCTGCTTTTTTTTTTTTTTTCCATTTAATTTCATTTATAATTTTATGGCTGACTTTAATGCTTATGAAATGAGTGGCTAATGACACTGGCTAGAGCCAGCTATCGTACAGGCAGGTGCTGTGCAAACTCTCCCCACACAGCTCTGCCAATGCATTGCAGACTCGCAGCATGCTGCCACGCTGCTTGCCTCCCTCCTCTCCCATTCCCCCAACAGTACCCTCTCCAGCAGAGCCCCTTGCTCAAGCTGCCCTGACAAAAGGCACAAGGCTTTTTTGAAGGAGAGTCCAGAAGGTTTTATTAATCTAAGAAGAATTTGGATTTCTGAGTCTGAAGAAAGCTCCCAGTCTTCAGTGTGCGCCCACCCTATTGACTATGCAGTTTGAAGCTGGGAGAAACCATAACTGCCTAAGTCATCTTCCTGGGACTCTTCATGCTGGGTTCAAATCTGCACTGCCCAGCTTTTCTCCCATCCCTTTCTTTGGGTTAAACTCATCATTTTGTGAAAGTGTTTATAAATACAGGGCTCAGTAAGAAGAACTGCTTAACCCTTTCAGGCTGTGTCGCTGGAGTTATTATCTTTCAAGTGCTGTCTGTCTGATGACACACCCAGTTCTTCATATTTATTCCATAGAGCTAATAAGGCAGCAAAAAATCTCATTTGTTCTGAACTTTACTGATGTGTTTGTTGACTCGGCATCCTTGGATAAGTTTGAATGGATTGTGCATGCAAATGTAGTTCAAATAATGAATAATAATATTTATTTTTCTTCTTTTATATCAACTCAGTGCATTACTAGCTGCTGTGATTAGGTGGCTTGAATATCAATTCAGGGAAGTGAAAATTGGCATTCTGGGCTTCCAAAGTTACCTCTGACTCTTTCCCTTGGAGAATGATTTCAAGATTAACACTAAAGAGGTTGTCAGGACCCACAAGTTTTGCGTTCATCTCGCTGGACAGAGAAAGGTAAAATGTTTGCAAATAGGAACTGGATGCTGGGGCTGTGTGTGTGTGTGAGAGCATGAGTGTGTGCTTAATAACTAAGTGCTGAATCTCATCCTCTTAGAAAGGATACCTAAATAAATTCTTAGTTCATGCATTGCTAAAATCTGAGACTGAATCATTTACTCTCAATGAATATCAGACTAAACAATTGCAACTGCATATTTAAAAATTATTTTCACTGTGAGGTATAAAGTTGAGGCCTAGGAGAAAGTCTACTGAAATCAATTAATTTTACTGTGTATTTCAAAAAGATTTGCATCCTTCCTTTTCCACTAACACCATTCTCACAACACCCCCATCTCCACGAAAAGCCTCTCCCTGAAAAGCTATGCTGGGTTTGAGTTAAAGTACCCATTGTCTTAGGACTCTGATAATCAGAAATTCATTTTCCTGGGGGCTTTGTTGGCCTGCCCTGTCCTGGCATGTGGCTTCAGAACACAGCAGGACACATCCTCTCAATTGCAAACAGTATTTCTGTCTCCTTTCCTAACTCTTTTCCCAAAATGCCAAAACCACACCCAGCTCTTTCCTCCCAGAGTCTTATCTGACTAACTCCCTGAATGTGGAGTTTTCACTAGTAAATAATTTCAGGGAGCCAAATGATGTGTTCGGGAGGGGGTAGTGCTCTCAGAGGCTATTGGCAGTCGTTCAGATGACAACCAGCTGCAAAGAGCTTTAAGAATAGTGTTATACACATACACAAAAAGAAAAAAAAAGCGAAAATTGTTGACTGAAGACATATTGCCCTTGATTGAATAGGAAGGAACCTGCTGTCAAGAAAATAGATATTTAGGAAATAAAATAAAAAAAATAAAAATAAAAAAAAAAAGGTTGCACATTTTACTAGCTGTAGATCACCCTTCAATTGTCAGCCTTCAATTGCTGAAGACAGACAATCGTGGTTTCTGCTTGATTAGCCTCGGAGTTCACAAAAACTGCTTTTCCTGTTGCTTGTTGATTTTTACTACGAGGACATTGTTGCCTGCAGTTTTGCAAGTAGGGAGCTCTGAAAGAGGAGAGTAACTCATGAGCACTCTAATTTGCAGAGTTCCCTGCAACAGGTATTGACAGAAATAGTAGCAGAATGCCTGCATATCCTGACTATCTTCACTACCTAGACTGTGGCCTTCTAGTCCTTCACACACCATATTTTGACAATTATTAAAATTGCATTACACATAACTGGTTTCTGAGTCCCTAGGATAGTGGACCTTAGAAGTTCTACATTTCCCTTTGGAAGGGATGGAGTTGAAATATAAATAGAGCCCTATAACCTCTATGTGGGCAAAATGGTTCCTATTATGGGGAAAGGCCAAATATTTATCTAGAATATTTATATAGAAACTTAAAAAAAAAAAGCTAAACACAACAACAACAAATTATTAAATGTATGAAGTAAAACTTTATTCTTTTTTGTTAGATACAACTGTACACTGATGAAAACACCTCTGGCAATTTCTGAGATGTACCATCTTTCTTTTCCATACTCGAAGCTCCCATAATAAGAAATAGCTGATCTCTACTGGATATTCAGTTTATTTGCTTGGGTTCTTGATGTGAGCTCATTTTCCCAACAGTTAGTTGTGCGTGCCAACATTTCTAGGAACTCTATGAAGGGAAAGGCTATTAAGATGTGGATTTAAAAGGTAGGTGTCAGGATTAAGCTCGACATGTAGTCACAACAGCCCCTTGAAACACCAGCCCAATGGAATTGCTACCTCTGTTCATTGACTGTAGACAAAGCCCAGAAAACTCACACTGACTAAAGGGTGTCTAAAGTCACTCTTATGTCTCTGACATGCTAACTACTCATCACAATCTATGTAAATAGCAGCCCAACTGTAGTATCTCTATGTGCTTTCAGTATGCAAAATGCAGTGCGACTGAAGTTATTTTATCCTGCAGCCAGTGAGAGTTGAACTAAATCACATTGTTACATTTTCCATAGGTAGAAAAAAGCCCCACATACTAATGGTTATCGCTGTTCAACTTCCAAAGGTATAACAACTCAAAATTCATCTGAGCACTTAATAGGTGCACAAATATATGTGTAACTGATGTAATGTAACCAATGATGATGTCAGCAGAGTGTGTTGCTACACATACAGCATGGGCACACTTGCTGGCAACTATATGGGTGAAAGAGGAAAAGGGTTCAAAGAGTTCCTCACCCAAAGAATTTTAAGAATGTCAGCAGAGAAAACCAGAGATATTTACCCAAATTTTGCCGAATATATACATTAGCAGAGGCCTGAGGAACATCAGACTGTCATTTCCATGAGTATTGCAATTTCTTATGCTTCAAAATCCTTTGATAATACTATTTACATTCTGAATATTTTACATTACAAAACTAGGTACATAGATTGATCTCCCAGCGCAAAAAAGATAACCTATCTTAACACCCTGAAGTACAAAACTCATCCCTGAAAATCTTTCTTCAAACCACATGTTATTTAAATTCCTATCAGAAAAAAAAAAAAAAAAGAAAGAAACTTACATACATATATATTTCTACATTAATGTATGCACACAGAATCCACATTATTTTCAACTGCTGTGTTCTGCACAATCTTGAATTTAAAACATGACACGGTTTTATGCTTTCATGTCTGTATGTTTTCCATTTGAGTATCCCAGATTTACTGTCTTCAGAGAGTTAAACTATACAACAGTTAATAGTTGATTTTCTTTCCTGTGCCCAAAAAACAAATAAGAGAAGAAGGAATTTAACCTCATATCCTCACTCTGAAATTAGCCCTATTGTCAAAAGATGACAGCTGTATCCTGATTTCAAGAATTTCATGTTGGAATTAAGCAGCATTTTTGAAACCATTGTGTAACTTCAAACAGATCCATAATGGTCCCTCAGCAAACCATTTTCAGAAGACTTGTGTAAGTAAGATAAAAAGACACCATTTCTGAAGAGATGCTTTTATGGGCTAGGTCAGAGTGCTCTTTCCATGTTGTTCATTCCCAGTCGAATTTCCTAATAGCCTATCTCCTCAGCTAACAGATGCCCAGCCTCATGTCGGAACCAGATCGAGCCACCACTGAGATGATATCCAGCTCCTTTCTTATTGAGCCGTTTCCCTAGCAGATGGTGCAATGCTGCAGGCACACTCCTTCCTGTTAATTACCAGCCTTCGCTACAGATGGAAATGTCAGTCAGCCTCACAGGTCCTGGTTCCTGCCATTGCCTCAGTCCATAGCCCTCTACCTAGGCAAGATGCTGCCAACACACACCATGTGTTTTGTGACTGCTGACTAGGCAGGCAACAAAAAACAACTTGGTTCATGAATATTCATGGAGGAATGTTTAGAGTTCTGTTCATCTGCAATGCTTATAGATCTGCTTAAAGGAGATTGCACTTTCCGAGGAGCCCTGTGCCCCTTATTTTTCTATGGTGCGGGCAGATGAGTTATCAAAGCATGTTGCTATAGTAACATGTAAAGGGCTATTAAATGTCTGTCGTTTGGAGACTTCTATAGGCAGATCAGTTTCTGGATGCCATTTTTTCCATACCTTTGGTGCCCTTTAACCATTCTTGTCCTGCAATAACAGTCTAATAGTCTGTTTAGTCTGAACTGATTATCTGATAACTTGATTTTCATTAAAGCCTGATTACCCCATTATAAGTAACCAATGTGAATTCCTTGATCTTTCCGGGTATCAAAGCACAGTACATCCAGATAAATTAAAGTCTGCATAACCTTTATAAATCCATTAGACACATTGATTTTAATGGCTATAGAAAACCTGTTAATAAAAGAACCTATTACTGAAAAGTAAAAGACATTTTCAGAAAGATTATATATGACATTTGAGCTGGAATGCTAGGAAAATAGCTACCATGCTTTTTTCTTTTTCTTTCTGTGTTATTTTTCTTTCTTTTTTTCTCTTTTACTTTTTTTTATCTGGAGGTAATTCATTCTCTTGTGAAAATCTGTGCAAGTGTAATGTGTAGATATTAAAATAGAAATATGACTCAGAATGTGCCAATAATATTCTTCATTTTTTTGACTCATGACTGTTCATGAAGTGAGTTTAGATGTTCCAAATCAGAAAAGCAGGCATCTAGTTTATGTTAAGAACACACTTTTCAAGAAAAGGAGAATTGTATTCCATTTCCAGCATGCAGAATGAGCAATATGTATGGGAGAAGGGGATGTTTAAACAACAGTATTTTAAATCCACTCTTGCTGATTGTTGTCATTCTGCTAACACTCTAGTAACAGAGCAGAGCAACCAGAAATACCTGAGAAAGAAACATAGTCTGTCTTTGAAAGAACTGCAAGCCTGACCAAAAAAAAAACTTACAAATCAATCACGCATACTTTTTTGAGGACTGCTTTTTTCCTGCAGTTTTATCCCCATATAAGGGTTGACAGTGACTGATGAATTCTGTCTTTTTCTTTCTTTGCTTATATTTTTCTAATGGTTTAGTCTGTACTCAGTTTTAAATTGTTAACTGCTAAGGAATGGTGGTTTTCAAGATACCGAATCCTGTCTATAAACCTAGAGAGCACAAAATCTGAAGTATTTGTTGATCCATTGTGTTTTGGGTTTGATTTTTTTGTTTGTTTGGTTGGTTTGGTTTTTTTTTTTCATAGAAATATATTGTGGATTTATTTTTATCTTCATTACAGTGGATCCCAAAAATCCCTGTAACATATTTCCAAGGTTTATTTCAAACTCTAGGTCCCACAACATTGTACTATTTCAATAGTAAATAACAAAATATTATGCTATAACCTATTCATTTCTAAAATATATTTACCCTTAATCTTCCAGCACAAAACTACAAAACAGATCCTGTTACCAAATTTCTGTCAGCTGCACTGGGAACTTGAAATTGCAAAACATCAAAGGGTTCGAATGGGTATAAAAAGGGTACAAAAGCTTGTGCTTTATAAGCACATTATGTGCTTATAAAACAGAATCTTGACTTTGTAAATCACTATCTGAATCAATATGTAAACTACTCAAACATCATTTGAATCTATATGTTGTAAACTAACTACTGTCCTTCAAAACCAAGACACAAGCAAGTACACAACAATCTGACAGAGAAAGATCAGGTGTTATGTGGGGCAACCACACATTTATTAAAGCTTATGCACTCATAAACAAATATGCTTATATTCTATGCAAATCTGATAATATTCTACAATCATGTACCAAGGGGAATATACACTTCAATGTCCAACATGTGGCTGACTCTTGACTAGTCATCAGCTTCTGTACAGCTAAATTCATACTCAGTGGAAAGTGATTTCGTCACAAACTTTCCCTCAGCCTTTCTCAACTTGCACTCGAGAAGTACTTAAACTGCAGTAAACTTTTTTGCTTTCTTAAGGGTCAGCTATGACTTGCTGAAACTTGAAAACAGCTGACACCTTGAGTTAGGTGAAACAAATCTACTCAAAACACATGACAGCTCTGGCTGGTACCTACACTGTACCTCCTTTCTCTTCACAAGGACCAAGGCACAGGCAGTAGGGTGGATGTTTCATTACAGCCTGCTGCACGGACAATACATTTGCAATGAGATTCAAAGCAACATGATAAAGTAATTTAGGTTACTGTCTTAGAGAACTGTGGGGCAAAAGCAACGCTGCTGCTCTTTAGTAGGTGGTATCTCAGCAGGCAGGCATAGTATCCTCCTGATTTGTTGTGTCCTCATCTTGGTGCCAGCATATGCACTGCCCAGCGGGAAAAAAAAGATTTTACCACGGATGATAAAACTCTGGTGGGAGAAGACTCCACGGTCACCAAGAAAAGCATTGTCCTTGTTCTGAGCACTGTGAGTAGTATGACAGTTTAGTAGAACAACTCAGCAAGTTTCACAACAACCTAAGTAACTAGTTGCAGATTGCTTGGTTAGATTAATACAAAAGATGTCTAAAACCTGAAGTACCACATTTACTCTACAAAAAATTATTGCTGTTATTTTTATTCTTTTAATCACTACAGTAATGTTTGACATAAATTGGCTGTTCATAGAAATGAGTGTTCAGAGACTATTCCATATTATGCCTTGTTATTTCTTCATTGCAGCAGAACCTGTGTTATATTTTTCATAGCTTCTTGGGACCAACAAACCCTGATGTTCCTTTCATCATTCAGTGAAGATGGCAGATGAGAAGGATGACTAAGTTGCTCTAGGGTAAGAAAGCAAGATTTTTTTTAAAAAGATGGACAAAGTTAGGGAATGACATCAAGACAATCATATTTTTGAAATTAGCAATGACACATTTCAAATGCCACCTCATTTATTAAGCCCTAAATCATATTACTTGTAACCATTGTTCAGCCACCTGCAACAGTGAGCTGCATTTTAGCTAAGGGGGAACATGCAGCCTTGCATGGAAGTAGTCAGGAAGCGTACGTATCAACCTCTCATAACATGTCCAAAAGTAAGGTAAATTTTGATTAGTTTATTTCTGATGATATGAATGATCACACAAGTGAAGTGTTGCAACATATGCCCACTTCCATCCCTTGACTACCACACTTATCCATCTCATAGAGCAAGTTAACCTTGTAACATAATGAAGAAAATATTGCAAAGTTCTTAGAAAAGGGGAAATAAGTAATTAAAACAACCCATAAGGACAATTAAATGTACATCTGATTGAATCTAGCCTACTAGCCACATATTTGAATCTACATGGGTTGTATACCAAATAGCCAGATAATATCAAACTGTCACAAACATTTTCTTCTATTCTTTACAGTTATTACAGCCTTCAGTGATTCCAGATTCATACTTTCTCTTTGGTGGGTTTTGAGCTCCATGATTTGTTTAGCTGCAATCACCGATATAGATTTGCAAGTCTGTAAATCTCCTTCTTTTTTTTTTTTTCTAAAGTGTGCTGCATTTCACTACCTAACCAAAACTATGTGCAAATACATAAAACAGGAAAGTGTAGAATTAAAAATAGAAACTATGAGTAATCTGTCTGCCACCAGTATTTTGCTGCAAGGACTTGACTCTTTCCTTTGCATAGGCCAAGAACAATTTTGTGATGAACTCTCAGAGACATCAGAGGGAAAATTATTAAATCTGAACTTCTGTTACATAGTAACACTCACCTGTAACTCAAGGATGCCTACTCTGTAGGGATTGGATGATCTTCTATTGCTCAAGGAGGAGAAAAAGGAATCACATTTTGCATTATACAGTACTGAATAATAAATGAGTAGTATGGAATGAGTAAGTGCACTGAAGCAGAAGATCCTCCGAATCTGGACAAATGAGATCTTGTTAAAGCCTGTGGTCCCATAGGTTAACAATCCATGACCACAGATACTCTGCTGATACATGGAGTTTGAAGCATTTGCACAACCAGGGCTCCTAGGCATCTGCGCATGTACCCTGTCCACCTAACTGCAGATAAACAGATTCCACTTCTTTATGACCTGTCATTTTGGGCTGCTTTTGCCACTTTGTCTACTTAACCTCTTCTCAGTCTAACCACTGACATGGCAATATACAACCTTGCTTCCTGCCTGCTGGAATGGCTAAAGAGAAGATTCTTCTGAAGTCAGACAGCACTTGTTTGCTGGGTCAGCTGGTGGCACGCTGTGTTCTAAGAAGTTAACAGAGCTAACATGTATCCAAGAGTATTTGTGTTGAGACAGAACTTAAGAACTCCTAAGTACTGCAATTACAGGTGTAGCATTCAGTTTATGATGTCCTCAGCCTTTTTATTTTGTCTTCTTTGTTAATAATTACAGGGAAGCAAGTTAATCAAAATATTTTTTGATACTGAATGGAAAACATAGCCTCCTTTCAGTTTATGCATTTATATGAGCATATATGTCTACATGTATATGTCTGCAATAGAAAATAGCACAGTAAAGGAAAGTTCTTTGGATTGTTAAATAAATGTTAAGAAATGCAAAATATATGGGCATCCATCCATAATTCTGTTTCTAACATACCTTCAAAATACTGAGCAAGGTCAGGTTTTCATGGGAACTTTCAGTACATTTACAGATAAAGACAAATTAAAGATAAGGTTCCCTAATCCACAGGGCTTGGACTTTGCAGCCTATGCAATGTTCTTTTAGGATTACTTTTGCATACATTTTGGTAGAGAAAAGCTAGAATTCAATACTGTTGAATATCAGAAAATCCTGATTGCCCAGTATCACAGAACAGACTATCAGGATTTTATATCTGTTTAGGAAATCAGGTCTCTCAGCAATGGGACTCCCTTTCAAGAAAGTTGCCTAAGGAATAGGTGGTCGTCTTGACACAGTATGATGACTGGAAGGCATGAAGATAAAAACGTCTTGGTCATTATCTACCATGAACGACAACCAGCCTTCACCTTCAGTGTTCCCAGAACAGTGCCATTGGCTTCAGCTTTCCTTCAGCTTTTTTGGTAATGTCTTGCATGAGGTTGTCTGGAGTATTCCAGAATTGCAACACTCATTAACATTATCCTGGAAAAGCTAAGGACATGGCAATGCTCAACACTACACAGCTCAGCCAATCTGTGTGGAATTTCATCATAGAAAGGAAATACACTGCTCTCACCCGTGGAGATATCACATGCCAAATTACATAGCCTTGCAATAGAGATACTAAAATTTCTCAAAGCAAAGGCCTCAAAGAATGCTTTATATGATCTGCAGAGTGAGATTTCCTGGATGTTCCTTCCTTAATCATGAGTGAAAACTTCCAGCCACATGTTATCTCAAGCTAGCATGTCATATAAAATCTCAGAAGATGATCAGAGTGTATAATTATTTTATTGGCAATAGTTGAAGCTGTGGTTGAGAAAAAGACATTTTTTAATAAAGGCTGATCTGATTTTCTCAAGGATTGTTAAAAGGCATGCAGATAACTACAAAAATAATGATGGGGATCAGTCCAGAGGTGGCCAGCTAGGATGAAGAACAAAAGGTCTAGCATTAGGGCTGTCCAACGTGATCTGAGTTGTTTATGGGAGAAAGACTGTATAGTCTTGCAACATGTTCACAATCTCCTAACAAGTTTCTACCTGTTTCTCACTCATACAATGGAAATAGCAAATATGCTCACTTCTCTTAGCATATGTCTGGAAAGGATGTGACCTTTTGTTTGTTCTTAGAGTCTCCTTTTATTTTGTGAATAACATTCACTATCTTAATTTCTTAAATGGATTTCCACAATTTCTTTCCCTCTGTTTCAGCTTTTTTCCCCAGGGTTCATTTTCTTCTCCACACTACTGTAGAACTGAGAATGTATTATCTGTTGTTTGTGAGTTTATAATTATCTTGCAAGCAACTAATTTCAGTTCAAACATTTTCTGGTATGTCTTCCACTTCTAGCATTAAGGTTTTTCTCCCTAGTATGTCCAAGGAAACAGCTCTTTCCAACCCAATATAGGTACTGAGTGAATGAGAAAACCACTAGAAGGCTTTGACATATCTAGCAGAGATTATTGATCTTGGTTTAAATTTTTCATTTAATTCTGGAAAGTATCAGTACACGCTTGGCTAATTCAGTATCCCACCAGGACATGTAAAGTAATTTGTAAATTATTGCAAATGAATTGAGAAATTAGGATTCACAGGGACTCTTAAAAATCCAATTGAAACAACAATTCGACGGGGTCTTAGAATGTGAAAGCAGAGGGGAAAAAAGCATAACTAGATTCCTGAACCAGGACCACATCAGTTTGGGGTTAGCTTCTCATTCCATCATAGACTTTAAGTGAACCTTTGTGTAAGAGATTTATTTTCTATACTTCATCTTCTCATTATAAAATAAGGGTAATATTTCCTTTTGCCAATACCTTATTTCATTTGTGCATGTTGAATATAAATTATCTGGAGACAGAATTGTTGGGTTGTGATTCATTCCACTAAACCACTTAACTTCAAATATCTAAAATGCTGATGTGCACATCAAAGGCAAGGTTTGTAAGTGGAAAGAGAAGGAACTTAGAGAAGTAACTGGTTCATTATTACAGAAACCTCCTTTAGGAAGAAGATGAGTCATCCAAGAAATACATATTGACTATATATACTGACCACTTTAAATATCTACTTTTAGTTGGAGCTATATCACTTTGCTGTCCCAAACATGTGTTTGTGTAAAATACAATGGGGTTTATATGTGCCTTTAAGTTAAGTCCTATTCTGAACATATGGGTGACTTATTATAGTCTAGTCTACTTCAAGCAGTAAGGTTTCCTCAAGAGGACAATTCATGAAAACATCTTGACATACAACTTTTGATCTCTTCTTTTTTTTTTTTTTTAATCTTTTTTAAACTGCAGGAGAAAATGACTGATTATGGCAGTTAAAGTGTTTTGTCTGCTTGTGGTTAATTAGCAGGTGTCATTTCCCTGAAGTAGTGTGAATTATTCTAATGTAGGGGCAAAGCTTGAAAATAATGAAGTTATTCAACTTGTTTACATTCAGCAGCAGACAAACTAACTTTGTCTAATTATGATTCTACTTTTATAAGGCTGGGTTGAGATTTCAGTTCTAATGTTTTCTGGATTTATGATCTGCTTTAGAGAAAATGTGGGGAATGAACAGATACGTTTCAAGCTAAAAGAAAAAAAAAATCTGAAATAGACAAGCAGAGAAAGATGATAAGAATGAGTCAGGCAGTGTACGAAAATAATAATTATATGAATAAAACTCTACTAAAAAAGAAAAATGCACTAATAAAATAATCATTTGCCATCTTCTGAATGTAGTTCTTTTAAGTGAATCAACTTTTTATCTTCTACATTTATTAGTAATTATCTTTTTGAATATTGTATAACATAATAATGTTTATTGGTACCATAGCTATGCATTTCTTCTAGCTACAATACCTTCTAAAAATAGAAAAATATATTAAAAATATCCTTTGTTTAATTGACAAGAGGGTAGCTCAGAAACTTTACAATCTCCTTCCTCAAAGTCAGAAATTCTCAATCTTATTTATTTATCTATAATGCAATAGGTTTTCTTACTTAATAAAGCAACAGATTCCATCACTGACTGTTTCACAGATCCTGCTTATCAGAGCTTTTTCTTCTTGACATGACAATCCCAAACTTACTACCTTCTTCCTTTCTGCTTTTGCCATTTCATTGTGATCCTTTCTCAGTGCATGAAATGATCTCCTGCAGCAATTGAAAAGCTATTTAGTTCCCTGCCCATTTAGTCCAGCTTATTGATTTATTGTATCAATAAATCAACATTTTCAGAGATGCAAAGGTTTTATCATATATGTTGCAGTAATCACTATTACTCTAAAAGGTGGTCTGTTTTTAACTGTTTTCAGAAATTATGTACACATTGGCAAATGCAGTCATATACAAATGTTTTAATTTTTTTTATAGCTTGAAGAAGGCCTGATATAAGATAGGGTTTTTTTTATCTTTTATTTTATTTTTTTATTATTTTGTTTTTCACATAGGATAAACATTGTTTAACAGAACATTCTGTGTTAGGATGCTTTCAACTTTTGTCTCTCCTCACTGAGCTCCATGAAGCTTTTACCCTTCTTCTAACATGTCCACTGAAATTACTTCTCCTGTGTTTGTGATCACAAGTTAATATCTGTTAATTGCTGCTTCCTTTGGATACATTAAGTCTTCCAAGAATTCTAAACTCCCCTGTTTCTTTTGCAGCCACAGAGTACTGCAAGAGCACACAGGACAAGATTGCTTTGTGTCAGAATAGGTCTCTGTCCAAGCACATGAGACATTGAGTGGGTGTGATTTGTTGGAGGCAATGTAGCAGGTTAGTGTTAAAGGAAAAGAAAAACCAAAAGGTGGCATTAATTTCAGTTGACTTTAGATGTCTATATCTGAGCAAGTTGTCCAGAGTTCATTTATATTTAATAGATGGAAATAATCAGAGTAAAGCTCACTACAGAATTCTGCTAGTTTAGACACATTTTACTCTCTATGGATGGTTAAGTGAATCTCACCTCATATTCTCTTCTTTAGGCCAGTGCTTTACTAAGAAAATCATATTGTTTATGGCAATGTACTTTTTAAAACTGTGGATTGGGTTTGCTGTTTGTGCTTTTTTTCTTAACAAATGCATTTTTTTTCTTCCTTATCCAAAAGTTATGTTGTCAAGGTTATTCTTTTAAGCTAAATAATGGTAAATCTTTCAAGTAAGCCTTCTACTGAACCTAGAGTAGTCAAACTGATGAAGACAGTATCCTACTGAATCCACACTGAACATTTCCTTTTTCATATCCTGCTCCATTTCTAGAAAGCAGGAATAAAAAGCATTCTGGCCACATAAGTGAAATACCATTTTAGTAGAATTTTTGTGAACATTTTTTTAAAAAAACCCAGTCTTTACCTTAAAAATATCAGCAGAATTATAAACACTTTTCTTTATAAGAAAGGAAGAAACTCCACATTTGGAAACAGCTTCTTGATAAAATAAACACCAAATTAATTTCACAAGAGGCCCTTTCTGTGTAAAGCTGCCTCTTTCGCTGTGGTGCTGATGATAAGTATTCTTTTAACATGGAAATTACCACTGTGGAACTGCCAGTATGCGATCTCAGATCACTCTTTTGGCTTTGAAATTCAAACCTAATAGAAATCCTGCCAAGTTATTCAATACTAGAATCCAAGAAAACTTAGCCCCATGTTAAGCTAAAGCTATTGCTAATCAAGAGCTATCCCTCGACACCTGAATGGGTGGATTCCACAAAGGAAAGAAAGGAGAGGTGTCTTTGCAACTTTGCTCAGTTTGCTGCCCAGCTGCAGCAATTTTGTTCTATAAGCAGTCAAAAAAGAATAAAGTGAAGAAAGCAGCTGTATGGGATTATAGGCACATTTGCAAGATGCTCCATGTGTGGGTTTTTTCCTCCCCCTTTAAATGCAGTGTGAGTGCAGTGTGACTAATTATACCAGAGAGGAAAGCAGAAGCTCTCTAGTTAAAGTATTTGGGTAATCATGTTTACTGCAGAGAAAGTAGGCTGCATTAAATAAGTCAAAACACGGTGTGTAAAATGTGGAATGACTTTGTAGGCACTGCAAGAGAGAGGAAGATGTAGAAATGATATAAGTCTCATTTGTCCAACTAGAAGCACTACCAAAAAAGATAAACCATCTGCTTCAACTAACTCAGCTCCACTTGAAAAATGCTAATTGTACAAGAGGAGGAGGTTTAAACTTATTTAAAAAAAAAAACAAAACAAAACAAACAAACAAACAAACAAAAAAAACAACAAAACTCAAAAACTTTGTTAGTTAGCATGCTGCTAAATTTTTTGACAAAAATCATACTACCCACAACTTGGAGATGAGGTGACAAGGATTGGCTCTGCCCCTTCCATGTTTCTATTTCTATTTCTTTGATGCTTTAGGTAGGTACCATCTGCCCCAGTATGCCAGTCAGCAAATGCTAGTCAGGGATGCAAATTCCTTCAGTTACTTATTGTCCTTCAAATCCATCTTAAAATTCCCTTTTGCCACAATGCCTGCCAGAGACTGGCAGGCGATGTGTCGAGATCATTTCCTCTGGTGACCTAATGTGGTTTCTTCATGCTCTGCTTCTGTTTGTTTACCTGTGTCCATCCGCTATTTTTTCTTGAACAGTTAGATTGCTGGCTGCTCAAAAATGTTTTCCACTAGCTGTTAGTAAGGGAGAAAATGCAAAAGGGCAATAAACAAATTTGTTTTTTCAGAAAGAAAAGGGTTTTGTTCAGAAGAAAGTTGGAAGGATTTCTACAGCATGTGACCAAGGAAACACTTGGTTGTAGGATAAAATCTAGGTCTAACATTTTAATCCTGCAATGAAAGTCCTGAAAGTGCCAGGAAAACAAGTTATGGCCTTGTTAATTTCGTTAAATCCTTGTATAGCAGAAAAATTATAAGGAAAAAGATTGGGGTAATATTTAAAATGACAAATTAAATGTCGTGGATAAACATAGGCTAGATGTCTTGAATCATATTTGTGGCTAAATAATGAACGCATATTTGGATAGAGTTGAAAGGGAATTAATTTATAGGTACACAGTATTTATGATTCTATGTCAACATGTTTTTATGGAACAAAATATATGAGAACAAATAGGATTCCACTATTGGAGAGAGATTGTAAGTTGACTGATACAGACAATTGCATAAATATAGTATAGTTCCCTAATATATTTGAGATTTATTATGTAACTTTCTGATTAAAAAATAAATAAAATAATAAAATATTAAAAACTGTTTTGAAATATTAATAATTAAAACAAACAAACAAACAAACAAAAAAAACAACAACAAAAAAAAACAACAACAACAAAAAAAAACCAACCATAGACATAGGTATATTGGGAACCAGTATGCCAAGAGCCATTGAAATCACTAGCTTTACAAAACTGATGTCACGAGTAAATTAGAGGATTTATTTTACCCTGGAAAACAAAACTAAATTTATGGACCAGTACTGCAGCAATTTCTGGGCTTCATATTATCTATAGGACTATAAATAACCATAGGAGGTTTTAGATAAGCATGATCACTAGCCTTTTATGTCTGCAGAGAATTCATTCAAGAGTTGAGTCTCTTTCTCAGAAGGAATAACAGATCACCTGAATGCTATGTAGAAATACATTGCTGGGTTTATGAAGTTCCAGAAAAAAATTAACTTCATTATTTCCTTACATGTCACATGTTCTTTGTATTTGAAAATCCAGTTCTGTTTAACTAGAGAAGAAAGACATGAGAAGAATCAATAGCTGGAAGTTCACATCAGAGAATTTCCGCACACAAATCTTTAGGTGGAGAACAAATAATCATGCAAATAAAATACCAAATGAAAAATCAACCATACGTCACTATCTTGAAATCAAGACTACACAGAAGTTATATTTTAATAATTTGGTTTTCTAGAGGGATATGTAGGTGAAATTTTACAGCCTGTTTAAAGCGGTATGACAGACAATACAAAACAGTTAACACCAAAAGAAATGAATGAGTTCATGTTATTTTTCCACTAAAATAGGGATTTAGATACTAGAAGATTTGTGTCCTGCAACCCCAGTTATAAATGTAGGCTTACAGTGTAGGTTTTTATATGTATCTTGTCTGATAGCAAGGTGTTGCAAGTCATCCTTTTTTTTTCATTAAAAAATGCTTAAACTTTTTCTCTCAGCAGTAAGGGATAGCATGTCAAAACTGGAAAAAGAAAAATCTCAGAATAAAATGAAACATTTCATACTAGTGAAATAATAATTAAAAAAAGAATATATTAGTTTCTCATATTGATATAATAGATCTTTTTTAACCATAACTACGTTCAAGTTTTCAAGCTTATTTTGAGATATATACAATTAAAAAAAAAATAAATCTTTATTAATCATTATTTTAGTTCCTGTGCTTCCTACTCCTTACACAAACAAATCACATAGATTTTAGTTGAGAGCAAGGGCTCATAGAAAAAGAAAATCCTGTTATAATGGTTTTCACAGACTGAAAACCACAACCTGACTAGCTGTAGAGAGGACAACAAATAACCTAAGTGTGATCTTTAGGGAAAAAATAATCAGTGACAAATTTTCAGCCCCAGTTATTATTTTATATCTGTCTATGTTTCCAAGGATATCGTTCTGCTTTCAAAGAAATCTTTTACCCAGAATACTATATTATTTTCTTTTTTTTTTCTCATATAAAAGCAAGCTTAGCTTCCAAATACATATAAGTATGCATGTTAAAAATACAGTATTAGCATGCTAGCTATATGCTATATATTCACCAGATTGCACTAATGTCTCTTGTGCCTTATTTGGACAATGCATTTGGACAACAGTTCACACTGCAAAATGTTAAGAAAAATATTAGAATGTATGTCCAGACCTCAGAAAAAGCAGTTGGGCTCCAGCCCTGCAACACATTCACAGCAAGAAACTTAAAGTTTCATGTATTTATAGGCTGGAATATATTCTCAAAGAACTCTTTTGCTAAACCTCTCTCATATCTTTTTGCTGACCTTACTTCTTTGTGGTGTGATTATAAGGAAAAGAGGCCAGCTGAGGATGAGGAGGGGCAATAAAAGCTTCTTTCAAATCCATAATGAAAAATGCTATGATAGACTTCTGAGGTATAATGACCAAACTCCACTACCCCACATTATTACTACCTCATTATAGTGGTCTACCAGTACATCATGAAAAATGCACAACCGGAAAAAAACCTCTCTGATGACATCTGGCACATGGATTTGCATGGAGAGTCAAGGCAAATAGCAGCACCAATATTCTTAAAAATACCCACTATGTCCGAATGAGAAAGCGGGAACATACATTAATAAAAAGATCAGCTTCCTTGCAATCTAGTTCTCAGATAGGAATACAGTTGTTCTTAGGCATTCAACCAGGAATAAAATATAAAATTACTCCACCATCATGGAGACAGAATTTGGAAGTTCCACAAAGCAAAAGTATATTCTGTTTCATATTGAAAACACACTGCAGAAAAATCATGCAATTCTGCAGAGCACAGAATTGAAGTCCGAGGCCCAATATGAATTGTTACTTAGTCCCAAGTAATTCCAGGTGGAAAGAAGAAGGCATTACTGAACTCAGATCTGCCTAAACAATGAAGTCAGGAAAACATTCCTTTGGTGTATGTTGTTGTTGTCAATGTCTCTTTCTCTTGTTCCTTTTTTTTCTTTTCATTTTTTTTCTTCCTGTTCACCTCAGTCAGATTCTATTACAGATTCTGTTTGAAATGTTGATTGCTGCACTGGCAAAATATAACAAGGAGATTGATACAGTGGGTAAAAATATCCTGGCTTGTTGACAGGAAGATAGGACGAAAACTGACAAGAAGTTTAACTGGGATGTTTTTTTCTTAAAACCTATGGTACCTGCATGGTGATGATCAGAAATTTCATGAAGAATGACTTTCTCATCTATCTGGCAATCAAGAATTTC
Organism: Chloroceryle aenea; assembly: GCA_013399075.1. Taxonomy (NCBI): domain Eukaryota; kingdom Metazoa; phylum Chordata; class Aves; order Coraciiformes; family Cerylidae; genus Chloroceryle; species Chloroceryle aenea. The sequence goes on from VWZY01008184.1 coordinate 403,997, forward strand.
TTCTTAATGTAAACTATTTTCAAGTTGCATCTGAAGAAAACTGAAATTCGGGTTTCATGTGGAAGTGACACTTTTGCACTCAGCAAAGGTGCACTCAGTAGTTCTACATTCACATTTCTTCTCTAGCAGATTCAAAGCAGAAATTTGAGCATATACCTTGTATATAGTTTCCTGCAATTAATTTAGTGAGTCCTTCCTTTAGCCTTGTTTCCAATTTACTGTTTCTGGTTTCTCATTTATGAAAACTACTCTACCTCCTAAAAACCAGAAAGTATCTTAACGTTTTGCACACTTACCTGTGAGACTTACCATGAAGTAGGGAGTAAAGCTGGAACACTGGAGAATTCTTCACAGTCTCCACATGTTAGAAGAATCATATTAGAAGAGTTGACCATAAATAGCTTCACATCATAAACCAAGCAATTCAGCTTGGTCAGTATGTAGACATGTTTGCAACACTGAAAGGATTCTTAAAGTATGAATAATTTTGTCCAGATAGCTTTATATTTAGTTCATGCAGGTTTGTTTTGTTTTGTTTTTAGTTATAAACCAAAGAGGATTACAGTTACAGAAGTTAACTTCTCAGCACATAAAATAGACAGGAGTCATTCAGTATACAACTGTTTGATAGAGATTTTACCATTCTTGCTTTTGTAAATTCCTGTTCTTTTAATTTCTTTACTTCAATCCTTTTATCCATCTTTTCCTGTGGGAACAAGATATGATAAATCAATAGTTTTGCATGTAATAGTCTCAAGCAGGTAAAAGTCAGTAAGGTAGCAATCAGCTGCCCTGAGTCTCAGAACCCTGTTAAAATCACTAGAAAGAAATAAACATCCCCAAATTAATTTAATCCTAAAGTAAGTCAGAGATTGAGATCCAGTGAAGGTGTCTGTGTTCATTGATGAAAAACAGATGCCTGTAATGACTAACTTAGATTTAGATGTCTAGATACTTAGACCTCTAAAGTAATATGAGGTCAATCTAATTCACAGTGGCCACTTCTCTAGCCCTGCAGGTCTTTGAGGTAGTGATAGAGTCCAATTACTCATGGAAAATGCTACTGATTCACCCCAAGACCATCTTCCTCTATTCCCAGCTTCTAACTTTGGTCACAGTTGTGGCAGACAGCAGGCCCATCTGTCACATCAGTTTGGCTCCACGCACTGAAGGGGAATGAGTTCTCCTGGAAAAAAAGCATGTGATCATGCAGCTATGGGTCAGAATGCCTCTTGCCTGTGCTTCAGCATACAGCATCAGCACAGCTGCTTTTGTGTAGAGTTTCCTAAATGCTCTTCAGCAAAGTGAGCTGAAAAGGAAGAAAAGCCATCATGTGATGCTATTTTGACTTTGCTTGAGTCAGCAGCTATTTGCAAACTTTGTATCTACTGCATGGACTTCTTCAAGGTGAAAAAAATGGTAAATGAGAATGCATTGACTTATACTTTAGGGGTCTGTTCTTGTACTCTTCCCTAGGCATTTACTGCTGGAGAACACATGATACTGGGTTAGGTTGTATGACATAGCAGTCAGTCTAATATACTTACCATTAACAGCAGCAAATCTGCTAGAGGTTTCATGAAAATTGCTGCCAACAGAGAAATGGTAGGGCTCAAGACTCTCTGTCTTTCTACATACATGAAGGGAGTAAATTCTGATGCATACAGAGCTGTCAGATGCTTCTAGCTCTCCTCTGTTCCTGCCCATATGCCTTCTTCCAGAATTAGCCTCCAACCTCAGACAGTTTCAGTTACCTGCTCAATTTTCCCTCTCAAGCCCAAACTACCATCTTCACTGAACCATTTTCAGTTGGAGCTCCAGCACCAAGTCTAGAGGCCATGACTACTTCCTCATAGCTTTTACTAGACTGCTCCCATGTCCCTGAGCAGCATTATGAGAAAAAAAAAAAGAAAAAAATGAAAAAGAAAACCCCAAAAAACAACAACAACAACAAAAAGTCTTTCAATCCTTACAGGTGGACCGCTGCGAGGGTTTTTCTGCATGGTTTTGTCAGAATGTGTGAATGACTGGAGCACAGATAATGTCTATGGAGTCCTTAGTGTCTTTAGCTCCAATCTAAAATTTCTCTAGTGGAAGCCTATGAACTTACTCTGTAGAGTGGGATTTAATACCACCCCTCTAACTTTTATTCCACCTTGTCTGAATTTCTTCAGTCAGAAAAGTTGATTATTACACTGTTTGTTCAAATAAAACCTAGCAAAAGAATTTACCTCTTCCGTTTGTCTTCGCTTTTTTTCCCTTAGTGTGTTCACTCTAAGGAAGAGATGAAGACCAAATCCCCAAAGCTGTGGTCATTTAAGGATCCATGAGAGTGACATTTTTCAAGTATACATTTTTGGCTAAAGTTGAAAGACTCTTGTAAAACAGAAATTTTCACAGATCTGATTCTACCTTTTTTCAGTCCTCTTTCCCTAATCCTGCATTCTAATACCCTTAGCTCCAGCTTATGTGAATTTGACCAACATTCCTGAAGCAATACATTTTTTCATGGTAAAATTATTTATTTTTGTTTCATCAAGTTTTTAAAAATAGCTAGATATTTTGATCAGAACTTTTCAAAATTCTCTATCTTAAGGAGACTTTCAATATCAGAAAATTCAGCCCAAACAATTTTTTTTTTTGTAAATATATAAACAACATAAGCCAGAGTCAGATAATGACAAATGTTACTGGCCACCACTATAATTTTATGAGACAGGATTTGAAGCTGAGTTTTTCTCTAAAAACAATATGATGAATAATCAGGTCTAAGAGGAGGAAAGGGAAAGCACAATTGTTTCCTTGCTGGAACTGATCTACTCACAATAATTTATTCTTTATCCTTCATTTCATCCAGTGATATCAGTCTTCCATCAGTCTTATCCACCACAGCTTGAAAAATCCTGTTTCAAGAGAATCCCATTCAAACCCAAATGGCAAGGCCAGGTGTTCAATTTAAGAGCAGTAGCTTTAGAATTCCTAATTTTTCCTTTCAGAAAGCCCCACAGAAACCAGCACAATTATTATTACTGTTGTTATTATTATTTCACAGAAACTAGTTCTGAGAAATATTTTAAATAACAGAGGAAAGCAAAAATGCTAATCCTATTACATAACACAAATCCCAGATGGCCTTGTGCAGAGGGGAGGAAGATGCCATAATAGCAGTTACCATTATCAATTGTGCTTGGTGACAGATGTTAAAACGATGCAAGTGCTTGTGCTCACTCACAGAACTTCAGTAAGGCTTTTCTTGTCATATTTCCCACAGAATAAAATCGCAAATAAATAAAAAGTCATGTGCAGTGAAGAACTAATCTTCAATGCAAGTGCATAACACATTCTGAATAATACTTAAATAAAGCTGTTACAGTCTCTTCATTTGCAGTTCTGCTCCTTATCTAGGGAAAACTGCCATGGTAGCAATACTGTCCTGTAGTTCTCAAGTCCTTAGCTTTCTATCACTCTGTAAAATAATCAAATAGTAGCATATGGATTGTCTGGCTCATCGTGAGCTCATCTGGCTCATCACCTGACCTGAAGTCAGGTCCTACCATGCTTGAGGATAGGGCAGCAGGTGGAGGCTCCATTAGAAGGAGAGGAAACCCTCCTTCCTTTTCACCAGGTAAAAGAAGGGAACCTAAGAAATGAGGGAGAATGGAAACAGGTCATGCTTGGCAAGGCAGGAGAATCCCCTTCTGGCCTCCCTCCCATTACCAGTTGCCCTTGCACAACAGGTATGGGGCTCTGGAAATTGAGGGACAAAAAAATGATGATTGAGATGAAGATCCATCAGGGAAGTCTCACAAGGTAAGTCAGTCTCCCCCAGGCATTTGAACCAGCTCTAACAGAAAAAAAGGAGGGTAATTGTAGTCCCTCTGAGAGGAACTGAGGCCCCCATATGCCAGATAGATCCACACCATAGGGAAGTCTGCTGCCTCCCTGGGGCCTGGGTCAGAGATATTACTAGGAACTCTCTGGTCTGGTATGGCCATCAGACTATTACCCTCTACTGATTATCCAGGTTGGTAATGATGACATTATGGAGAGAAACCTAAAAACAATTAAAAAAGACTTCAGGTTCCTGGGGAGATCACTTGGGGCTCAGGAACCCAGGTGGTGTTTGTTCTCTTCAATCCCTTCAATGGCAGGGTTGAATACTGAAAGAGGAAGGAAGACCGCCCTGATTAACACATGGCTGGGAGGCTGGTGCCAACAACAGAATTTTGGGGGTTTTGAGCACGGAGAGATTTACCTCGCACGGGGTCTGCAGGCAACAGATGGAGTTCATCTGTCTCAAAGGTGGAAAAGAATCCTTGCCCATGAGCTGGCTGGGTTCATTGAAAGGGCTTTAAACTAGGTCTGAAGGGGGAAGGGGATAAAATCAGGCCTGCTAGAGTTGAGCCTAAGGGTGGCAGGTTAGGAATTAAGTTGTTAGCCCAGCTCAAGTGCCTTTACACTAATGCAGGCAGCATGGGAAACAAGCAGGAGGAGCCAGAGCAGTCATTTGGTAATGAGTAGTGCATGCAGGATACTCAGAGGGAATTGTTAAAGTGACGCAGCCTGGCATTGCCTTAAACCCCTGTCTGAGCCATGGGGAGCCATGTAGATAGCTCAGCCCAGAGTTGTCCATAAGCCATAGTTCAAACAGAGCACCATTCCAAGAACCAAAACATGATCTGAGCCTTGAAATCCCTTAGGAAATGATATGCCCTGAGTCTCAATCCAAACCACTATTCAGTTACCTGAGAGATTAAGATAAAGAGAAGCTGGAAGGTTTCAGTGCTGATTTCGGCCGACAACCATGTGCATCCAGATGGTATAATCCATGTAGGCATAGTCTTGCCACAGTAATATAAATCAGGATAAAAACCCTAAGGTTTGGGGTAGGATTTGGAAGTTTCCTCTACAACACCACATTATGTCTGTATGGAGACCCTTCCACCTTGGTTGGAACATTGGCCAAGGACACTTTTTTGGGATTGAGAGCCTGTACCGGGAGGGGTAGGTAAATATTTAACATGCTGTACACTTACAACCACATGTATTTAACTAAGAAACATATAATATTTAGCACATTTTCTAGGTTGTTATAGTGTATTCTTGCTTTTTAATTGTTATAGTGCATTCTTCCATTGTACCTATGAAAACCTGCATTAGTGGTGCATTAGACCTGTGAATGAAGTTCAAATAAGGTGTTTGTTTGAGTCTTGAAGTTGAACCTGTGAGTGAATTTCAAATAAATAATTTGCTTGAATCTTGTAGTCGAGCCTCTTCGCTGCAATTGATTACTCTGATACCTATGCTAGTCCTTTCACCTACTGCATTACAGATTACTTTCACATTAACATGGAAACAGCTTGCTTCCTCTGGCCCTAAATTGCTTCAGATTAATTGCAGGTTCATGTGACACAGAGTGTACAGATACCCATTTCCCAGAGGATTTTGGCACAGGGTAACCTCGTAGTTAAGGATGACAGGCTGCAGTGGAAGGTGGAGGGGGTACCCATCTGCCAGAAGGCACCAAGAGTCTGCACAGTAATGTTTTCTTAGCAAACCTACATTGTAGGAACAGAAACATTTATATGAAATACCTTCATTCTCTTATTTCACTAGTCTTTGTTCAAAGGGCATGAGGAATTGGGCTTGCTCAGTCCTTGTCAGGTCTCAGATTAACATCACCAAAAGTCACCGGGAACCAGGCACCAAATAAAATGAAGCAAAACCTGTTTTATATGATGTTACAAATAAATCTGGGGACACTCTGAGGTCAATGCAAGAAGCCTCCTTGTCTGCCTCTCTTGGACTCTCTCCAATTCCCATAATTCTGAAACCACTGTTTCCTGTCCTTTTCCCAGGGATTCATGAAAATGACAGAAATTTCCCCTATTACACTTCCTCAGGCACAGGTGCTGCTGTAAACTTGTGCTCACTGCAGGTGTCAGTCTCTCCCAGAGAGCCAGGAAGGAGCTCTTGCCCCACAAGGCAGTGGTATGTGTTTGCTCGGCAACTGTCCTAGAAAAACTAGGAACTGTGTCACAGTTGTCCTGCAATTGCCCCTTAAGAAATACCTATTTGGTGTGTTCTCCTGATCCACTCCATCTCCTCTAATGTAAATGTGGCTATTCTAAACCATGGATGTAAATGTGGATATTCTAAACAATGTATATGAGAGACAAAAAAGTCCCTAATCCTGAGCTTTCTTACTCCTTGCCCTTTCCTACAGAAACCATGAATATCAGAGATACCAGCCTTCCAGTCATGCTATTGGTCTGCATCTGCATATGTGCAGGGTTTATTGTGCCTCTGAGAACCACATCTCTATCAATGGAGAAAATATTCCAGAAAGCGGTCTCAAAGGTGTATGAGACTTGAGTGTATGAAAATAAGCGTTTCTTAGACTTCAATCACAGTCACTCCCCTTCCCATTACTTTGCCTGCCCATTGCAGTAATCATGATACAAATGCTCCCATGCATCAAGCCAGGGACAGAATTTAGGCACAGAACAACAAAATGATCCTGTTAAGATATGCAGACTACAGCCTCTTTGATGATCGTCTCTCATCTCCTACTCTTCTACATCTCTTCTAGTTCTTGTAAATCAACACAAGAAGTGCAGCATAATATACACCACCTGCTTGGGAAAGGTCTCCTTCAGAAGCCAGCAGGATGATGTCAGTGGGTACTTCCTAACCCCACTGGCAGCCAAGAAGGTGACTTTACAAAGAAAGATAATACTCAGAAAGGAAATTGTGAGGTCTCCTCCATTTCTCTGGCAAGCCCAAAAAAGGCTTTTGACTTAGCCTTATTTCATCTCTCCTCACAGAGCAATCGTTTGTTCAAACTACAGTACAGTTTTAAATGTCTCCCTAAAGAGTTAACTTATTATAAATGATCATGAAATAAAATGGTCATTTACACTCAAATTATAGAGAAGTCTCTTGTCTTTATCAAGTCTCAAGTGTATTTGCACTTAAAAGCTTCCCCCTCCCCCAAACTAGAAACAATAGTGCAGGTGCATTGCCCTTCAGTGTATAATGTATTTATCCTGGGAGGCAGGAAGTTGCTTTCACACCTGTTTCTTCTTTTTATTTGTTCTTGGCCTGGCTAATTTGCCGAATGTCATGATTGGTACAGCTGAGGCTGTCAGAAAGAATTACCACTTTGTAACATGATGGCCTAATTCTGGCAGTTCAGATTTTACAACGATTTGCCTTTTGTTCTTTCTTTCAGTAGCAGACTATTTTCTGTATCACACACAAACCAAATCTGTACTAACAGCGAATGTAAGAATAAGATAGGCTGCTTTCTCAGATGACTGGCCCTTTTTGATATTATGCTATAAAGGTTCTAAAGAGAAAGTCACCAATATGGTAAAAATGTGTCTTGCCATGAGCTGAAATAAACATTATTTTGCAGTAATTAATGATCTAGACTTTTAATTTCTTTTTATCATAAATCAAGGAATACTGAAAATTGATAGATTCTCATATGAATATTAAATAAGTAACAAGATGTGATATTTAGTACCCACATATTAATTTAGGTTTTAACTTTATTACCAGTCCTCAATTTTTTATTCTAAATAGAAATGGGCATTTTCAGGAACTGAATTATCACATTGACAACCACTTAGACTCTGCAGTTGACAGACAGGAATTTTTCTCTAAGAGTAAATCATCTGAATCTTAGAAAAAAACAATTTATGCAATAAATATTGCATTTGATTGTAAACATTTAAAGAGAGATACAACTCTCTTAACATCTTCCTTTAAATCAACTTCTTTCTTACCAGACACAGAGAAAGATCAGACTATTAAGAGTTCTTACAGACTACACATTTTTCTTCCAAGAACTATTCAAACAAGGACACCTCTTCCCAGGCTGCTCTGTTTGCCTCTGTACTGTAGATGTTTAGGGAACCTCCACTGTGTCCAAGCATGCTTACATTTGACAGAGCATGGGCTGCCTGCAGACACAGCACCCACTGCCCTTCCAGAATTCACTGGAGCCATCCACCGCACTTGTACCATTTGCACCAATAAGTACTCTGGGATCTCAGCATTCATACTAATCTTGTGGTAGCAAAAAGTGATTAGTTACAGCTTGAGAGAGTGGGGATGAAAACAGAGGGAACAGGATTTGATCATGACAGGCTCACCAAAATGCAACCCTTTCTCATAAGCCTTGATGCCATGATCAGAATGACTGTGATATACTTCTCAGCTCCTCTGTAGTACAGAAGGATGTTCTAAACACTGTAGGCCATCAATACCAAGATCAAGCCATTTTTCTTTAACTTGTATGGGATACATATCATGACCACTCACATGTGAAATCACATCTTTCCATAGACAGAGAGGCTGATTTCAGGCTGCAAAAGGCCACATAGCTAACCCCTTTGACAGGAAATAGTGGTAGCTCTAGAGCAGCAGCACACTATTTTCTGGACTCTATCTTAATAGGGTCATTAGCTTCATTAAAGTGAAGCACTGTCAGACTTTTATAGAGCTGAGGTTTTACAGTTTCAAGTTAGCAACTCTTTTATTGCTGTCATTTTCATAGAGCTTCTGTAAGGCTGTTCTCCATCTGCTTCATCCTTGACATGATTTATGACAACTCAGGCATCATTGCCATGTTCCATAAGAATACCATATCCTGCCACTCCAAGACTATCAAAAGAACACACTGCCCCAAAGTCTTCACTGAATCTATCAAACGTTTCATATTTTTAGGCCAGTTGAATACATTGTCTTCACCAGCCATGCTCATTTTACCAATCTATTTCAAATCTCTGGCATCTTCCTTATTACTTGACTAAAAAGGATCAACATATCTTCTTGTGTGAAGAAAAATGCCAATATTTGCACCTCAAACTGACTTAGCCCCAACCAAGAATTTCTACCTTCTGCTTATGTCCTGTTAACCACTGCACTCCTAGAGAGCATGCACCAGTATTTTCAGGTTCTGCCAGACATTTGTCATTGTGCACTTTGTTGTCTTAAGACCTTGTCAGTGAGAATAGTCGAGTGCTAACATGGAAAGTATCAAGATGCTTTCTACACCTTTGACATGAGGAGAATGGAGACTTTATAAGCTACACGGTCTCCAAGAAGTCTACACAAGCCAGATTATTCCTGCACAGACCAGTGGCAAGTTTGTGTATAGTCTCTACTGACAGCTTCCAAAAAAAAGCACAGCTGCCCAGGGTGCCATAAATATATTCTATGTATATACATCTTATAAGATACATATGTGGATTCACCATGTGTTCTTCACCTAGCCTTCAACTGCATGACTTATGAGAGAATACTACTAAGATTCTGGAATCTCCTTTCTCCTATTTTGCCCAAATCTCCCTTCCTACTTTAAAAAGTTTTCTTACAGACTTATCCCCCACCTTTTTTACCCACTGCAAACAACAGATTCCTTTCCCCCTGTTAATATAAATGAACATAATTTCTGGATTGCTCTACCACCTTACACTTAAAAATACCTAACATGAATATGTATTTATTCCTTCCTGGTCTCTTCACATACAACAACAAATAATGGGACTCAGAAAGCCTATCACCTCTCCTTTCACTCTCTTTTCTCCACTTACAGAGAACTCAGTTCATCATACATCACCCAAAGAAACACATACCAACATTCATCACTTCTGAATACTTGAGAAATGAGATAAACTACTTTCTAATGTCCTTTCACATTTTGCTATCTCGGATCACCCATTCTCTATTCACTGAGCTGCATGAGTTGAATGATGTAAAAATTAGGACCAGTACTAGGTAAAAGATTTCCTTCAGAAAGGGACAGTGAGTTAGCCACTGACACATCTGGTGGAGAGTAAACTGATTTTTCCTACTTGAAATGGTGAAGAGAACTGAAGGTGTTATTAAGTGCATAAATTTCTTGTTAACATTAAAAGACAAAATATTTTAAAATTGTCAAGCAGATACTTTGTTTGCTGTTTGTACGGGTGAAATATATTGGCCCCACAGATAAAGACTGCTGGGCAGGGAGATCTTAGATCAGCAGCCTGCACTGGAGATTGCTCAACTTCACCCATCCGAAGGACAAGTTTACAGACCAGTCCTTCCTACTGAAAGAAATTCAGGAGTTCAGATCACAGTCGCTAAGGACCAGCTAACCTGCTTTCCTGGGGTCCTATCAGCACAGTCATAATTTATGTGGGTCATTCAGTACAGATTAAGTGCACACAAAAGCCCTTTTAAGTCCACAGATGGGGACAGATTGCTCAAAGGAAAATAGGCATCTGACAAACAATCTAGTATTAATGCATATCCATAAAAGGAGAGAAATTGAGGGAGTCTACAAATTATGGACTGGCTTTCCATGTTTTTGATAAAAAAGTCTGCTCAACAGCGTGAAGGCAAAAAGGAAAAAAAAGTAGGCTGCAAGTGGGTAGCTGTCGGTGACATTGAGGGCACCATGGCAATACTTCTGTCTTCACAGGTTCTCAAAATCACTGCTAAGTTGGCTCCCTAGATGCCCACTACTGCAGAAATGCCTCTCACCAGAGCAGAGAAGCTGTCATACAATTGCAGAGCCATGAAAATCTGGCACAGTCTTACTTACACAAAAATGTTAACAGTCAAATATCAGTTGTATCACCAGTGTACCTCTTTCCACACCTAGCTGGAGTACTAGAATGAGACTGAATATTCCTCAGGGGATTGTTGTGTATCAGTCCTCCCAGCCTTGTCTTTATTAATTTGGATGACGCTATCCCAGGACCTCCAGATGCCAGGCAGTCCTTGACAATGCAAAAATGGTTGTCTGCTACCTGATCCAGTGCCAGGACATAGTAAAAAGATGATCTTACACTACCAGAACAGAAGATGCTGGGTAATGAACTGCTTACTTCTTTTCAGAAGCAAAATTTTGAAAAACTGCAATGATACAGACTGGATAGTGCTAAAAAAAAATAATAAAATGCGGAACATGATAGAACTTTAGTACAAAACTCAGTTGATAAAAAAAATGAAGTATAAACCAAACCAGAAATCCCACAAATACTGCAAGTACATTGACATTATATGGAAAGGCTGGACATAACTGAATGAAAGAGATCATCCCAGCAATTCAAAGGCTGTTGAGAATTAAAGTGATAGAAAGATGGTATTTTACACTCTGTATAATAACTGCCATTTGAACACTCCAGCAGGGGGCTGCATGGCAAAATAGCTGCTTAGTATATAAAGCAGTACTGTTGCTAGAACACATTTGAGGTCACTTTTACACGTGACTTGTAGCAAAGAAAGCTATAAAAATCCTTTAGACAAGTTTTATTTTAGAATTAGATTTAAAAATACTGAGATAGATGATGCAGATTATTTTATAAAGGTAATGACTGAGAATTTCACTGTCTGGATACAAGAAGGGAGGATTCAAATTCTTTTGTAAGAGTCACTAATATTAATCTGAACTGGTGAAATTAAATCCTGTGATGCTGTCCTAAGGAAACAATTAACTGATTGCAAATTATTAAAAAAAATATTAAACTCCAAGGATTAGTTTAAGATAATTCTTGTATTCCATATGTATTGACACCATAAAAAGCACAAAGGGTAAACACTTGTGTATTTAATGGAAAATGGCATATAAAATTGGCACAGTTACAGTAAAATAAGGTCCAGAGGAGACCGGTTTCATACGGCAGTTTAACTTATACAAAGCAGGACAAAGGATTTAAAATTACTGGTGTGAGGGAACTGGTCTTTGCACATATTTTATTTAATGACCTAAATAGTATTTCAATCTTAAAAAAAAATATTCTTCATGGCAATAATTCTTTCTAATGATATTCCTTTTTTTCTCTGAGAGGAATAAGAAATTAAGTTCCCTGAGGACCTAGTGACTCTGAACTGTTAAACTCTAAAAGATATTACACCTTCTAAGGAACTGGTCTAAAACCAAAAAGGTTTAGATAAAAGGTTTACAGGTTTGAACATTTCGTGCTTGATTATCAGAGTTCACAGTGACTACAGGTTTTCATGTAACTCAGTGCTAGGAAGAGCTCAGTGGTGCTTTTCTACTTTTAACCTACAACTATGGGGCAGTCAGCAGCTCCATGTGGGTTCAAATATTAAATTTGGGATTTGCTCTCCACAGTTCCCTCTCCTCAATTATGAAGAATTTCTGCCAGTTACCATAAAGTAGTACAAAAAATCCTTCTCAAATCTTGTGACCCTGTGTTATGGCCACTAATTATACAGAGCATTACCATTTTAATTTCACAGTGTCAGTTGCATTTGCTACCTCTGTTTCCTGAAACTATGCAGCCATACTGAACAGCAATGATGGAAGGGCTCTTTCTCTGTTTTATCACACCATGATAAGTCTCCTGATCAGACTTACCACTCCTTTCTGATGAGAGGAAATAACCATTCACTGTTTTTACACTATTTTCATACAAAATACTTCCTTACACTGTCATTAGAAGCAACTAAAAAGTTATGGTGGGAATCTGTAGGCCAGATACAATTTAGAAATAATAAAGTTGCCTGCAAAGGGGAGGGTTTAGGGATTTTTCTTATTTGTGTGGTGAAAGAGGAGACATTTATCCAGTGCATTCTCTCTCTTTCCAGAAGAATTGAAAGGAGACTACATTCAACCCCATCGTGCACAATTTCTACATCAAGTAGTCTAGAGTCTAACTGATGTAGACTGCATCTATAACTCTTCCTTTTGATGTCTGTGCATCATATTTCTCTTCTTAATGAAGATTTGCAGCTCTGATATGCTTTTGGCAGGATGAATAGAATCAGCTTTGTGGTATATCCGTATGTATCAAGGCCAGGGAGAGAATTTTTGAAGGGGAGAGGTGTAAACAATGTTGTTCATACACAGAAGAATGGAGAATCAGATAAACAGTACATGTTTGATGGCTTACAGACTCTATTCTACAGAGGTTGTGAATGGCAGATTATTTGTTTTGAATTCGCAGAGTCGGGAGCTCTCCTTCTAACTAAGCCCTATCTAAGTTTCCTGTTCCTCTCACTGACTTCCTTTGTGAAATCTGGTTGTAATGCCTGAGGAAAGTAAAGGTATATGGCTAAAAATAAAGCCTTTTTTTTTTATGAACTTTATAAAAGCAGAATACAGTTTCTCATTTGTTGTCAGTTAATAATTGTTATTTAAAAGCATTTAGCTTACATATAAAGAAACTTTACATCAAACTATTATGTCTACAAACTCTGAACTTTGAAGATCTTTGTCACATGTACCCTATCAACATTAGTGAGGGCATCAGAGCTCAAGTGATCCCCCTGTGTACAATCAAGTTAGTTTTGACTAAGATATGAGACTTTCCACAGTTTTCCTTAGGTTTCTGCAGGTATACTTGAAAGGAATTTAGTAAACAATTCATCTGAGCTATTGTACAAGAATCCATTTCCTTCTTTCATATTGTCTTTCCACAGTGAAGAGAATGATTTGAAATTTATATATGATCTTATAAGTAGTACTTTTAGAAGATGTAAATGAAAGCAATTGATCTGAAGTAAAAAATGCATTGTTTCACATTACCTGAAAAGCTGGATCACAGTCTTCAATAACTCCAAACCACAAGTGAACAAAATTGCATCGGTTTTATAACTGATGTAAAAAATTTATTTCTTGAAGTTTAAAGGAAAACTGGCTTCATCTTCATGATCTTCATGTTGTGGTCTTTTTGCATGTTCATGATTTTCTTTACATTCACCATTCTTCTAATTTTCTAAAAAACACATCTGGCTTCTTATTAAACAATCAATTACTGTTCCTTAAAGAAAAGAAATATCAGCAATAAGGGACTAACACAATTGTTCAACAGCACTTTTTACAGAATTCAGGGTCTCAGCATATGAAGCCAGAGAGGTAACTCAATCTATCATGCTGAGATAACTATCTAAATAATCCTGTGTGGTACTGAAAGAGGTAAACAATTCTTGAGAGCAGACGGGTGGTACAAAACCATAGCAACAGAAGATCTGGACAATGTTGTACAAATGCAAACAGAACTCTCCATATGTATTGTTTAGTCCTCTTCCTAATGTAAAATTGTACTTTAGCTACAGAGTATTTAAAATTTAAATTAATTTCCTCACTTCCCATGTCATCTCTTCATTCTTTGCATCTGTCTCCTTCTTGTCTTTTCCTTTTTGTTAACTTTGGATGATCAGGTGCTGCTCAGTCTCCAACCAGAACCTGAGTTCAGACTGTGTACCTGTTTCCCGAACAGAATTCCTGCTCTCACTTTTTGCTCATCAGACCTTCCACACACTACTCTGTATTGCCAGAGTGGGTGCCAGGCTGCTAGATTTTCCTCTTGTGTCCCATATAATCAACACAGAGTGAGAAGTGCCAGCAAAGACTTCCAGAGGAAAATTTTGTCCTCTTTAATTCATCTAGTTGATTATAGTGTGGCATCTCGCAGATATACCTACTTTTCACCATTTCCATCAGGGTTTTAGGCAGTTACGTCAAGAGGACCATTTCATTACAGTTTTGAATTTTATATGTGAACTGTCTGTCTTAGGTGGCTTTTACATTAACATATTGGTTCAGAGCACTTGTGCAGTCTTGAAATAACTCTCTCAGTAATCCCCACTTATTGCACATTGGCTGAGTTCACAGATAGGTTTTAGTGTTTACAAACCAGATCCCTTCTTAAGGCTGTGCTACAGGTACGCACCAAATGTGCTTCAGCCCTTCAGGGGAATATAGGAATCTCAACCAACAGTTTGTCCTTTAGGTAGCTCAGAAACATATACATTGTAGGGATATTCATTGCAGGGCACCACACTAAATATAGACTGAAGTAAAGTCCCCAAACTATGTACAGTACAAATATAAAGTTTTCATACTGATTGTCTTATCGATATGCTCTATTAAGTTAAATTATTTGATAATACAGTCATACCTTTATGCCAGCTGAATGCAGACTTACTTTCCTGCTCCCTTCTACTATTTCACTACTGCTTTTCTTCCATGGCTTCAAACTAGTGTGCACCTCTCTTGACATTACTCTTCCTGTAATAGCTCTCTTTTATATTTTTCCCACCCAGAATCTTTCTATTTTAGTAATTCAATACATTAGCAATTACCCAGCACATCTTTGACTAGCAACAAAAGTGAATGTAGCTGTCTACAACTGAGCCATTGTTGAGATTCTCTTTATAGTCAATAGAAAGAAACAGGCATTTTAGGGTATGAGTCATCTTAACCTACAGTAGACACTGAATATAGGTCAGATGAATCACGTCTTTAACGTCCTTACTTCTCCTTACTGACTATAAAGGGAGCCTAGTGTGACTAGATCAGATTTAGACCTCCACACTGCAACCATCTAAGATCAACTGTTTTCCAGACCATATTCTATCTTCTCTGTCTTGTTTTTCATTTAATATAAGTGACAGCAAAAGCCCTGCAATTTGGAAGAAACTAGATAAAACAAGGGCCCTTGGGTACATGCTTTTCTAGGGAGAAGGGGGAGGCTTAGAGCCTGAGAAAATAGTACCAAAACGTGTTTTCTGTAGCGGGATAATGGGTGATTAGCTAACAAGTGATGTTTATATTAGGTGAAATTTGTGTTAACTAATTCTGCCTGATTCAGATCAAAAGAGGAACAGCTCACACTTTGTACTGGTCTCAGGTGAGACTACAAGCAGCAGCATATATTTACCACTTAGATTCAGTACTGGCACCTTCCTATATGAGATGGCTATCCAACTATGTGAATGATAAAATAGACAAAATCAATTAAAGTCATCAGTGAAGACTGTAATAATAAAACACTAAGAATCAAAGATCAAAGTATTCACCTCTGGAGGAAAATTAATTACTGCAGATTTACCCAAAGGTGAACCAGGGCACTATTTGGATGCAACTATGTGTCTCTATGAAATGTGAATTGAGTAGAGTGTGGGGATTTGGTTTCACATGCAGATTGCATTTACAGGGCATGTTGAGTACTTAAGTATTTACTAACAAAACAATTAGTTATTTAGGCAGAGGACAATAAGACTCCTTTGGAAATATCCATCTCATTACCATTAAAAGCAAATAAAGTGATTATGAACAGTGTAACCACACAATTAACAGATTAAATCCACACTCTTCTCTATACCAGACCTGCCTTTCAGTATGACTTTTATGATTAAAAAAGCAGGCTTGTACATGGTGACACATACCTAAGCCTTCTGAGAATAAGTGAAATTTTTAATTAAAAATGTATGTTTCAAGATAAAACAGCTTTCTCAAATGTAAGATAATGAAAGAATAGGCTGCTGACAAAGGTGCAGAGATCACAAAAATGGCTTTGGGGAGAGGGGGAGGTATTTAAATAACAAACTATGCTTAAGTATTTTAAAAATTACAAAAATCATTTATTCTAAAGATACTCCTGCTCTACAGATACAATTCTAATTATACTGCTAAAAAAAGACAGTCAACAAACTGCAATATTATGGAAAGCAGACAAGTTTTCTTTTTCCTGGAGATTTGAAAATATCATATACTTCTTGCACAAAAGTCTTTACAGTTAAATAAATTAGAAGACCTGTGATCAAGTGATGAGCACTCTGGACTGCAGAGAACTAAAATAGAGGCTATGGAAGGAAATATGATGACTGGTGAACAGCATAGAGTCTCCTCCAGACAACAATTATGGTTTTGTTCAAACAGTAGGGTATTTCATTTTTCAGTTTCCTTAGTGTAAGTTTCTATCTTGTTCTAGAAGTTATTTTTTCTTCAAATGTATTTTGGTGTGAATGACTGAAATCAATTTTCCCAAAAAAAGTATCTAAGGAGAAATATATTTTATGGTCATTGCATAAAAGCAAAAAATTCAATTTTCAATATTTAGACATCACAATATCCCTTCCCCTCAAACATTTTAAAATATTTTATTTCCCTTAAAAATAGGTGTTAACACTGAAAGATCTAAAACTGGTAATACAGAACACTGGCTGGATATATAAGGAGTCTCATTCATGCAATGACCTTTTTTTTTCACATCTTACTGAACATTTATGATAGTGACCCATCTAGATATAGAATAAGGAACACCATACAAGGTAGCAAGACACCAAACTTATCAAGAGAGTGAATGAGAAACACAGTCTGCTGCAGAGATACTAATGTTTTAGATTCAACACTGTTTTCTTAGTGTATTCACCAACACAAAATGGAGAGCTTTGTGATTGTTTTGCAAAGTTTCAGGAGCAATTAAATTAATTTCACCAAGAAAAATCATCAAGCCTAGCACTGAACAATGCAGGATGTGAGCAAAGAACTGTCTCCTGACACTGCGGGATGTTTTTTCCTAGACATATAGTTTTCATGCATTCGTCAGTCTGTTTGAAATTTTACAAGCAGTGGTACTAGAGTTTGCCTGGAACTTAGAGGTTTAGGAAAAAAAAAGCTAAAATCAAATTGTTTTGGATGTCTCTTAAAATAATAAGACAGTTCGGGCTTCCTCTGTATGGAGAACAGGTCCAAATTCCCAAACAAAGTGAAATACATAAGTGGATTTTCAAAATGTGTGTTGCAAGAATTTATACTGGTTGAAGAGTGAGAGAGGTTTAGCAAATATTCATCTGAAGAGCAGTTAGTCTTGTTTTCTGATAAGCTGTCAGAAAACAGCTTTATATTTTGAGCTTGGATGGGCCTAATAGTTAGTCACCATGTCAAGCATCAGTAAAACTTCATTCTGTCAGCAGTAGACTTACAGCATGCTACTACATTTTAAAATGAAGAGTTGGCGTGAACTCTGTTAACCATAACCTCAGGCTCTTCCTGGAACTGTGATACACCCACGCCATGCAGCCTTCACTGAATATCATGTTAACACTCCTCCCCCATGCACGGCTGTTATACTGTATGTGAACAGCAACAGTCAAATATAAGACTAAGAACCAGATGCACCCTATTATTCAGTTCAGTTTCAGATTTGCATACTTACCAAATATTCCCTCTGTGGGATATGTTATTTCTAGTATTTTATTTAGCACCAGTACAGAATTTCCCACTAAAATAGGTTTTCATCAGAAAGGACATTTATTCCTTGAAAAGGCATTGGATTGCAGATAAATATTATTTTCAATGAGTTTCCACTGAAACACAAGGGTATTTGGCCTAGAATTTCAGACACTGCATGTGCATGCCGAGGCTTCCAGGAAACTTTCATGTAGGATTAAGAATCTGAATGCTAGAAACCCCATATCTCTCTTTTTTTACCTAAAGAGCGTGTTAGAACATAGGGCCCAAAAGCTCATGCTAAATTTTGAAAACAATTTTCTGTTTTGTTTTTTTTTTTTCCCCAAAAAAGTAAAGTGAATTTGGCTTGGAACGCAAGCATTGGAATGCATTCTTTCCTTCAGCTTCAGGAAATAAAATTCTTTGTTTGCATGACCTATGGTTCTATACCAGGAAAAGATACATTTTCTGACTGGTAGGGCTTAAACTGAAACCAAAATTGTTGCTGAAATGCCTCAGCAGCTGTTCCCTGGGACTTACAAAGTTTGGTAGATTACATAGTTCACTACAGTAAAGCAGTATTTTAAACTAAACTGTAGCATCAAGGCACTTCTTGTAGCAAACCAGCATTTTTATTTTTTCATAAATCAGAACAAACAGAATCTGCAAATTCCTAGGATTTACCACTTTTAAGGCAGTGACATAGCTTTCAGCACTGAGACCAGTAGTGGCTGGGGTTACT
This sequence comes from Chloroceryle aenea, assembly GCA_013399075.1. Classification (NCBI taxonomy): domain Eukaryota; kingdom Metazoa; phylum Chordata; class Aves; order Coraciiformes; family Cerylidae; genus Chloroceryle; species Chloroceryle aenea. Next base: position 422,722 of record VWZY01008184.1, read on the forward strand.
TTTTTATGTTTGCTTTCTTCTGGAGGACTGCTAAAAGTATAGTGACAGGCTTGAAGGTCTCCTAAGCCATCAGCCTGGGTATGACTTACCTCTTACAGCTACCATAGCAGGTGGTAGGGTTCACAACAGAACTAATCATCTTCAGTTAACATCTGCTCAAACCCCATGAGATTTCATTTGACCACTGATATAATTTGTGATTTTTCTTAGAAAGATATTAGAAAATATAAGGTCTGGGGTTAAGTGAAATTTAAAGGAAGGAAACAGCACGAAAAAGGTGAAGCCACGAAGCAACTGAAGAAGTGAGAGAAAAGGTAGGAAGAGAGAAAACAGATCCCAGTGAAACAATAAAATCAGCTACCTGTGAGCCCCTAATTGACAGGATAGTCACATCTATTCCTGCAGCTTCTGACTTAGCTTTAAAAAAATGGGGTTGGGCTTGATTAAGTTAATTTCTCTAGGGGCTGAAATGAATGAAGGATATCAGTTGCTTGAGAATAATAAGAATTCAGTATACCACAGTATGTGTAGAGGTGGGAAAGGAGAAGAGGACACTGCAGTAGTATCTCTAAGGGATTATGCACTTGACCAAGTGCTGCTAATGAGAAAGCTCCAGTCTCCTTTGATTCCCTGCTAAATCTAAACCTTGAAGAAATAAGAAATTAGAATCATTTCATAATAATATCATTGTATGAATACATCAGTTCTGCAAGACAGTACAAAAAAGCTAGGAAGTGATAGGACAAGTGAAGTGGGATTACCTTGGGTCACAAATACATTAGGGAAGCTTTGTAAAGGAGTTCATCCCAAAACAAAGTTAGAGGCCTGCAGACCAGTGGCTTAATCTAAATATGGCTTAAGATTTGCAGAACACTTTATACAGACATAGATATATATAACACAAATGACACACTGCTGAGAAATACACGAGCAACTGCCTGCATGCAGAATGAGCAATAAATGCCACTGTTTACTTAGCTGTATGAGCTAAGGTGCCTCTAAGTCAAACAGCTGAGACCAGCCTTTCTACAAGGAGAGTCAAACTTTCCATGGGCTGACTTGTCTTCTGAAGTTATCTGTCTTTCCTCACTTACTGTAGAGGGAGCCTACCACCTCACACGTTATTTTTGGTTTATATTTGGTAAGCAGCAAAGGCTTTATAGAAGGCCTAATTACAGAAGAAACTTTGCACGGAGTAATGATAAGCTGTTTCAGTTTAAATGAAACAAATCTACAGATTCAGTTTTTAATTTAAGAAACAGACTGTGAGAAATTAAGGTAGTTAGTGAGTGATGTCAGCTGAGTGAAGAGCTCAAAGACTCATACGTGAAGTCTGGAATTTCTTTGTCAAATTTATGAATTTGCTTGTCATTCATTATCCAAGCAAGGAGAAAACATGTTGATAAATAGCTGCCTGAGAAGTCATATTAGATGTAAGCAGAGATTCTACAAGAAAATGAAAAACGGACTGAAAATATCTATCTTGATATATATGTATCTCCTGCTTTTGCAATCAAAGGGGACAAACAGGCACTTCCAGACATTATTGATTTGACCTTTTTCAGACCTTTGCTTCAGAATGAGATGAATCACTTATTTCTTTCTATTGATTATGAAAGAAGGGTAGACAAATGAGTGAGTTTGAGGTGTCTACACTGCAAATGTACTTGCAATGAACTAGGTACGTGAAGCCAAAATGAAAAAGACAAATGTAATATTCTGATGTTGCTCAAGATCTTTCTCTAAAGCAAAGACATTTTATTGATTTATTTTTTGCTAAGCACTGTGAAAAGCTTTATCTGGAATACTGTGTAAAACCTTAGTAATTCACATTCCCGGATGCCATATATTAAAGCTGTTCATAAAGAAGTGATAATGGAGTGATCTGAGGAAAGGAGAGATTGCTATATAAGAGGAGACTAAAGAAACTTGTATTGTTTGGTTAGCAAAATACAGCCTAAGAGGAAATATGATTTCTTTCTATAAAAAATTGGTGATCATGAAAACCAGCAGGGGAAAGAATCCTGCCAAATCTAAAGGCTATGGCTACAAATACAGTTGGATAGCTCAGTTTCTACCTTCACTCCTTTATGCTCACTGCCTGCTCATCTTCTCCATGTGGAATATTTATTCACGTCCAGGATCTTTTTGGGAAGAAATCAGTCAGTTCCTACCAAAACAGAATGTGGGAATCCTCAAGCATCCCCAGCACATATATGCCACAGTCCAGAGCATGCAACATCTACTTTCTATTTCATGCCATGGAAATGCCATTCTGTGGGTTGTAACACAGTCCTCACATTTTTAAATACGATGAACCGAACCACCCCCATAGACAAAAACAGTCATTATGTTTTAGATGTATGTGAGCACCATATGGGCAAAATGGTGTGGATTGAGTTCATCTGCTCATTTTCTCTACCAAGGATCAGCTTTGAATATCAGCCAGTCTGAACTACTTGGGCCAGGGGACTAGAGATCACTCTGTGGAGTGGATCTGCTTAGCAGTGTAGCTGTAGCAAATGTTGCAAATAGGTGGATGTACAAAGGACATGAAGAGGTTCATGATGGAAATGGAACAGTTTCTAACTGTCACAGGAATGAAGTTAAGGAACAGCTTTCCCACTGATGCTGTGAGGACAAGAAACTAATCAGCTTCAAGAGGAAGCTGATATGTGATACCTTGCCACAGCAGGGGATGAATTTTAGTCTGGGTCTGAGCTGTCATGTCCTTGTCTATGAATCATGTATATTTCCAGAAGATACTGCTTTTGTCTTACTCTCTAGTATATGCTAAATTATGTCTCAGTGGAATTCTTCATGTGCAAAATGGAGTCTGGTTCTCTTTTGCACCACGACCTTTGTCGTGTGCTTTCGGTCTTATTTTCCTATATTCTATGTTCCCACTTGTTAGGAAGTTTTACAAGTTTTACAAAGAGCAGCCTCTTTTTTTTTTTCTTAGGGTTTTTTGTTTTTGTTTTTGTTTTTTTGTGAAGAGCAGTCTGAGAGGTTCAAAGAGTCTCAAATGCCAAGAAATCAGCCCTCACCTAATTAAGAGCTCATTTACTCCAAACAGAATTGCTACAGTGAGATACAGACTGTTTCTGATCTGCTTGGAAAACACCTTTTCTGATTATGCCAGATGAAATGCCATGCAAGAGATTTTTTTCAAGCACATATACTTGGTTCACTTTCACATATAATGAAGATAAAAGATGTATCTGCACACAGGTTTTCTGTATAACTAACCATATGCACTTGTCTACATCTATATACACAGAGACACATATATACAGGCTCTATTAGCAGTCCATGAAGGTGAGCAAAAAGTAACATGTCTTTCTTCCTTTTTTCTTTTGCTTTCCTTTTTAATTTCCTTTCACCATTCCATTCTTCTCTGTTTTCTTATCCATGTTTCTTACAACAATGTAACAAGGTACTTAAGCACACACTTAACACTATATACCAATTTAGCACATATAGAGAGCATATACTCATGCACAAATCAGGTTCCTAAACACACACAGCAGTGCACATCTTCCAGGGCAGGCTAAAGGACAGTCGCCCTCCTTCCTTCCTCTCTTACCATCATCTACACTGTCCTTCACAGCAAGTTCCCATAAAAGCCATGTGATGTGGTTGCAGTAACATGGAAATATGCCCTTCCTTGCTCACACTGTAGCTTACTGAACAGTCAGCTTAGCAGTTATAAGAGTCATCCTATGCTCTGGGCTGAAACTGTTGTCAGAGCATCAGTGTATTACATTTTCTGTTTGTAATGAACAGCGTCTGGGATTTACCTGCAACTGTCATGAACAAGCTCCTACTAATGAAATCTGAGCTAGTGTCAAAAAGGAGAGGACTCCCTAAGTTTGTTTATCACGTCATTAGCAAAATTAATTAGCAAAAACACTTTACCATGACAATCTCAAATGAATCCCCAGGACATCTACCTCTAGATTTTGGGGTGGAACCTTTTCCAGAAGGACTATTTTCTCCAGAATCTAAAGCTAACTCATGCACTAGCCCCTTTGATGTTTTCATTGCCTATGTGCTTGCAAGGACATAAGGAAGTTCTGAAAATAATTGGAAGTGCTTGATGTATTCACTGTCTGCAATACTTTGCAAAGCTTCTTCAGAATTGTGCATTTCAAACACAAGGATAACATTCAGCAGTACAAAATATTGAGGAATTAACAACATCTAAATTTTGAACTCAGAAAAACATTTACCATCCTCTGCTGAATAAATGACAGCATAGTGTTGAAAACATAAATCCAGAGCAGAGATAGATAGATTATGGGTTCTCCGGCAACCCTTAAAAGCAAAGCATAATTACATTAATAAAATAAAAAGGGAACCTGAAAGTAAAGTCAGGACTAAGTAAAACTGAACAAAAATGTGTTAATTAATTGCCAAATCAAACTGATGCTTTTTTTTAACAAGATTTTAGGTCTTGCAATGATTCACTTTCCTAAACAAAAGGAAGGGAGTTTCACAGCATGGGGTCTGAGAAGAGAAACACCCTAGAACCATCATCATCTATATAACCAACAGAGCTGGGAAAAGAATTTTTTTTCAGCTAATAAGTAAGTATTGTTTTCTTTAACTACTGGTAAATGTGCTCAAAAAAGAAATATAATATTTCATTTTTACTGTCTTATTCCCAGCCATCTACCATTCTGTTCTGTTCCAAAAACTTTGGCAGCTGCTAAGCTGCCAGTGAATGCAAGTGAGTGATGTTCCAGAGAACGGGATGACCTTGCCACCAGTAAATCCATGTGGACAGGTTGGAAGAAAGCTCATGTCTACAGGGCAAGACAGACAGATGACAGTTTTTTCCCAGGGTAAGACAACTCACTTGGTGGACACAACAGACAATCTGGCTACTGCATCTGTAATCCAGATGGTCATTAGTATTTGAGAATGGCTCAATATTACTGAGCCCAGTCTAGTTCATTTAATGTAGATGACCTTCTTTGCATCACCTCCAAACCAGACAGTCACTTCTTGCCTAGAGGACCCACAGCTTTAAATATGATGAGCACTAAAGAGCCCTACTGCATGCAGATCTAGATATTTACTTTGTGCTGGTATTTGTGCAGTAAAGTGCACCAGGAATAATATACTGTGTTTAGATACATATCACCACACCCTGTGACATGTTTCCAGTGTGCATAATTTGGGTACAGCAAGGGTTTTTTTGTGTGGTTTTTGTTTTGGGTTTTTGTGTTTTTTTTGTGAAACCCTTTGAAGTTCAGATTTTCAAGTGATAAAAGTGGGCAGAGTCTCTCAAAGATTATTAGCTGAAGAGCTGAATCTCAAAGCTCTGTTTTAAAAACCATACAGGGAACAAGCTTTCAGAAGGCTGAAAGAACAAATATGAGATAACTGGATGCTAAATAGATGACAGTCTTTTCTTGAATTTAGATCATTACTGCTTGACATTAAAATTGGGAAAATAATACATTGTTAAAATATTTGTGAAGGGGTTAAAACTCAACCAATACCCCTAACAGTTTTCTTTGTTTGCAGGTGAAGTAGAAACACAATTTGGAGACTAAAACTCTGAAATAATTTCTCTTTGTTTTTTACTGATTTTATGGCTCATCTATCTGAGCAGCTCAAAAATTTCAAGCAGATTTGAGAGGGTACCATCAAATCCTTTATTCCTGTAAGCATTTGTGTATGTTTTACTTCATCTTTGATATGGGAGCTAAGAGTTTTTTTAAAAAGAAGAGGAAATGCAACTGGATCAGTATTTACACTTTACTGTGTAAAAATGTCAGAGAGTTGTTGCAGATTTCCTTTCCAGAAGGTCATATTTATCCACCTGCACAATTAGGTGACACATGAAATGTCCTAGAATGACTACCCAAAAATTGAGATCCTTGTGTTTACCTTATATTTAAAAGGCGCTGCTCACTGAATTTAAGTGAAACACCATTTTGTGGCTAAGGCTTTCGGGAAGAATATGGGTAATTTGCTTTCAGTTCTTACAGGTTTCCAGGATGAACTGGAATAGGTGACATAAGATACTGAAAAATTTTTTCATGACAGAGATTTACTATAGATTTACATTGGATTCAAGATACCTAAACAACTAAGCCATATCTCCAAGGATGTATTTAGGCTGATCATCAAGATTTAAGCATGACTGTAAGAACTGTAAAACCTCAACCATTTGGATTATATGAGAAGTGAGTAAATGCCACATCATTTGCATGAGAAGGGCATAAACTCTCAGTCACATCACTAGCTGTGATGACTGCTCTGTTGTGGTTCAGTGAAAGGCAAAACCTACATACAGTCTGCTGGAGTACCCAAAGGAGCTTTTTAGCTGAAACTTACACACCCTTGAAAATGACACAGAACAGCAAATTCAGCATAAAATCAAGCGAATGATAGTCTTCTACATTTAAATCAATTGGCTTCTATCCAGAAAATGGGTTGCTCTCTCTTCAACCTGAAGAGTTTCCAAACAACTTCTATTCCTACCCAGAAGAAATCTCACCTGATTAGACCCTGGTCTTGCTTTCTGTCCTTCCCACTGTATACAAAAACACGAAAGACTCATGGCACTGGAAGGAGGAAGAATAAATTAAAAGAGTCTGGATCTATTAGCCCACTGACAGCAAAAACCTGGAAAGGAGTAATCCTATATTCTCTTCCTTGTTTTGGGGATGAAAAATTTTTTTTTCAACTAAGGTGTCTTTGGATGCTTGAACAATGTAGTGTGTAGGTTCCATATCTCAGTTACCCCTTTCTAGGAAGCAAGAAGACTTCATTTCTCTTGCCTTTTATCCATCCTGGTATTACATTAGCATTTTCAGAGCAAGGATAGCACTCTGTAAAACTCATATGGAAAGAACTCCATCTAACAAGACCTCTTGTACACCAAGAGCTGCAGACCCACATACCTCTCCATTTGACATCCAGGAACAAAATCTCTCTATATACCTAATATCCATTATAGAAAAACAAATAAACAAACAGAAAATCCAGACTGTAGTTACCTACCGTGTTCATAACCCCATTTCTAGCAAATCAATGCAGTGCAGTGGAACAGCTGCCACCTCCCTGTGTCAGCTGGGCTTATTGTCAGGCGGGAACGCCCCAGGAGGCACAGATGATGTTTGTGCTCCTGCACAGATGGGTGCTTCCCTTCCTGCCCTGGTGTTTGCTAGCGTCTCCGAGTAGGGGCTGCTGCAGGGTGGAGCTGAACCATGATGTCCCCCAGCCATCCTTGTCCTCCAAAATCCCCCTCTTGCTGTCCTTCTGCTGGGGAGCTCTGGTGTCTGTCTCCACTGGACACTGGCACTAGGGTGACCTTTGCAGCCCTGAACCCTTTTGCAACATTTGCCAAAACCCCTTCTACGATCTTAAAAGGTCAGGTCAGAAATGAGCAGGATTAGCAAGATAAGGCTGTTCCCCATATATCAGGGTTGTATATGGAAAAAAACTAAAAAATATATATATTCCACAACCGTTAAAAGAGTGAGTGAATGAGTCAAGTACTACAATACCGCTGGATTTTAATTCTTTTTTTTTATTTCTTTCGTTGGGTTTTTTCCTCCTAGTTTTCTGTCAGTGTTCCTAGAATTTCAAGAGGGGGAGCTAGTTAGCTAATAGAGTCGAGGTCGTTACAAAAACTTCCTTGACAGCTGCCCACAACTTTAAGATTTTAGGTGAAACAGAACGAAAACCGAGTTCACAGCTTCATACTCATCCCTGAGAAGTACTTTGCATGGCATTGCTACCCCTGCTTTCCCCATAAAACTGACTGATTATTGAAGACATCACATCAACACAGCATGAAAGCTGATTATGTCTTGACAAGCGAAAAAACATAAACAGAATTTTTAATCATAAGACACAAAACGAGCTTGTAAAAAGTTTGAGAATGTATAATATACAGATCTAAATAACCAAGGGAATATAAACTTATATACAGAATGACCTATTGTATCAAAGATTTTAACGTAGTACAGAATTTCACAGTAGAAATATCAGGGAAAGAAATTAGCTCATATCTATGCAGAAAAGGACTTTTACTCTTAGCAAGACAAAATGCATTCACTTGTCCTTAAGACACATGGAGGAGTCCTGGGCCTTTGCAGAATGGTGTACCAGTTTGCTTGCTACATGGAACAGTAACTTTTACAGATCTTGCTGTTTTTGCATTTTCAGAATAAAGATCAAACATAATCCCTTTGTGTCGTTTATCTCTTCATTCGCTGTTCTTCTTCCTTAGTTATAATCTCCCCACCCACACACACACCTGTGTGCTCATCTGCCCTAGGAGGTTGTAAGTGGCAGAGCCCTGACATCTGTTCCTCCCTGGGCCAACTTTCACACAAGTGTATAGCATGTGCCAAGAAATGTAACCACTACAAGAGAACTCTCTGGGAAATGACATACAAGTTTTTGTGAAAGATCAGTGTTCTATTCTCCAACTAAAATATTCTGGGGTTTGTTTTTTTTTTTTTAATAAATATGCTCTTTTAATTGAAAATTATTTAACAAAATTACCTGTTCACAGAATCGTAAAATCACAGAATCACAGAATGGTGGGGGTTGGAAGGGACCTCTGGAGATCACCTAATCCAACCCTGTCCCAAAGCAGGTTCACCTAGGACCAGTTGCACAGGAACGCATCCAGGAAGGTTTTGAAAATTTCTAGAGAAGGAGACTCCACAACCTCTCTGGGAAGCCAGTTCCAGTGCTCTGTCACCCTCACAAGTTCCTGCTTCTGTCACTGGAAGTGTGCAGCTACAAATGTTATACTGCATTTGTCTCATCCAAATCTATCAAGCCAGGCAGTTCAAATGGCAAATGACTTCTACATGTCCTTCTTCCCATCAAGCTCTTGCTCTAAACACTGAGACCTGGCAACAGTGGAGCTGTAAAAGACCTGTGCTGCTTTTCTCATTCCTGCTACAAAGCAATACCATGACAGGTCACGTCCCACTGCATGTAACTTGTTGCCAAATACCGACTCCATTCCCCTTTATTCCATTTCTGACTCTAGTCAGAAAAACAGTGTTTCACAGCCAAAATCATTTGCTGAGCTGAAGCCAATAGCATATTATGTTGCGATTGCCAATGTCCCACCAGAATCCTGAAAGGAATATCTCCCATAGATGATACATTAACTCTGTTTTCTGTAATACTACCTTACATGAGGGGACCAATCTTCTGCACTGTGGAAAAACTGGTATTATTTATATGTGTCTCTTGCTTGTAATGAATTGTTGAAGCCAGTGGAATCAGTATCATGAATTCAAGTCTTGACGTAGAATTGTAAAACTATTTGGGATTCTAGGAATCTGGGGAAAGTCCCAGAAAAACTCCAAGATTTCATACTCTGGAAACATGAGCTCATTTTTCTTCTTTGTTCGCATTATTTTATGTTTTCATTTTCATTCTGTGCTGTGAACCTTATGATGTAACTTTCTTTCTGCTTTACATGTCAAATGCTTTACAGATCAGTCTTCCTTACACATGTCAAAAGAGAGTAAGAGCTGATTGTTATTCATGGAAATCACAATATTTCTGGCTTGCTTGGCAAAAAATTCCACTCCTGATATACAAAGCTATAAGAAAAGGAGATCAGTTCAGAACAATCTGGACAAGGGTAGCCACTGCAGTCTTGGGATTCCAAATGCCATTGTGGCTCCCAAATGAAAGCATGAAAGCTGAGGAACTTTCCATTACCCTTTAGTTGCTTTACAAATACTAATCACCAATGAAGGATCCTATTAATAGTAAACATGGGAAGGTGTGTAATATGATATCTGTAAGGACACAAGTAAAGAAAATAGTAACTTGAATAAATTGCAATAGTAAGGCAAAATAAATAATATTCCTTTTTAAAGTGTTTTACCATTTGCATTTTAATCCTGGAGACAAAGAATCAATTGTGTGCTCACTGAGGCTACTTAGTGATTAGCGTCTGTTAAGGTGATCATGGTATGTTGCAGACTTGGAAGATGAAAAACCACTTTTGCAATTTTATCCAGGCATGATGCTTAAATGAGAGAGTTCTTGGCTCTCCTAGTGGATAAACCATAATCCTGCTCTTCTGTCTGTTGATAAAATGCACAGCTGTATTGTCGTCCATGGGCATTTGTGTAAGTGCTGGAGAAGAGGCAGGAGTCTACCCTTACCCAACAGGTGCTTATGTACCAGAGAAACAGGTGAATGTTATGACAGTGTTTTTGAGGGCATTGCAGATGCAGAAGTAGAAAGTAACATGGATAAACTCTGAGCCCAAAAGGAAGCATGTACCTTCAGAATCTTTTCAGATTACCTGGTGAGTAGATATACTGATTTTAATCACTTTTGCATGGCAAATTGCATCACTGTGGTTGCACACCATGGCTCACAGTTAAGAGGCAAACTCTCCCTGAGCTCTTTATGAGTATGAAGTAGAGAAGCAATCTGAATCACTACCGTCTAAAAATTTTCTGAACTAGAATTTAATATTACCCCTACAATCATCAAGTTATTGGATTTAAACCAGTGTATTATTTCATTTGCTGTTAAGAGTTTCCTATTTGAGAAAATAATGTTCACAATTTCACCTGAATGGTTTCTTTCAAGATATAAGATAATGTCCATCAAATCACATTGTTTTATAACTGTTTAGATAGTGTTTTGTGTCTTGATGGAGGTAACTGGAAGTATGAAGTTAGCTGGCAGTAGAGGTAGACATGGAGCTCATTCATTTTCTCCATGGATGAAGCCAAGCTGTCTCTAGGCTCTGAGAACAGGCACAGTCCCTGTTCAAGAACATGAAATCTCAGGTGAATTTGTTTGGTACAAAACAAAACAAAATCAAAATCTTTCCTTTCTTTGGGATGGAAAAGGCATGTGAATATCTGTTCCTGAACTCCTCCTTCCCTCCCTCTGCTAGCCAGATGCAATAGTCACTGATGGGACAAGAAATGAATACCGTCCATTGTTCACAATGTGATTTTTCAAGGTAATGTCAGCCCTAGCTTCAGAAAGTAGAACTGATGAACAAAGCAGGGGAAGGGAAAAAATGACATGAAGGAAAGAATAAACTTTTAGATGAATCTATCTCCATCTTGCTATACAAAATGATTCCTGAATTAATTCTCAGTCTGCATAGCAGAAGCATGGGGAAGACAGTGCTGTTGATAAATAAAGAAAAGGGCCATCTTCTAAGGTCAGTTTGTTTACTAGTCAGGGTCCCCCAGGAAGACCTGTGTGGAGTTATGACGAGAAGGGTGTAGTCCCACTCTAGTGGCATCTTCTAGGCCAGACTGCTCCAGTGCTGTTCACCACATTTCTCACTTCTGCAGCGCTCACCACAATCAAAGAGCAGATGACATAGCAGTCACTAGTCTGATCCCTTTCATCAGTTCCTAAATATTTGTTCTATCTTGTTGTTTAAATGGCATTATCTTTTACCGCCACATTATTATTCTCTTCTGTGATAACCATACAAAACATAGTAGAAGCATTTAAGATTCCCCAACAGAATCTTTACTCCTGTATAAAGATTCTTGTAAAAGTTCTGTTTTCTTGCTTTCTATTTATATTCTATGGCTTTTACAATTACATCAGAATGAGGCCATCAGCTGAACAGCAGTGAACTTGCTAGCTGAAGCTTACAAGCTTTGTGGGATTGTTTACCAGGCTTGTGAATTCTGGAAAAAAGGCAGCCGTAGATTTTCAATTAAATTAACAGATTTGCACAGATCCCTAATAACTGACCTAAACTGTTCACTAGTAGGAAAATTACTGCATTCCTCTTTTAATTTCTTACCTTTCTCAGCTCTTAACATAAGCAGGTAAGAACAATTGCTATCAAACCCATGAATCCTTATACTCCTGTTTTCATGGGGTGGTTCAAAGTCCTTCTATAGAGCAGTTGGCTTGACTATAGAGGGGCCATCTAGAAAATCCAACTGATCTGTAGTGAACATCTCAAATACCAGGAATTAGATATCACATGTTTAGAGGTACAAATTCCTTTGTTCACAACTTTGTCCTTCTGACAGCCTTTTTCTGGCCTCTTGAGTTGTGAATCTGTGAGAATGTCACACGTCTCAGGTGGTTCACCCAGGGACCTTCTTTGTACATCAAGTATCTTTACGTAGCTCAGGGATGCTTTGGGATTTCTGCTGCTGTGGAGGAGTCATGATCCACCACAACCTTAATTACCTCATTGATGCACTTGTTTCTCCTTTGTTTGCCTAGCCTTTACCTGCTAAAGAGACAGCTGAAATTCCCTAATAAATCAAAAGCTCACTGGCATTTTACAGAGTCCTTCACACTTCATGTATCTTTACAGAAGCAATCTGTGGGCCTAAGTCTTCATTTGTGGCTCAAGCTGAGCAATCCTAAAGAGGATGAGGTGAAAAGATAACCCTTCAGATGACAATGTCATGGTTACAGTCATTCCTGTAACAGTTTTTGAATATGGAGTTCGAAAGGCATCTGGCTATTAGTGAAATGCCTCCTGGAGCGTGTGTTTAGGTACAGTACCAAATTTCCAGCTGCCTGGGTGGCATTGTGCTAATTGCCAACTGGCATTTGGACTATGTACACAAAAGGTGTCTTGTGACTGCCCATCAGTGATGTCACAGCTACGTCAATAACCTTCAGTAAGTACACAAAGTCTGACTTTTATCCTTTCCCTTACAATTTCCATTACATAATACCTAAGAGACACTCCAGGCAAAGCATTTCTAAGGCGATTAGTACATTTCTTGAGAAGCTAATGTCACTTGGCCTCTGGCTTCATGCCTCAGAGCTCCACAACTGGTCCAAATATTAACCATCCAAATGGCACTGCTTGTTGTGCCTGCTGCCTAATCAAACTGCTACATACATGCCTTAAATGTAAATTGCTTTAGAGCCAGTCTAAATACAGGAAAATATTGCAGCATAATGAAGGAAAAAAAAAAGGATTTTCCTGATCTTATCTCCTGATAAAGAACATTGGAAGCCTCTGAGACAAAGTTAGTTTTCCTAAGGATTCACAATTAAAATCTTGTCTTCTCTGTGTGATAAAAAAATATTTATTTTCTTTCTCATAGAGTCTGATTAAGTCAACCATGTTCACTATGCCTCCTTATAGACAGTACAAGAAGACCAGAATCTGGAGTGGCAATAGTAAAACCTCAGAATGAAATAATGTATTCACTAACTGAAGTTCTGGATGGCTCTCTGCGGTAGCAGAAAACAACATATTCCATTTCACTTGCTGCCAAAAATATGTACATAAAAGCAATGGGACTAGCATGCTGTTTCAGCTCAGTTACTGGGAAAAGATTTGCTGTTTTCTCATCCTACCAGCCACTTTTCTGCCCTCAGTCTCACTGCTTCAGCTATCACTGGGTTTGCTGTGAGTTGTCTTGTCACAGGTGACAGGCTCACTGGGGCAAGAGGTGCAAGATGAGATTCATGCTGGCTGACTTTCTGGGATACAGAGGTCTCATTGTCACTGGCAGCACTTCTGATGTAGAGGAAAACACAATGCATCATAACACCTTGGGTCTTTGAAAAGTCTATTTGAATGCACTATAGCACAGAAAGGCAGCTGGGGAATTTATTAACCATTATTTTAGAAAAATGAAACTCTGATTAATAAAGTGAAGGGTTTGGGGTTTTTCTCTTTTTAAAAAATAAGTCAAATCTGGCTCACTGATTGAATCTTCGTTATGAATTACCAGCAGAATCTCACGTCATAAAAGAAACAATTTTCTCACACTCCACCCAAACCTCAGCTATCTCCTAAGTTTGAACCTGGAGAATACAAGAGGTTTAGATGTGGAGGAAAAGAAATGAGCACTGATGTTGAAAAAGAGTCTTCCATAGCATATGTTCTGAATGCTCTTTTTCCAATTTGGTAATTTTCCTCCTTCTGTTTTTGGGGTGGTGTACTGTATTTGTACAGTAAGTGATTTCACGGGGAGGATGCGTATTTCAGTATTTGAACTCTTTCAAGGTCTAAAAGCTACAACCAGCAAAAACAACTGCCATTTTATTAGATAAAACTGCCTTGTTTTAACAAAGAAACAGAAGTTAAGACTTCAAGATTCTCAGTGGTAACTTCCTAGGGGTCCGTTTTTTTCCTGACTTATAAAGCAGAACAGTGTGCTTGTCGTTGGATGCGATGTCATTGATTTTAACATATGGCACTACATGTATGTTAGCATTACATTCAGTAACAAAGGCTCATGGGATCAGTCTTTCTTTTTAAATGGGTGAACACTACTCATTTTAATCTGTTTGTTTCTTGGTCAATCATATTAAAAGAATTGTTCATTTCTATTTTTTTCCTTAATGCACTATTTAAAAATTATATTATATTCCAAGATAGTTCTAAGATAAACCAATATTTATTCCTTTAACACAGGTTGTTTGGGTCTTCCCAGTGTTTCCGCAGCCTGTTGTTCAGTTGAGCTCCAAAGCCCTAAAGTCAGCCAGCACAGCTGATCTAGGTGGCAATCATACCAATTTCCTACAGGCTCACTAGGCAGGCTCACTCTTTAAGGGTTTCTGTGTCAGTCAGCCAAAAAAATGCAAACGTTCATTCTTTTCCCTTCTCATTTTTCCTTTGTTAGCTCTATTAGACAAGAAGTAAACAAGATTCATTCTTGGTGGAAATATAATGATCATAATGTGTTATATTATGATAACAAAATTAGTCTTGCTGGCCTGGTTTAGTTCATTTGCTTTATGCTTTCCTCCGATTTGCTACTTTTCTACAAATTAACATATAAACTGGATATCCAAACATCCTTCAGTCTCTGTAATATTCTGTGCTGCTAAACTGACAAGTAAGAAGCTTCTTCCTTCATAACAGCTAAAATAAGGCAACTTTAAGCAATAGTACACTGGTAAAAATAATCTCAGATCCAGCACAACTTGTCACAGAAACTGCCAGCAAAAGTATCTGTATTGGGTCTGACTGAGTTGGAATTAATTTTACCCATAGCAGCCCTCACAGTGCTGTGCTTTGTATTGAGGACTAGAAAGGTGTTGATACCACACCAGTGTTGTGGCTACTGCTGAGAAGGGCTTGCACAGCACCAAGGCTATTTTCTTTCCAACATTCCCCTCACAGTGGGAAGGGGTGTACAAGATCTTAGGAGGCAACACAACTGGGACAACTGACCAAAGGGATGTTCCATGCCAATGACATCTACTCAACAATAAAAATGGGTGGGGGGTGGGGGGGCATCAGCTTATACCTCAGAGGAAATGTTACAGGTTTGGAGCCCTGCTTCCCTAAAAGGGCCAGGCATTACCTGCTGAAGGGAAGTAGAGATTAAATCTTTGTTTTCTTTTGCTTCCATGCATGCAGTCTTGCTTTACTTTTCATTAAACTGCCTTTGTCTTGACCTACAAGTTTCATCTTATTTTCTACTACCTAGGCCAGCTGAGAGGAAGAAAGGGGATACACACACTCTGATAGAGTAGCTTGGTAGGCAACTGGCATCCAACCAAGGTCAAACTACCACAGCCTTTTTGGCACCTGAAGAGGGACAAGACAACAGCAGACAACAGAAACTACACAGCCCTGACAGCTGGGCTCCCTTGCTTGAGACTGAGGAACTGAGAGGGGAATTGGAAAAGAGGCAGCAATTTGCAGTTTCTGGAGATGGTTCCTTTCCAGTGTAAAGGCAAGGTACCCATATAAGGAAGATGAGCTCCAACTTCCCAGGAAAGTGTGTTACCACAGCTGAAGGCACCCAGTACCTGAGAGAATTAGCAGTGCTGGAGGTCATCTACAACAATCTAGATGATGACAAGGACCCCAGAGATCCAGAGGATGTCCTGTGCACACAGGCCATGTGGAGAAAGGTAATCAAAGGTGCTCCAGTGTCATGTTCTGCCAGGCTGGTGAAGATATACTATCCAGAAATGGATATACAAACCATAAATGGTCTCTGGTTTGGACACAGCAGCTGTGGAAACAGTGTCTTCTTGGCTCCAGAACTTTAAAGAAAGTCTTGACACCTCCTTATCCCTACAGTCTAGCACCCTGGATATCAGGGAAACCCCAAGAAATCAGTCCTCTTCTGCCCCAGTCAAAGGGAAAGGGAACCCCAGGCACATGCCATGTGGCACACTCTGGTTCTTCATGTGTGACCAGGGGGAGGATGTGAGGAAGTGGGATTGTGAGCCCACCTTTAAGCTGGAAGCCTGTGTATATGAACTGAGAAGAAAGACAGCTGTCAAGAAGAGGCCATCCATGAAGGTTGTCAGTGTAGTCACTGCAGAAACACAAGAAGGTAATTGGCGATCTCCCAGATACTGGAGGACTAACATGACCTTCCCTCGATCCTGAGGAGGGGACTTCTGGTCTGGCATGGCAAGCATCAGAGAGTGAATATTCTAACCAGGAACAGGAATAGATGGGCCCTGCCTCTGTCCAGGAGGAGCAAAGGGACAACTGGGTGTATAGGACTGTGG
>VWZY01008184.1:449087-469949 GCA_013399075.1 Chloroceryle aenea
CCATCCAGAGGGACCTCGACAGGCTGGAGAGGTAGGCCCATGCCAACCTCATGAAGTTCAAGAAAGCCAAGTGCAAGGCCCTCCATCAGAGTCGGGGCAATCCCAAACACCAATATAGGCTGGGCAGTGACTGGCTTGAGAGCAGCCCTGAAGGAAACGATTTGGGGGCACTGGTAGACAGGAAGGTCTACATGAGCTGTCAGTGTGCATTTTCAGCCCAGAAAGCCAATTGTATCCTGGGCTGCATCAAGAGAAGCATGGCCAGCAGGTCAAAGGAGGTGATTCTCCCCATTTACTCCACTCTCATTAGACCCCACCTGCAATACTGTGCCCAGTTCTGGAGCCCCTATTACAAGATATGGACATGCTGGAACGTGTCCAGAGAAAGACTACGAGGATGATCAAAGGGCTGGAGCACCTCCCCTATGAAGACAGACTGAGAGAGTTGGGGTTGTTCAATCTGGAAAAAAGAAGGCTCTTGGGAGACCTTATTGTGGCCTACCAGTATCTTAAGGGGGACAACAAGAAAGCTGGTGAGGGACATTTTAGGCTGTCAGGTAGTGGTAGGACTAGAGGGAATAGATTAAAACTAGAGATGGGTTGATTCAGATTGGGTGTTAGGAAGAAGTTCTTCACCATGAGGATGGGGTGACACTGGAACAGGTTGCCCAGAGAGGTGGTAGAAGCCCCATCCCTGGAAGTTTTTAAGGCCAGGCTGGATGGAGCTCTGAGCAGCCTGATCTAGTGGGACATGTCTGTGCCCATGGCAGGGGGTTTGGAACTGGATGATCTTTAAGGTTCCTTCCAACCCTGATGTTTCTATGATTCTATTCTATGATTCTATGTTTCACACTGTAGAGCTGTTGTTAGAAATGTGTACAGAACTTTATGTTTGGATCTGGCTTTTGAGTCTGCACCTTGTATGATAACAAAATACACCACAACTGTAATTCATTTTCACTTTCCTGTAGTAGTAAAGAGGAGCAAAATGATGGACAAGGAACAGACTGACTGGACTGGGAGAGAGGGCCATGAGGTTGTGACACAGGAATACTTGGCCTATAACAGGCAAGCAGCCTCAAAGCAGTGCTTTCCCACCTTCTCTCTGGATGCTGTCAGCAACTGACTATAGAGTCTTAAAATGCTGGTTTTATGAAGGGGGCTTCTTTGTTTGCTTGGAGTCACACTAGCAAAGATGTCAAAGACATATGAATCCCACTCCTTTCTCCTACCTGGTGTAAGTCTGAATTTATTGATGCCAAATGAGGTACTCTAAATATATATCACTGCAATTGAGTCAAATTTATCCTCAGGGTTTTTTTTTAACACAATGAAAGGAAAATGTCCTGCAGGTAGGTAACACTTTTTTCAAGAGTGTTATAAAATGGCTTATAAAATATCACACCTACACAATAATATCTTTTGAGATGTTTATGTAAAATAGAGAACCTTTTACAGAATAAAACATCAGAATGTTGCAAATCATCAGAGACACCCACTGCCTTCTTTCTGGAAGTGTTCCTGCTGTCTTATCTCAGTGCTAGGATTTGTGACTGATACTTGCTAGTGTGCCAAATCTATCATGGGGATACCCTTGTCAGGGAGAAGAGATTAAACTTGTGCCAAGATACAAATGTCCTAAACAAAGGGATACTCATAGTATAGATAGGTAAATGGCATAGTTTAACTACATCACCGTTCACTTTCTCTCCAGACACTTTCTCTACATGTATTTTCAGCTAACAATACTTTAAAACATTATGAAGTCTCGTTTTCTTTTGCAATATAATTTTGTTGCAAATAGGCAAGAAAATAATTTAACTGTAAATAGGTTGAAGGACATCTATGCCACAAACATCTAGTGACTTAACTTCCTGGACTTGTCAGATTTTTCAGAGCACTTATTGTACATAAATATGAAAGGGACTAATAGATTTTAACTAATTCTTGGTGAACCTTAATAGGCAGCAGTAAATATTATACCTACTCCATTATTCCTTTTCGCTGATCATTCTTAAAAGGGTAGAGTAGCTCTTTTATTATGGCACTAAGTTAAGATGGAGAGACTAAACTACCTAAACTGCTGTACTTTTATTGACAAGTTACATAGCATGTCCTTTCCCTCATATTTCTCCAAACAATACAAAGAATAAATATTTAGAAGAATTTTTTTTTCTTTTTTTTTTTTTTTTTCCCGTATTTCAGGCTAGGTCACCTGGGCCTTCAAAATCTCAAATAGTTTCTCACAGATACAGGTTTTCAGAAAGTTTCAGCATATCTGTGTTGAGACAGAAATGGAGCTTCCAGGATAGCATTTTTAGAAACTGGATCTCAGCACAAAAGGACATGAGAGAAGAAATTCAGCTTCTGGGAGAAGGCCAGTCCTGATCCCATTAACTTTAACTCAGAAATGTGAAACTGTATTACAAGCTTTTAGGACCTCACAAAAGCTCAGAGCTATGTAAAGAAGTTTATAAATTCTATTTCAGCAAGTTTATCCTGCACTTAGCCTAAACCTTCAGAAAATTTGCTTCATATTTAATATTTTCTTAATAAGATATTTTATTAAAGGATTTCAAAACAAAATTCAGAGTTATTAAAATATTTGGGTTTATATCATCCCTGTGAGATGATACCAGTCTAACCTTATGGATGAGGAAAAACATGTAAACACGGGGGTTAAATACCCATGCCAGGTCAGAAAGTAGCACTTAGTGGTAGAGCCTGGAATATAAACCAGATCTCTCAACAGCCAGCACTTTGCTTTAGCCACATGTTCACTCTTACATGTACTGGGTGGCTAAAATAGAAGGTTATGTCTCTCACTGCTTAATTCAGCAGTCACAGACTGTGGCAGGCAGTAAAGCAGAACTGGTTTTAGGGGGACAGATTTCTTCTTTAAACAGTTTAAACCCATTTACTTCCATGAAGTTATTCTTTATTCGTCCTCATGAAGCTAATAGAAGAATCAGATGCAGTTAGGATATTTCTAATAAGCTTCTACAGTCATTATACACTACCTTTACATATCATATATAGGAATTCAATGATTTTAAGAGATGAACAGGGGTTGCCAGGTCTGTTTGGGTTTTTTGGCAAAATTTCAGACTTTTTGTTTTGCTTCTTCAGCTACACAACATAAATTGCATCCAGCTTGACTTTGCAATTCTCAGGCCAATAGTGATACGAAGTTTTTTACACTTTGTCCTAGAGTCCCTGCTGACTTGTGATATTTTTATACTAACAAAACAATATCTCATTTCCACCTTTCAATTATTCTTGTCCTGCCTAGAGCTATGAAAGAATGCAGCATGCAGGCCCAGGCTCAACATTACAAAACTACACACTATTTAGGAATATACACTAAAGCAAAATGCTAAAATACATGTAGAAGTAGGAACAGGGAGAAAAGCAATTCTCGAATTGCCAAAATACACATAGCAGCATTCCATTCATAAGTCACTCATCATTACCAATATGCAAATACAAGGATGAAGGAAACTAGCCCTCCTCATTAGCAATAAGGCTGTGCTATCAATTGTTGCACAGATCTGTGGCAAGAATGTGTACTGAAACAGGTATAGTTTTACCATAAGAAGCCTGCATACACATTCTGAGTGTAAAACAAGACTATTTCCATGAACATTCAGTTTGGATGCTTTTAATAACTTTTCAGGGTGCAGACACAGATTCAGCAGTCAGTAAGAGAAAGCCCGAAGTGATGGTAGAAAACACAAAATTCTTCAGTTTGGACATCTCCATAACATCAAGAAAAAAACAGATCCACAAATTCCACTGTTTCTTCCCATTTAGTTATGGGAGATGTAGTAAAACATGTTTTCTTTTCCAATACTTCTCTTTTTATTCATTTTCCTGATGAAACAAAATGGCAATGTAACCCTTGAGATACTAGCAATCTAATCCAGTACTTACCTGATTTGTCACCCAGGTCAGATCAACACAGTCATCTCCAATGAATGTCATCTAAATCCATTAGATAAATAAACTCAGTAAATGCTATCTTAGACCATGCTATCTAAAACCTACCCTAAAAGTGACACAGGTCCGTCTGCAGCCCTAGATTTTTCCGGCTAGCTAATGATGCAATTTGTACTTATTCAGAGAGCTTGCTATTGAGTAAACACCCATGAAGAACTTGTGTTATTCTTAATCTTATGCATTTGATTATTCAAGTAGGTCTCAAGATTCTGTATCCAGGCAGAAGTACTTTAAATGAATTACCATTCCTTAGGACAAAAGCAAAATAAATTAATTTCAATGATACTGAGATTGTTACTGTAGATCTTAAAACACTTTTTAGAAGGTAACAACTTCGTGTTACTTTTATATTTTCTATGCTTCCCAGAAGGGTTGTCATTCTTCAGAGATGACCAATGATCATATCTCTGACTGGACACAAATTATCTCTCTCTCCTAATTATGCATTTGAGAGGATTTGGTTTTCCTCCATACAATTACACTTAGTCTATTGATTATGTTTTGCCATATTTGGAAAAAATATCACAAAAATGCCAGAATACTTCTAAGAATTTCCCTCCTTCCCTTCTTTCTGTCTGCCTGTATTCTTTTTTTTCAGCTGAAACTTGGCCTTTCATTGCCAAAGTTTCTGAACCTTATTCAAAAGCTGAAGCCTTATGAGAAAGAAATAAAAATGAATGGTGGCAACTTTGGCCTAATTTTGCTTCACTTCAGAACTTCTTCTTTTATGATGAGAATCTCTTCTCAGTTGGTAAACCACTATCCAATCCACATTGTAGAATACCTCACTCAAAGCATAAATAATTTAAAAAAAAAAAAAAAAGAGAAATTTGTCTTTTCACAGGTGCAAAGTCAGCTAAAATTAACAAGTGTCTATAACCTAATTTCTTTTACACTTCCCATAGGGGGATAAACCACGTCAGTAAAAGCACTCTTTCCCATAGCTTCTGAGAGGTTGTATTACCTAGGCTATACCAGAATAATAAAAGTGATACAACTATCCCTATCTGTATCCCTGTCAGTGTAATTTGTGACTACTCTTCACAGAGCCAAGAGCTTCTTCCTTAGTGATCATCACACCAAAGATTGAAAGAAAACAGAGGTATGTCCAGATCAATTAATCTGAAAACCAAGGACTAGAAGCTAACTTCAAGGCCTCACCATTTCCTTCCTCTTTGTTATGTAAAAGAAAAATTAAACATGAGTCAGACTATGAGTGCAGGTTCCACAGTCTCTCAACAGAGGGAGTATTAAATCAGGTTGGAGAAGTCCAGATTTCAGAAATTGTAAAAATCCCATATGGAGCTAGATCCATTATGTACTTGCAGATTAGGCACCATAAGACAACTTTACACACCAAATGAACAGTTATTTAAACAGCAAGTAGCAAATACAACAGAGGTATTTGTAAACTTTCACAATGCTACTCATCTAACTCTTGTGGAATGAAGTATCTCAGTGCTCTTGCAGATTCTTTGTTATATACTTTCCCTGATTCAGCTATTAAATACATGTTGAAACCTAGCTTGAAATATCTGAAGTAGATGAGAAATGCTTGTCAGATGGATAATAATGTCCTATATACTACAGGACACCATTCTACAATAAATACATATGGAACTCATGTCATTTGTTTAATATACATTTATTCATAACACTGTCCTAGGTTTGCTGGGATAGAATCATAGTCCAGCCATGGTAGGCATGTCATTAGTAGTTTCAAATCCATCAGGAGTTTAAGACAGGAGTGGCAAAAGCCAGGGCAGCTGACCCAAGCTGGTATCTCATACCATAAATATCATGCTTATTAAAAAGGGGGAATTTTGCTGAGGACAGGGGTTCCTCTTCCTCTTCTTTCTCTGACTCCTGCTTCTCCCCATCCCCGGAGGGCCTCACTCATCATTCTCTCAATGGCATTAAAAAATAGTAAATATATGTGGATATATAGAAAGATAAAGTATTTCAACCTTAAACCCTAACTGCCCAGAAACATCAAATGAAATATTGAAAGCATTAGCAAAAAATTTACATTTTCTGAGTGTTTCCTTCTAATGCACACCCATAAAGCCACAATTCCACAAATATGGTCATAAAAACAAATGAAGGGTTTAACTAATACAATTCCTGAACACAGACATAGTGAAATGATTGCAGACAGTCTTGGATTCATTCTACCAACAGGATATGGAAATGCAAGAAAGTTCAAAGACAGGGACAAAAATGTGCTGTATGAGACAAGCCTCAAGGAACTCTCGGTGCCACAGTAAAGATAAAGTGATTTGATCAGTGATATTTTCAAAGGGAAAACATGTTTCAGGAAAAGGAAAAGAATTTGGCTGTCAAAGAAAAACCTTCAACAAATAGCTGAGTACTGAACTAAGAAAAATAAGATACATTTTCCTACAAATTCGGATATTTAAAGATCCGAAAGTGTTACACAAAAATACTTGGAATATTTGGAACCATAAATATCTTCTTTTTTTCTTTTTTTTTTCTTTTTTTTTTCTTTTTCTTTTTTTTTTTTAACAAAAAAGGCTTTGTTTCAAACATTGACTTAGCAAGAAAGGACAATTTAGTTGGGTGATATTCATCACAATTAACATCAGCTACTTTAGTGTATACGCCTAAAGCCAAACCCCAAATTTTCTCCATCTCTACTGAGTTTTTTTCTGGCATCCAAGGATATAATAATCAGAGGCCCTACCCATTGCTCAGATTTAATCTAGTTTTATAAGAAACTCTATGGCCTGTACATGCCAGACCCTAGTCCAGAGGATCATAGCAATCTTTTGTGGTCACAGAGGGAAGAGGTTTAAAAAGCCAGGGTGAGTCAGTATCTTTCTTCATTAGCTACTCCATACTCAATGGGGCAGAAGTTTGCTACTGTAGCTCCAGACCTTAGCACCTGTACTTTGAGATATCATGCTCAGTGCCAGTAGACAACACAACCAGAACTTTCAGTTCAGGATCTTGTTTAATTTTAGGCCAGTCTCCCAAGTTTCTGCCTCAGCAGGTGGTAGTATCTGTCAGATAATTGCCTGTCCCCAGCATTGAATAAAGAACATGGACTAGAAATAGCAGTGAAGAAAAAGTACAAGCACTGAATAATGCAATGTTATGCAAGAAACTAATCTAATATACTGGAAGCAATTAAGCAGTAACACAAAACCAACATTCATGGGAAATTTTTGCTACCCAGGACTTCATTTAATATAAATTTGGAAGATGTTCTTTTAGAAAGTTCAAAACATATGAAAAATGTATGAAATTGACTTAACAGACTGATTTTATTTCCAAAAGATACTATTTTAAAAGCTTACATATGCTCCATTTTATTGTTTTAGCTTGTAAAAAAAAAGAGGAATTTCAATCTATGGAATTATAATTGTTCTGAAAAAAAGTCTCTTCAGAGACTATTTCCTTAATGTATTAAACTTGTTTAGACACTTCAAAGTACTTTAAATTGTGTATCTAGGACTGCCCAAAGATAAATTAAGATTACTCTTGTTTCACTTCATCTCTGTCCAGAAGAGTCCTCTCAGATCCACAAGTCATTTACAGAGATTTCTGGAGTCAGTTTCTTTTATGCAGGTGATATTGTTCCATCTTTACATGCAAGTTTAAAAATGCATAGTAATCATGTCTCAGCCTCTTTTTCTCTTTGGTAATTCTTTGTAAGTTTACAGCTTGATTTTACAATACATCCAAGTGAAAAATTGTATACTACAATTAGATAAGTATTTCAGTTATTTGAACTACAAAGGGGCACAGTAATAAAAACCAGACCCAATGTGGTAGGATGACCTTGGCTAAACTCCCAACAAGCTACTCATTTATTCCCCACCTCACCCCTCACACTTGGACCAGGGAAAAAAGCAGGAAGAAGAAAGCTCATGGGCCTAGATAAAGATAGGAAGGTTGCTCAATGGATACTGTTGTGGTAAACCAGACTCAGCTTGGTGAAAATTAACTTAATTTCTAGCCAATTAACATGAAAATATAATTAATAATTTGGGTAGTGTGAAATAAAAAGGCACATATTGCTCTGCTGCTCTGTTCCCTCACCTCCTCTCTTTCTGTCCTTCCCCATGGCTGCAGTGGATACGTGTTCCAAATGGATCTCCTCCTCCTCTGCCCTTGGTGTCTTGCCTTGGGACTCAGGGGGAAAAAAGAGAGTTTATGACCTTTGGAAGAAGGGACAGGCATCTCAGGAGGATGTAATCAGGTTATGCAGGGGAAAGAATTAGAAGGGACAAAGCCCAAATAGAACTTAATGTGACTATGGCCGTAAAAGACAATAAAAAGTGTTTCTATAAATACATTAGTAACAAAAGGAGAGCTAAGGTGAATCTCCATTATTTAATGAATGCAGGGGGAAACATAGGGACAAAGGATGAGGAAAATGCCGAGGTACTGAATGTCTTCTTTGCCTCTGTCTTTTCTAGTAGGACAGGAACAGGGAGCAGAATGAAGCCTCTATAATCTAAGGGGAAACAACTAATGACTTGCTACACCGCTTAGACATACACAGGTCTGTGGGTCTTGATAGGATCTGTTCAAGGGTACTGACAGAGCTGGCAGAAGTGCTTACCAAGACACTTTCCATCATTCACCAGTAGTCCTGCCTAACCTAGTTGACTAGGGGTTGGCAAATATGACACTCATCTGCAAGAAGATCTGAAAAGAGGATCTGGGAAACTACAGGCCTGTCAACCTGAACTTGGTGCTGGGGAAGTTTTTGGAGCAGCTCATCATAGAACCATTTAGGTTGGAAAAGACCTTTCAGATCATGGATTGTTTGGTCCAACCATTATCCCAGCAATGCCAGGTCACCACTAAACCATGTCCCTCAGCACCACCTGTACACGTGTTTTAAATACCTCCAGGGATGGTGACTCCACCACTTCCCTTGACAGCCTGTTCCAGTGTTTTACAACTCTTTTTGTGAAGAAATTTTTCCTGATATCAACTTAAATCTCCCTGGTGCAACACGAGGCTGTTTCTTCTTGTTCTATCACTTGTTACTTGGGAGAAGAGACTGACATCCCCCTCACTACAACCTCCTTTCAGGGAGTTGCAGAGAGCAGTAAGGTCTCCCCTGAGTCTCCTTCAGGCTACACAACCCCAGCTCTCTCAGCCACTCCTCATAAGAATTGGTTTTTAGACCCTTCAACAGCTTTATTGCCCTTCTTTGGACACACTCCATCACCTCAATGTCCTTGGAGTGAGAGGTCTAAAAACTGAACACAGTATTCAAGGTGCAGGCTCACCAGTGCCAAGTACAGAGGTACAATCACTTCACTAGTCCTGCTGGCCACACTATTTTTGATACAAGCCAGGATACTCTTGGTCTTCCTGGACACACTGCTGGTTCATGTTCAGCCACTAATTGACCAATACCCCCAGGTACTTTTTCACTGGGCACCTTTCCAGCCACTCCAAGCCTGTTGTGTTGACTGGAGTTGTTGTGACCCAAGTGCAAGACCCAGCACTTTGCTTTGTTGAGCCCCATCCCACTGACCTTGGTCCATCAATCCAACCTGTCCAGATCCTTCTGTAGAGCTTCAAGCAGATCAACACACCCACCTAACCTGGTGTCATCTGCAAACTGGGGGTGTCCTTGATCCCCTCATTCTGATCATTGATAAAGGTATTAAAGAGAATAGGCCCCAGTAATGAGCCCTGGGGAGCATCACTTGTGACTGGCAGATAAATGTGTGTGTTTCAGCATACGTAAAAATCCCACTGAAGCCATAAGGTACAGCCCTGTGTTCAGATACTGGTCTTATCTGGGTCACTGGTTAAGGGAATATTTTTCTTCTGATCTGGTAAGCTTAGATAATAATTCTATTGCTGGGTGAAATGGAAAATAAAGGGGTCTTTTGCCCAGGTGACTTAGGAATTTAAGCTTTCTTCCTTAAACAGAGTTTTAGAACGTCTCAAGAGTCTAAATCTTCCTCATTTTGATCACGAGTGAAATTGTGCTGGTATCCAAGGACACAATAACCACACTTTAACTGTACACAATTCAGAGTTAACATCATATCAAAAGAAGATTGCTACAAAGAGCTATAATTTTATTCTTCACTGCAAACTGTCTCTCAATGTGCTCATCAAGGAGCCACTCTAATTATTAGACCCATAACCTTTGAGCAGGGAAAAAAGTAACAGAACAGCTTTGATTTGTGAAGATCCAAACAACACAATGGCATTTAGCATGGTCATTACTGCTGGCAGACCTGCAGTGCTTGAAATTACTTTCTACTGGACCCAACAGTGAAGGGAAACTATGAGCCAGCTAAGCTTGAAGGAATTGGATAGAAAATGAGAAAAGTAGGGAGAAATGACATCAACAATGGTGCATATTGTCTTTCTGGCTGCTCCTGGCTGCTCCTGTTGACATTCATGGGAGATGCATGAATACTATGTCCATAAATGAAGTTTCAAAAGGTTCTGGGCCTAATATGTCAGGAGCACAGGCAAAATTTTATCAGAAAAAGACAAAAGTGACCCTGGGAGTCCCTTGTGAGCACAAATAACTAGGGCACACATTGTCTGAGATTTCTTCTGCAGCTCCAGAGTCATCATTGCATTAACACAATCATGAAACACCCCTTTCCCTTTGCACTGATGTGTCAGGACATGATCTGTGGTGAATCAGGGACAAAAATCAGATTTATCTGTTTGAAGTAGTTGTAAGTTTTTTAAGGTACACTACTTCTTGTCCAAAATAAACTTGAGAACTTGCATGCAAAGTATTTCTCACTGTTTTGATTAAAAGGGAACACAAAGAGACTAGCTCTGTTGTAGCTCTGTATGCTTGGGCAGATTAAGATCAGAATTTAAAATGATCAGATGTGTCTCTTATGAGACTAAGGGCTCTTAAAACTTCAGATACCAGCTCTGAGATGTAATCACTTATGTGCCAGAAAAAATGTTACAGCTGTGCTATTTTTATAATCAGAAACAAATTTTTATTCTTCCATTGTCTTCATAAATAAAAACAACTACAGTTTTTTTTGCATTCTTCAAATGCCCAAAGAAAATGAGGATCCAGGAGAGGTCAGACGTGATAAAAACCTCATTTTAAAGGTGATTATTTGGGAATATTACATTACTGAAAACAGGTATGATTAGTTACTAAACACAAATTAGCTACTGAACAGGAATGGAATATACTAAGTAAGACCAATGATATGTAGAGGGGAAATAAATATAAGAGGAACAGTGGCAAAAAAAACCCCAAAAACCAACAACAACAAAACCCAAACCAAAAAATTAGTACAAAGTGGAGAGAGCTATAAAAAAGGACAGATTAATAGCACTCTTGTAATGCATTCCTTTCCAAACATTTCTGATCAGCTCAACAGGAATTTATGTTTACACTTCATTACAGCTTCAGGATCTGAAGAAGTGGGAGTGACCTATTTCTTACTGTTTGTAAATAGGTGAGGTCTGTGAGTGGTAAGACTCAAAGGGAAAATGTATGTTTACATGGATGTCAAGGTTCTAGAATCAAACAGCTATTGAAATCATAGCAAACTACTTCTTCAGACCCTTATCTAATCTCTAATATTGATTAGAAAACCTTAATACAGCACATATTATATTCTGCCTGTAATTGTCTTGAATTGTGCTTAGAAGCAATTGCCTTCAAAGACAGGAGTTTTGGTCAAATGATTCAATGCCTGATCCAGTATTATAATTTTAGGGACCTAATTACCTGCAGTACCTTTACCCAGATTTTAAAAGATACTGAGCACTTGCGATTATTACTGAAGTCATAATACTCAGAATTTCAAAAGTCAACACCATATCAAAGTGAATCAGAGGTAAGAAATAAGATCCTATGTGCAAAACACAGAAATGTACTTCTTTGTGTAGTCAACAAAAGTCATGTTCAACTGGGAAAGATCTTTGGTGGGTTTTCTATATTTCAGTATGTTTTAAACTTTCTGTGTGCTTGGGAGAAGAGTTGGCAGCATACTGTACCTGTATAACATGTTGCTGAACACTGGAAATTAAATGCAAAAGCTATGTCCCATCTAAATATCCTAACATCCCTTGTATCAGCTGTCCCATTTACACTTTTTCTGTGTTCTGTCAGAGCTGGGAAAACAGCCCTTCCTTGTCATGTCGTCTCACCACCTCCAAGATGTTCAGCTCAGCAGGCAGGTGATGTAGAGGAGAGAATGAAGAGAGTGGGAGCCTGAGCATGTGTTAACATTGTGTGCAGCTATAGATCTGACACATTCCCTCTCAAAATTTCTCCACTTCCCCACGCTCTTCCCTAGGCATGTAAAACTCCACACTGCTTTAACATAGAGAAGTGCAGATGAGAAATACAATCATATTCCCAGCTTCACAGCCTTCAGTGAAAGTACTATCTAGTGGAAGGGTGTTTACTAGGCAGAATCCTCCTCTGGACTCCTATATGTACATAGATTTATGTGCCTGTAGTCAGGATTTTTGTCTTCAGGACTGGTTTTTTTAGCACAAAAGCTAAGAAATGCACTTGGAAACAGGCAACAAAGTTTACTTTTGCCATCAAATTTGCACTGGGTAGCATTCATCTCAAAGTGCTTTGCCACCACTCAATACATAGGTGTTTTGCAGATAGGTTTAGCTAAAAAAAATAAGTGTCTCTCTGAGATTTTACACATTGCTTCCCTTAACAGTAAGTGTTGACTTCCGTTGTCAGTGAAACATAAGAGTGGAAGACTCTTCAAAATAGTCAGATTTAGAGATGTGATGTTGCTTTTCATTGCAAGGTGGCATTTTCACGTTTGAAGCCAAAAAAATCTTTCCTAGATTGGATATTAAGTTTGATACTCTCTTACAAATGTCCTATGTCCTCCCACAGTTAGTCTTCTTCATACCCAGAGAGGTAGGTAACATGGACCCACACTTAGCAGTGCCATCATGCACCTTAATACTTCCTTCAATTTCTCCATTTTTAACATCTTTTGCACCTTCATAAAAGGACTTGACTTGGGAAAACAACAAAATAACTTTCATGTGGGGATTTTGTGTGCCTTCTCATTAGGATTCAACTACAATGCATGGCATTTCCCCCCGACCTGGATAAAAAAGAAATATAATCAAAATAAATGGAAAAACATAAGTCCATGTGAGTTTTTCCATTACCCTTTTGTATAGAGCAGATTCCTTACAAGCACTGATGCCCTCCATGATTCTTGGCTGATGACTATTTGTATGCTGACACCTTTACTCATCAATTACATATCCTACCACTTATATTTTGTACCAGTAGTGAGAAAAGGCGCATCAGGTCTTATATTTTACTCTGTTTAATGAAGCTGGCAGTTCCTACGTATATCACTTCTAGATGAAGAGACCATGTGCGTGTTACACTGACTTCAAGGATGAGGAAATTACCTCATTTGAATATATGTCAGCTGTGCTTCCTGATCTCTGAGGAAATATTGAAAAAAACATAAATATGCCCAAAGTTTCTGATGTCAGCCATAATCTGCTCTCACTGTTTTAGACTTCTGTATTTCATTTGAATTCACACTGCATTAACCATATGTGAAGAGCACATTATGTGAGGATTTAGGTGTTGCTTATCCTTTTTTTTTAGCAGTACAGTAATCCAATATTTTATATCACTAGAGTTTCTCTGACTTCATTGTGATTGCTCCAAATTCCTGTACATGTGGAAAGCTGAATAACTGTTCAGTGCCTGCATTGACTTTTGTGGCTTAGAACACAGACTCAACATTTTGTTAATCTGCAAAACACATCTAAATATTACTGTTATTAATCACAGTCTTTGCCAGTATGTCCCGATGCCCATCTTTTCAAAACAATAACATTTCTCAATCCACCAGAGTTCAGTATTCAGCCTCCCAATACACACAGATGAGCCAGTATGAAAACAGTAAGTTTCAGGTTAAAAGACATTTTCTCCCTTTGACAGTGTGAGTGTCAATTCCACTACGTTTCTGCCATACATGTAAAAAGACTTCTGCTCAACTTAAAGCCTGAGGCCATCTATAAAGGAGCAGGTTAAAAATTAGCTTTTTGAATTTGAAAGTCAGTTGATAAATCCCAGTGTTGCAATGTTCTTAACTATTCTTATAGAACAGGTGGAGCAAATGAAACAGAAATATGTTTATATTTCTCTTTACATGAGTTTTCAATAGGACAATTGCCTAGAATAATGAGACATGATTCTTTGTTTAGATCAATAATTTTTAAGATTGAATAAGACTACTCCATGATAGCACTGATCCACAGAAGATGAGAAAGGACTAGTTCCTACCATTGCTTTAGCAAGGTGATGGGGCTCACTATGCAGAACCACTTGTAAGATCTACAGCAAGCATAGAAACAGGTAGTAAATGTAATCTGAATACTCAAAATAGGAATCATCACTTACTGAAGTGACAATTCAGTCATTCACAAAACAAGTTTGCTGAAGTTCAGCAGCCATGTCCAGCACTGAAATTTTGTTCTGCTCAAGTTTTAATACTTTTAGCTTCTTAAACCTTTCTAAACTCTTTGTAAAAGTCACATCTTTCTAGATGTCAGCATAATATCCAGTCCAAAAGAAAACATGCTTGAAGACTCTCACGGCCATTTTAGCATTAATATAAATACTTATAACAATTACAGACCTGAAATAAGTAATTTGAAGGGCCCCAGTAAGAATCCAACAGTAAGAATCCAACAAAGTCTTAGGGAGAAGGGAAAAAAAAAAAAGAAAAAGAAAAAGAGGAAAAAAAGAAGGGAAAAAGACCCAGTAAGAATTTGTTTTAGCTATTTCTGTTTGGACACGATTTTTCTTTCTTGTCTGGACAAGGCCTAGATATAGGTTTACAACAGTTTTGATTAATAGATTGAAACACATCCTGGTTTTTATGCCAGACTCTTCCCTTGTTAAGTGACAGAATACATCCTGACCTGGCAATAGGTTGTATATGTGAAATAGGAAGAAAAATTTATCTTACAAATTCTAATCCCTACTGTAAATCTTGCAAGCACATGTACTCACCACGGCTTTTGCCTTATATTAAGAGATAAAGAAGACTTAGCTGGTACTAGAAGGTACCAGTAAATGTAGCTTAGTTTACAGTCACCTCATTCATTGATAGTTGACTGTAATGATGGGCAGTGGGTATGACATTCTAAGGGGAAGGCAGATTGCCTGTCTTGTCAAGGTTTAGGAAATGAGTGAGAACTTAGTCAAAACTGTAACAGAAAAAGCTGTTATGTAGGTTATGCATAATCACCAGGCTCTGGCAGGTGTTGATGTAGATTGTGCTCTAGCCTTCACCTCACATAAAATGGTTCTCACACCTTTAATAAGAAGACTTGATTTAAATGCCATATACACACAGTTCTGTAGGAAAACAGAGGTTAAAGCAGCAGGAGGCATTAGAGGCAGAAGACTATGGGGGTGTTTTCTAAATGTTAGAAAAAAATCACTCTTGAGTAATTCCATCCTCCCCATACACATGGAAAGGGTATTTCAACATTTCAGTTGAGACAGGAAATAAAGAAACAATCAAAGAAACAAACCCAACAAAAACCCACCAAAAAAAATCAAACCGAAACCAAACAAAAAAACAACCAACCAAAAAAATCCACAAACAAACAAACAAGCAAAAACCAATCAACAGCAATCCCAGCACAAGAAGACAACTTCTGTCAGAAATGCAAGTGACAGTTTCCTGTCAACAAACATACCCTTGAATTTTCAGGCTTGAAGTCTTGGAGATTGGTGATGTTTGAAAACAGTCTTACTCAGAGTTTGAGTTGTTTGTATTCAAGGAGTCCTAGAAAACCAGGCCGAAAGGGACATGACAGTCATCCTATCTATTCTCCTCTTCCCTTCCAAAACTAAGAGCTACTCTAGCTACATCAGCCCTGACAGAGGCTTGCGAGAGTAGATGCTACACTGAGGCAGAAAATCCCCAGCCAGAACTTTGCAGTTTTTAGTAAAACGTCCTGAGCCTCACTCTCCTGCTGTGCTCAGTGCAAGCAGCACACATGCTCACTCCAGGCCTGGCACAAGAAGGCACAGAGCAGTGAGCATCCTGTGTCTCTGAAGCATCCCTCAGGGGAGATTTTACTGGCTGTCCCCAGGCTTGCAGAGATGGGCAAGTGTCACCTAGAGCTTTGTGTAAGAAGCTGTGCACAGGAGAAATTCATAAGGTCCTTCACAAAGTAAGGATTGTGGGGTTTTAATATCTCCTAAGTAATAAATATTCCCATAATTACTATTGTCTTGGTAATGCCTAGGAAGTTCCTGCTTTGTAAGAATTTGTTCTCTTAGACCCCCATTGTGTGCATACATACACATAAACACACATACACACGTTACTCCAAAAATTTCAGTTGGGATCCCCAGCAGCTGAAATGCATTAAAAAGACCCCTGGATGCCTGTGCAAGCTGTTCTTAAAAACCTCCAGTTTCAAAGATTACATAGCCCTCCCAGTTAAATGACATTACAGACTATCCTTCTTATTATAAAGTCTTATCTAATGTATTTTTAATAGCAAAATTCACTTGAATAGCAAAAATTGAATTTAATAGCAATAAGATTTTTCTTGGACCATATTTCCAAATTACCATTACCCTTTGTACTAGAAAAGTCTGTCAAATTAATATGTTTCTTTCTGAGGTTTTATTTATCTTTTTTTAATTTACCTGTATATTTTCCTGTTTGCCTAAGTTGGCATCAAAGCCATGTTGGCTGTTTATTACATATTAGATTCTGTCTTTTGGACATTGGAAATCATATTAGTTCAATGTTGGACCCATCCAGAGGAAGCTCCAACTAAGGCTACAATTCAACCCTCACTGTACATTTCAACCCTACAAATACTGTATCATGTGGTAAAAGATTGTCTGATGCCTTATCCTTCTAAATAGATAAATTTACTTCCTTTATTACAACTGTATTTTTGGCATGGATATTCTCCTCCACTCACAGCTCCCTTTGGTTCCTTCTTCCATGCCAGGACATGGAAAGTGAATGGGCTATACCATCTTCTTGGGAACAGGGATTTCTCTAACAATCCCCAAATGAAGAGTAGAGGACCATATTTCTCCTTCAGTCACACAAAACACAGGTTTTCATGCCCAATGGAATTCTATAGACAATGGGATGGAGTTCACCCTCAGCAAGTTTTCAGATGACACCAAGCTGAATGGTGCAGTTGATATGCTAAAGGGGGAGGATGTCATCCAGAGAGACCTGGAAAAGATGGAGAAGTGGACTCAGGTAAACCTCATGATGTTCAACAAGACCAAGTGCAAGGTCCCACACCTGGGTTGGGACAGTCCTCATTATCAGTACAGGCTGGGGGATGAGGTGATAGAGACCAGCCCGGCAAAATAGAACTTGGGATTACTGGTGGACTAGAAGCTGGACATGAGCCAACAATGCACACCTGCAGCCCAGAAGTCCAGTTGCATCCTGGGCTGCATTAAAAGTGTGGCCAGCATAGCAAGAGAGGTCATTCTGCCACTCTAGTCTGATTTGGTCATACCCCATCTGGAGTACTGCGTCCAGCTCTGGAGCCCTCAACACAAGAAGGACATGGTCCTCATGGAGTGGGTCCAGAGGAGGCCCACAAAAATGATCAGGGGGCTGGAGCACCTCTTCTACAAAGAAAGGCTGAGAGAGTTAAGGTTGCTCAGCCTGGAGAAGAGGACGGTCTGGAAAGACCTCATAAAGGCCTTCTACCTGAAGGGGACCTATAACAAAGCTGGAGAGGGACTGTTTTCAAGGGCATGTAGTGATAGGATGAGGGGCGATGGTTTTACACTAGAGAAGGGTAGGCTTAGGTTGGACATTAGGAAGAAGATCTCTGAGGATGATGAAACACTGGAACAGGTGGCCCAGGGAGATAAGTAGAAGTACCATCACTGAAGACATTCTATGATTCAGACAACTCTGAGCTATGTGGCATTTCTCCAGAAAGTTTCCTTGTTTGGTATTCATCTTTCTTTGTAGGAGAAATCCCTGGGTGGGCCAAACCCATCCTGGGGTATCCAATCTTTAATCTCATTAGCTCCAATCTTTCTCCAGCTGTGCCAAAGACTGAATTCAACAACAGAAAGTGTTAAGCTCTGGGCATCTTATTGAGCTCTATTACACAGCAGAGACTTAGATGTGCACTCTCTGCCCCTATGCCCATACCTATGTCCCCCAACAGGCTTGAATACATTTTGAAATGTTTTTCAATATCAAAGTATTAAACATGAAATGAGTAGTTAAATAGGTTCTGGTGCTTTTAACAGAACAAGCCCTCATGGGCAAATAACCTACCAAACTAAGAAGTATTCAGACATAGGTGGTCTCCTTTCCAGATTTGGGTCAGATCTACTATTAATCTAGGTAGCACAGTCTTGTAGAAGGAGCCACGCAATCCCAGCTGGTCTGAGAATGCAGGCAGAATGCACACAGTAACAGGATAATTTTATTTTTAACTACGTTTGACTCCAGCCTTTACCATAGATTTATGTGGACTTGGCATATATGTTCCTAACTGTACCGTTAACATCAAAAGGGGATAATGATTAATTTTAGGATCCCATACTGCTGTGAGAAGACAGGGATAAAGAGTTGAGAGCAAGGTACTGAGCAGTCCTGGCTTCAGCAGCCACCATCAGTGGTAGCCCCAAGCCCCTGCCTCTGTGGACTGAAACCATGATATTAAAAAGGGTAAAGAAAAAGTTCACAAGCTCATGGATCTTTATTAACATGGAGCTTGTGTAAATTGCACATTAAATGGGTTACAATACTTCCACTTGGCAAAAAAAGAGAGCCAACCATCTGGACTGATGTGATTAGCAATGTTCATTCTAATATTCTTTGACTAAAAAGCACATAGTTTTCTGGAAACAGATATACATGAGAAAAAATTGAGGATTTCTTTAAGCTGTATTAATAGTGGAAGTTGTGCTGCGTAATTCCAATTCATTTGGGTAATGAGGTGTACTAATTTTCAGACTTAGTCCAGTTTAGACACACAGCATGCATATGCCCTGTAATAGGAGTGTTTATTAATTATATTTAATTGTCATCATTTTTCCTAATGATAATTGTGTTCACCCCTTTTCATTTTGTTTCTAAAATGGCGATTAGTGAGAATGGGGAACATGGATGAATAGGCAGCTGAAACTAAGGAACCATGGGTGGCTGCAGCAGAAAAATCGTCCCTCAGCAAGCCAGCCATCAGCACAGTCATCGGGGCCATCATGCTCCAGTGGTTGGGAAAGGAAAGCTCACCCAACCCCATTGCTTCTCTCCAGTGGCAAGCAGGCCACTCATACAGACAAGCTGAGTGCCTTTCATATATGAATGTCTGCACCATGAGCACAGGCTTAATTAGAATTTTCCAATTAGCTGATTGCACATTTTTATGGGGTTAACTAGTGGTAACCTCCACATCACTCATAGCAGGGGCACTGGGGTTTATACGCCCTAAAAATACCACCAGTAGGTGGAGAACGAGTGACACAAATCATGCCCACATGAGAGCACATGTATTCCATCTTGAGACATTGCTGTACCTTGCAGAGTTGCATTTAGCCACTAGAATACTGGTTCCCAAATCCTTTCCAGTTGCAACTTTACATGTCTTAGCACCAGAAAGAGAACTGCTATCATGACTCTTTATGAGGTTGAAGCCTGTATGTTTGGAAAATGTACAGTGTGTTAGAGGGTGATGTAACCTTCACACATGCTTATACCCAACTGAGGTGGTTGTATATTTAAATGTTCTTCAGCTTCTCTGAAGGTGCACTATGAATGTTATGCCCAAGGTAATATTTCCAAGGTCAAGAAATTATTGACAATATTCATATAATATTCTAGCAAGCACAAGGACCTTGAATTCTATGTTATGTTAGAGGAGAGACAATGAATGATCCATGTATCAAATACACCTCTTGTCTGTGCATTCACTGTGTTTTCTTTCACATTGTGATATACTGAGAAATACCTCCCAGATTTGTGAGATAAAACTGGAATAGCAGGAGGCTGTTGTGAAGAATCTTTGTTGCAGTCTTGTCTTTCTTAGTGCTGGACTTCATAAGTTGAGTACATACATGAATACAGTGATGAACAATTTATTTGCACATTAGCCTATGGGCCAAAACTTTCTTGAAATTCAGCTAGTTCTGTGGAATTTTTTTCAAGCAATTTCCTGTCAGAATACCTGACATAGGCCACATTAAGGCTTCTTCATTTCTGAGACCACACAAAGTCCTTAGGTGTCATTTTATTTTCTTTTCTTTTTTTTTTTTTTTTTCAGTCATGTGTTTCTGGGAGATAAGGCTCAGGAGAAGTGCTGTAGACTACTTTCATTTTGTGTGAGGCTGGGTATTGTTTCCTTTTCCTCCATCCTGTAGCAAAAAGTAGTATCCATGGCCATCTTGGACAGCATATTTGTATGTTGCAATTCATTCCCCTTTGGTTTTTTGAGCGTCTTCTATGACAGTGTCTTCTGTACTGCATCTTACAGGGCTGCAGTTTTTTTTGTAGGGCCTCCTTCCTAAGGGAAATTCTTGTGCCTTCCTGGAATCTATGTCTATAAAAATATGTCAGCTATGAAGAACAATAAATAGAACATGGCAGGTAGATAGATAACTTTTCCTTAATGAAAAGACATTTTTTACCATAAAGATTTCAAAAGAATCTTACAAGAAATGTGTCACTGAAAAGAGAGAGGGACTGTATCTGTCCCTTTGCATTCTTAGTCAGGACAAAGAACCACTTGTGACAGCATTGCATAATTCTATCTTTGTCTCTAGTTCAACACTTGCACATCTTTTGCCAACCTTTACTAGATACAGAAGAAGAGAAGAGAAGAGAAGAGGAG
>VWZY01008184.1:482061-517278 GCA_013399075.1 Chloroceryle aenea
TCCAACAATTATTTATTAGTATCAACAACTGCTACTTTGTAAATCTGTTGTCATCAGATTTAAACATTCAAAACCTCAAATTTTTCCACATCCTTTTGTCCACAACATATGATTAAAAATAATAAAATATAAAATATAAAAGAAAGACTACCACAGAGGGTATTGAAATTGTACTTCAAACCCCACGTCCTTATTATTTTGCTTATAGGCTGATTAAAATGTTTCATTATTTGAATTTACCTGAACTCTACGATATGGAAATAAATGTTTTGGTTTCAATAGGAAAAGTGTGTCGAAATATTTCCAGCTTTTAGACACTTTGCTCTTCTGGTGTGTCTGTGTATTTGCTCTCATATACACAAACACACTGAGAATATATGTTAGTCTTATATATGAGATGAGTGAGAGTACTCATGATAAGGAAATGCATTGTGTGTCTGTGTGTGCATATGCGCATTTCTGTTGAATTTAGACAGTTGTTTTCTTTTTCATTTGTTTTGCTTTTGAAGTTCCAAGATTTAGATGCTGGGTCAAAGCATTGCTTGATGGAATAACATTTCCTAGTATACAGACTGTCTGCAAGGGAGACAACTGCTTGGGCAAATAAAGCCAATATGGTATTTTCAAATACTTTCAAGCATTTGTGAAAAAATATTTAATATGTTTTTTGGTTTCTGCCACCCTGATAGAGACACATGATGAAATTATACAAATATTCTAAGACTCAGTGGTATAATTTTTCTAAAGATGTTCTTATTAAATAGCTTTTGATACTGAACATTGTCCCCACTTTTTTCCCCTTTCATTTCCTGTACTGCCTGTCTACGGGAACAACACCAAATACTGATAATGAAACAACACTGGCTTTTACTAGGGTGGAATATTCAGCTTTTTATCTTTCACATATAATAAAGTATCTAACATACATGTATCTGTATCATATATACACAATGTTTACAAATATGTATTATGTATAATTATAGGTCATCTCTTTCCACATCACAGGGCATAGATTTAACATTTCATGGGGTTTCACTTGGAAAAATCACTGATATCAGGATTCAGAATAGCTACATACACACAACCAATAGATGTTTAAAGACTTGTAATAATGATCTATAAACTAAACTGGGTGATGAGAGAAATTCAAAGGATAAATGCATTGTGTGGTCTTTTGGATTTCAGCATTATCTCCTCTATATGTTGCTAGTGCTTGTTTACATAAAGGTAATTATTTTAATTACATGTGCCTGAAAATGGAGAATATTTTTATGGTTTTTCACAGTAGACTTACACACCCTCATATACAATCACTGAGATGGAATGTGGAGTTATTGACTTCAGTCATATTTGGATCAGACCCTCTGACTGTAATTAGACATGCAGAGATCTCTGCTAAAAAACGTTCATTAAAGCAAATGATACACTTCAGAGCACACGACCTAAGTACAGCTTATAGGGCTTTTAGAAAATCAGAAGTTTGGATAAGAGAGCTTCGAAGACACATGCCTTTCTTCTTCCTGAACAATGTGAACATTTAATTTTTCCTACACATCTCCTCCTCTTCTACTGCCTGCCAGATAAAAAAAGGCTCACAGATGGTTTTGTGGGGGAGATAAAAGACCCTCTTTTAACCTCTACCCCACCCGCCAAATAACTGCATATCCAATGTGAATTTATCAGAAGCTTTATGTGACTTTCAAAACTTTTGCCAAGTCCACATTTTCTGTTTTACCAAATATCTAATTTCATATTTCATTCTTTTAATTAACAGATCACAGATACTATTTTAATTAATTATGCTCTACCAAATTAAATCAGCTAGATTTCAGTGCTTGCTTTTCTGCTGAGCTCAGTTGGAATTACACTATCAACAAAATGTTTACTGATGGAGAGGACCTGTCTGCTCTTATGACGAATGGGATCATTCTTTAGAGTATTGTGTTGAGTTTAGCTGACCAGATTTCTTCCAGGCTTACACAAGAGCAAGAAGACATCCCTAATGAATTCCACAGTTAAGCATGTAATTCATCTCTACTAAATTCAAACAACTTTTACCACTGTTTTCAACTGGAAGTTGAAACAGATTTCAAGCTCCTTCACAACCATATTTCCATCAAGTGCGTATATGTTGTTCTTAAAGCAAACAGAACAGATGTCAAGTTCAAAACCCTGAAGATGTGTCCTCAAATTTCAGCAATATATATTATTACAGTGTCACACTATTTAAGGTACAGAGAGCTCATCCTTCCCTCAAGACTTCCATCCGTGCATTTTTCTTGTATTACCGTGGAGGTAGAGTGATGTGTTTAATACATATTCAGAAGTTTCTTTTTTTTTCATGAGCTAATGAAAGCATTAACATTTATTCTTGTTCTGTGCTCATTTATCTCACTCCCAAATGTGTGTTTTAGAGTAAGGCACAAAAATCAGAGGCAAAGGCAATCCCAGACTAAGCAAGGATATCAAGAGTTGAAATAATTCTTAGACAACAGCAAATTAATAGAAAAGCATGGCAGCACTCCAGTTCAGATGGAAGTACTGCAGTTGAGAACAAGAACAGAACCGTAGTATAATAAAAGCAGTTTAGGTTGGGAGAGGCTTCTTGAGATCATCTAGTCCTATCTACTGCTCACAGCAGGGCCAGACAGCTCAAACAAGCCAGGACCTTGTCTAGTCCAGTTCTGAATCTCCAAGGAAATAAATTTAACAGCTCTTCCATGGAAAATGGGCTTTCTAGGACCACATGGCTATTCATGGAACCACAATAGAAAGACCTAGGGCACTGGTGATATACTTGATTTCTCCTTCTTTTTATGTGGCCTATCACAGTCTTTTATGTCATTCTGTGGTGTGGTGAGTGTGACGTGTGTTTTATGAAGTTATCTGGATTCCACATCTATTGACTGCACTTACAGCAACTGGACCTGATGATCCAGATAGTCTCCTCTGTTCCTAGCTGAATTGGTAAATATTAACTCCACAAGTAAACCATGAATAACAACAACCTGTTTTTTGTAGTCTACAGCAGCATATTTTTGCATGTGAATTACCTGCTTGTGACAGCATAGACATGTTTTGCATGCATATTTTATGAGAGTTGCCTTTGAAAATGGTCTTTGGATAACCTATACAGTCCTCCTGGAAATCCATATAAGTGACTTCTACTCCAATGGCAAGTATATGTAAATGAAATAAAAAGGTCCCACCCTTTCTACGAAATTTCAGCTTCACACACATCAGTCCAAAAGATGCATTTTGCGTATCTGCTTATTAGAGGAATCACACATAAAATGAAAGGAATGGTACACACCCTCTGTCAGCCTGTTCTCTAGGTAGGCATGTGTCATGATTTTTCTGGAGTAGAATCATAGGCTTGCCATGGTCTCCAGGCCATTAGCAGTTTGGAGTCAGACAGGGCAGATGACACAAACTGATCACTAAGTGTATCTGATACCATAAACCTCAGCCTCACTATAAAGAGGGAAGTTTGCTGAAGACAGGGGCTATTCCTGTTCTTTCTTTTCCTGCTTTTCCTCATCCCTGGAGGTGCTTGCTCATTATTCTGCTCTTGGGGATTGCTTTCCCACTTGTTGTGACCACTGTACATCCACTGGGCTGAGTAGAACTATTTCTGCTTTATATTGGCATTACTATTATCAACATTAGCTTTGCTGCTTCATTAAATCTGTTTTCATTTCAACCCATGAGCTCCTCACCTTTTCCTGATCCCCCTTTCCATGTGCGTAGGGGTCATCAGGTGACAGAACAACTGTCAGAGTTTAGCCCTGGATGCAAACTAAATGTAAACAGCATGCAAGAGACAGAACAGAAAAGATTGTCAACCCTTCACCAGCAATTAAGAGGTGAGAGGATTAGGCCTAAACTAATTTGCAGATTTGTTTCCAACCACGGTTCCATTCTCTACTATAAATTATTTAGACTGCTAAGGAATTGAGAAACAGTGTAAAATAAGAACATGCAAGAAATTAGGGAAGATAAATTAAGAGGAAGTTACAAAGTAAGCATAGTATTTAGCAAGACATATGCTCTGGCCTGCTTGACCTGCTCCCCAGGCCCGCATCACTTTGCAAGCACTGCTGACTGTTTTGTATTAATGTGGACCATGTAGATAGTAAATGGGAATGGATGGGAGAGACTACCAAGTGATGGAGGAACTCAGCACCAAGAGAAAAGCAGTAACAGGAAACATTCTTTCTTATGTTCCTCTGCCCCACAATGATGTACTTCATAGCTTCTGAATTTTGTATAAAATATCGTGGAAGGTTTTCAGA
This sequence comes from Chloroceryle aenea, assembly GCA_013399075.1. NCBI lineage: Eukaryota > Metazoa > Chordata > Aves > Coraciiformes > Cerylidae > Chloroceryle > Chloroceryle aenea. The sequence goes on from VWZY01008184.1 coordinate 486,357, forward strand.
ATCTACCTGTCATGTGAATAAGGAAAATATGGCATGACCACGAATGACCATAAAACTATTGCATTGCTGATATTCACTGTCTTACAAGGGTTGTAGCCCTGCAGCAAGAAAAGAAAAGAAAAGAAAAGAAAAGAAAAGAAAAGAAAAGAAAAGAAAAGAAAAGGAAAGGAAAGGAAAGGAAAGGAAAGGAAAGGAAAGGAAAGGAAAGGAAAGGAAAGGAAAGGAAAGGAAAGGAAAGGAAAGGAAAGGAAAGGAAAGGGAAAAGCAACAAAAAAACAAACGGGTTTGATTCCTTCATGAACAAGTAGGTAGCCAGGAACAAGTTACCCAGGCCTTCCATTCCCCAGTTCTGCACCTGCAAGACAATAATAACTTAATGAGACCTACAAAGAAAACAAAAAAATAAAGTTTATTACAATGAAAGTTCTCTTTTAATTTTTTTACAAGGAAAAAAGCAAGTTAAGAAGACTGTCCCTGACCCTAAGCAGAAGTTGAAAGAACACAAAATCACTTTTTACATGAAAGAATAAAACTGGAAGTAATACTTCCCCTCATCTTTCTACCACACTGAACATATCTTTCATACTCTTAACAACTTCGTGGCAACAGACAAGCCTCTCCAGAGAGTGGATTCTTAGTACCACCTCCTCAGTGACCTCCACAGGGGGCCCTGACATTTGCTGCCTTTCTCAGTAGTAGAAGAGAACGGGAAAATTAAGTGCAAGGTTAAGACTCCAATGAACTTTTGTTTTGGTGTCCAAAGCAATTCCCAAGCACATCTCAGCTGCTGGAAAGCACTTTCTATGACCTGAGATACAGAAACAGGAAAAAGGAAGTGCTCTCTTCACACAGATAGCAACCTGCACTTGCACAAGCAGAGGAGTTGTGAGTAGTCCCACTGACTCCTGTGACATAGTGCTGATGACCGATGCTTCAAGGAACCTCCCACCCTCTTTGCATGATATGGGATCCAATATTATTATGCAGGCCAAACTGATTATGAGCATCCTGCTAACGGTTGACCTCCAGAAGCCTTAACTTTATCTCCTTGATGTCCCAATTCAACACCCATCAGAGTAACTGAAATAAATCTCTTCAGCCAGGAACAATGACAGCACTGAAGGTACAGAGAAGACAAAGAGAGACTGGCTCCTGCCATTCCATAACACTTCTCTGAAAATGCTATGTTAAACTTTGCATGCTTTGCCATTTCTATAGTCCCAGGTGCCAAGTGCTGTTTCATTTCTATAAATCAAGTTATGAAGTACATTCAACTCATGAGTTCTGACCAAGTGGTATTTGTTCAGATACATTACAAATGTTCATGGTATATTTCCTGAGGAACAATGAGATCAAACATAAGTTCATATTCAACGTAGGAAATATTTAATAAAGCACATAAATGTTTAAAACATGACTGTGCTCTGCAACAGCTTCTTCCAATGCAGTTTTAACCTCAGATATCTTTTGTTTCTGACAGAGAATGGCTGACAGTATCTTTTATTGATATATCTACTGTTTTAAATTATCATCTGCAATTTAAAACACCCAGGATTTTGTAACATGATATTTTCTGAAGGAATTGTTTAATGTGAATTGTTTTATACTGGGCCCCCAGTACAATGGAGACATGGACCCGTGCAAACCCATCATTTCATTGTCCTTCACTGGAAGGACATCCAGGACCGTACCATCTGATTGCATCTGTTCAGCCTGAAGGCTCATGGGAATGTTATCGATATATATAAGTACTTGATGGGTGGGGAATAAAGCAGACAGTGCCAAAACAATTCTTACTGGTCCATGGTGAAAGGTCAAGAGGGAATCAGCCCAAATTGAAAGGCAAGAAATTCCATTTAAACTTAAGAAAAAAAATCCTTTATCTGCAGTGATGCGGTGATCTGTTCAGACACTGGAACAGGTTGACTAGTCAGACATGGTGTTTCCATCTTTGGAGATACTCAAAATTCAGCTAAGCATAGCCCTGAGCAACCTGCCCTAGGTGGCCTTGCATTGAGAAAAGGTGTTATACTTCACACTCTCCAGAGGTTATTTCCAGACTTCTGTGAAAATTTGATAGTCCACAGATTGAAAACTTTAACAAGGCCAAATGCCAAATCCTGCATTTCAGTCACAACAACCCCAAGCAATGCTCCAGGCTTGGGGNCTTCTTCTTCTGGTTTTGGTTCTGTGTTTTTTTGTTGTTGTTAATGGTTGGACGCAATAACATTAGAAGTCTTTTCTAACCATGACAATTCTGTGATTCTTTGAATCTATTTCAGTCACCTTCATTTTTTACATCAAAAAGGACAAGACAGAAATTTGACTGCCATGGAAATCACAGAACAGTTGAGGATGGAAGGGACCTCTAGAAGTTATCTGGTCTAACCCCCCTGCTCAAGCAGGGCCACTAGAACAGTCCTATCTCTCTCAGGTTTTCTGCATAGGAGAGATGCTTCAGTCCCTTTATCATATTGTGGCCTTTTATCAGACTCTCTCCAATATGTCCCCGTCTCCCATGTACTGAGGAACTCGGATGCAGTACTACAGGTGTTCCCTCACCAGCACAGAATAAAGTGGAAGGATCATCCACCTCCCCCTGACCTGCTTGCAAGACTTCTAATGTAACCAGGACAACAAAGCTAGTCCGAAACAGCAAAAAGTTTGCTCAGTTCTGTTTCTACCTGGTGACCACCAGGACCCACCGGTTCTTTTCCATTATGCTGAAATAAATCCCATATACTGGTGCATAGATTTTTCCTTCCCCAGTTGTAGGACTTTGTCCTTGTTGAACTTCATGAGGCTCCTGTGAGCCCATTACTCCAGGCGATATTTTCAGCTGGAGATAACATCAAAACCAACTAAAAGATAATGTGATCAATTATGATTAAGACAAATAAGCCCTCCATTTATATACAAATGTTTTATGTTTGGGAAATATAAATTTTTCTATAGAAACAACATATATGAACAGGTAAATGGAGGAAAGAGATCCATTTTTTCTTTTTCAGACCAGCCAAAAAAGATCCAGAAATATTTACTTAATGTAAGTTGCATCAGCTTCTCAATGATATTCCAGATGTCACTAAATTAATTTATGCTAATACAAAGCAGAAATTATAAATAAATATTAAAGGCTGCATCAGATAAGAATTCATATCTAGCCTCCAACTAGCCTCAACTATGGTAGAGAAAAAAATGTTATCTACAATGTATGAAGTTTGACTTCTGGTGTTCATCTCCTGTACAGATTATGTACTTGTATTAGATAAGCTTTTTAGCCTTCTTCCTTTGTCTTCTTTCAGACTGTATTCCTGCAAAGTTCATGAAAATAGGCAACATTCTTGAAACCTCGGGCTTTTTAGTCAAATATGATTTAAAAGCAATAATATGTTCAATTGTTAGTGTATGATACATAGTCACACTTAAAACATTATTAAGCACAGAGTAATGAAACAACATTGCTCTGAATGTCATCTCCTTAAATCTACATTCCAGAGAACTGGTGTTTGTAAGATTTTCCCCAAAAGTACAACAGAGATAAAGAAAACACCATCGCTTACTAATTCAAGCTGACACTACAAAAACTAGTTCCGTCTGTAATCTGTAGCAGCAAAGATGTAAGGCAAGTAACACTAAACATGCTTTAGCTGTTAGTTGTTTTTCATAGCACTACAGCTAACTTAGGGAAATCCACCATATTGATTTAATCATGTTAATAAAGCATCTGGGCAATGCTGACATAAAAATAATCCTTGTTCAGAGCTAAGGTTTACTTAGAATGGATAAAGACAGTTTTCCCTGATTAGTGATTTTTAGGAAAAGTAAAAATATCTGTGGCAATGCTGACATTCATTCCCCTTCTGCTCTGTCAGAATACAAATGAGCTGACCTACAAGGCAAGAAAGATATGCATGTTTATCCAGACTTCTGCCTGTAAAGGTTTCTCACATTTAAACAATCACATACTGCAGAAGTTGCAACTCATGGTATTTGTTAGTAGCAATTAATACAGAGATCATCTGCTTCCTGACAGTTTCTGTCAGTTTGTTAGAAATTTTTGGTATTAGTATATATTTTAAAGGTTGAAAAGTCATGCAATAGGTGCATATTTGATACATGTGTGGATATATATTTAAAAAAGGAGTGGAAAATCCTAGCAAAGTGATAATGTACTAAAAAGCAGAACATAGGAAACAGCATCTTGTACTGCATTTTGTACTTTTGCCTTCTTTATTTATTCCTACTTGATCTTCCAGGCCTGGTTCATGATTTACCAGAAAGAAATCATATCACTAGTTCGTGTAATTATAGAGACTTAGAAAGGATGAAGAACTGGACTCCAAAAAGACAAATCACAGTCATTATTCAGAAGGAACTATTACATGGTTATAAAGATATGTCTAAAACATAACTAGATAGTAAAAATAGAATTCTTATTTAATTAAAAAGCATTTCTATACTGAAATCTCTTATTCAATTTGTTTATTTTACTTGATTATTCTACTTATATTGCATTTTTTAATTTTTTCTTTAAGCGTGGACAACAGTTTTGTGTCATTACATTTAACAAATTTTAAAAGAATAATTATTTAGAGAAAGGAAAACAGATGTTTTCCCTTTAATTTTATATTCCTTCTTGTGATACGGCTTTGGTAGAAACAAAAATCAGACCATGTGCAAAGAAACAAGACAGTAAACTGTCAAGATTTCTTGTCATATGTGGTTGAGGGAACTCATAAGGCAGGTAAGACTCCACTTTGGTATTATTGTGATGGGATTTGCAAGTTGCAAGTCTGTTTTAACAGAGAAAACTAAAAGCACCCCATATAGATTTAAATGGCAGTCTCATCTGTTCTACAGAAACACACCTCTCTTACTACTGTGATTTTGATCACCTGCTGTTCTCCAATTAAACTACAAACAAGTAAAAGGAATACAATATATTTGCATCTGAAATGCAGCATAGTAACAAATAAAGCTTTCTTAGCAAAAGATCAATTTGGAAAGAACAATATGTGTCTATAGTGTGCTGCAAAGATTGTTTTTTTCTTCTGTATTGAGAAAACAAAGTGATGGGAGCTCTATTTTCTTAATGAAAGAATTCTAGGATGATTTGCCACCCACCTGGGACTCTGAGTGGCACGGAAAGTTAAGATAGGGAAATACTGAATATGATAGAAGCAGCTTAAAGAACTGTTGATGGAAAGGGCTACTCCAGAATTTAGAAAATATGGGTTATATTCTTGGCTTTATTGCCTACTTAGTGTGAAACAAGAAATGGCATTTCATGTCTCTGTCCCAGTTCTATGTCTTAAATAAATATTTTCTTTGTTTTGCAAGCTACTTTAGTATAAAAGTGCAGGAAGGTCTTAGCTACTAATCCGTGTCAGTAGTTTACAGACAAGTTGCACCATTCTGAATACATGCCTGATGTGTTTCGCAAGTTTAACATTTTAAATACACAGAATTTACAAAGGTAGAATGAATTGCATGGAAATAGAAAGATAAATGTTTTGAGTTGGAAGGGACCTTGAAAGGTCATCTAGCCCACCCCCCCTGCAGTGAGCAGTGACATCTTTAACTCGATCAGGTTGCTCAGAGCCCTGTCCAACCAGATCTTAAATGTTTATTTCCAGGGAAGGGGCATCTATCACCTCTCTGGGCAACCTGTTCCAGTGTCTCACCACCCTCACTGTAAAAAATGTCTTCCTTATATCTAGTCAAAAATCTCCTCTCTTTTAGTTTAAAACCATTACCCCTTGTCCTGTTGCTACAGAAGAGGAATCTAAGCTGCAAAGAATTGAGATGCCTGCCAGCAGCCATCTCATATAGCAGCTGGGCAGTCAAAAATAGCAGCTGGATCTCCTGCTATCCAATCAATGTCTAGATCCATTAGATTATATCTCTCTTATGTAATAATAACATAGCTTTAACACAAGTTAATACACAAAAAAAAAGATTCAGTGTCATATCAGTCCTGCTTTCTTTTGGATAGCATCATTATCTGGGTTTTCAGTGCTGCAGTTCACAAAAACAAAAACAAAAACAAAAACAAAAACCTACACATCAAAAAAAAAAAACCAAAACCCACAAACAAACAAACAAAAAATTGAAAAAGACAGAATAATTACAAAAGGATTTCAAAGCAGCACAGGAAAGAAGCAAATATTTTAAGATTTCCAAAAACCTGTGAGACTAAAGGAAGCCGTCAGAGCACTGTGTGGGCTAGGGGCTGCCCATGGGGGTCTGTCAGGGCAAGGTCTGTTAGCCAGGACCCACCCTACCACCCCAGAAGCCAAGGCCTGGTAGGGCAGGGCTGTAAGGTGCTAGAGACCAGCTGTGGGGCAGGGACTGACAGACCCAGGGGTCTGACATGGGCTGTAAGCCCAGGTGGGAAGCCCAAGGGGACTGGTCAGGGCTGGTGCTGCCCTCAGGGCCTGACAGAAATATGGATGTTAGGTAGGAGGCCAGGTCCCTGCTACCTTCTCCCATAGGCTTGTGAGATTTTAGTATAACCTTTAAACTTATATCCCTAAAGATTAGGAAGGGAAGTAAAAATATATAGTCCTTTTGAACATCCTTTGAAATAATGCAGGCTACAAAATCACTAATTTTTCATGCTCAAGGTATTTCCTTTGCCAGTTGGTCTCCAAATCCAGCACTGGTTTCAGAGGTTTCATATGAGCACCATTGCAGTGACTACTGTTGAAGCAGAGGTAAAGCTGGAAAATTTCAGCCTTGAGAAATGATCCAGCAATGATCACCAATGTTTTGGGGCAGAGTGAAAAGAATGAATCACAGCACTCACTGTTTTTTTTTCCCAAAATCCCAGTGTGCAGAGTCTAGAGTTTTCTCCCCTATTAAAACCGGTGTAAACACAAGGTCTGATGGTCCGTGGTAGATGCTAAGAGACCATTATCCCCTGCTGAGGCACACAAATATAATAACGATTGGAAAAATATTTAAGTAGGTTTAAGATCTTGGAATACACCTAATAGCCTGAACAAAATAAATGCAGTTATTAGGTATGTGCTGCATACACTAAGCATTTTTTAACAGAATAAACCCAGAAATGTGGATTCAGATAGGGATGGTTTGCAGTTTATTTATGGTGCATGTCAGTTTTTCATCTCTGGTATGCAGTTTAAACTGCATTTCACTACAAGATGTCACTATCCTGGTTGCTCCAGGAATCCAGCACTATTATGAAGGTAGTAAACAAGAAACAAGACAGCATCCAGTATAGGTACTATATCAGCACAATCACATGGTGGTATGGTTTGAACTGGCTGAATTCTGGCTTTCTTACATAAGTCTACAAAATTCTTTGGATCTGTAATATTTTTTCTCGACTGAAAATGAAGAAATACAGGACAGAATAAGTCTCTGAAAATTCTCTGTAAATGAAATGCCAAAAACATCATTCACAGTTGACCAAAGCACTTTTAAAAACTAATCTGAAAGTAAAAAATTAAAGTAGGAGTTGACATCTTTATGTTTAACTGTTCTGATTACCATTTCTACCATGAATTTGTCTTAACAGTTACTTGAACCCAGGCCCTTCATATTCACTTCCATTATACATTTCAGAGGTCTTTAAAGTAACTGAAGTAATGCAACTTTTTATGAATTCTTAGGAAATTCTCAGCTGACAAATTTTAGGCATATACACCCTGACAGAGAGAATTCTCCAGAACTTGATTCCATGCTCTGGAACAAGCACTCATATAATGGCTTCACTCCTGTTTCTTCACCATTCCTTATCCACAGCAGTGTCTCCCAGGCAGTCCTAAAGAAACAGGCTGCCCAAATCCCAGTCAAACACACACACCCCCCCAACTTTATCACACTTGCTTCCCTAGCTTGTAATGTCAAGCCAGAACAAATCTCTGTGAAATATCATGAGCTGGGTTTGGATCAGGTCTTTCACCACTACAGCTCATATAGGCATTAATTGTTCCACTGGATGAAATACATCAGTAAGAAATCAAGGAAACAGAAGCAATATTCATACATGCAGGCATGTATCTGGATATTCTAAGGAGAGCAGTGATATATAGGCTCAGTGCTTCTATGTGGCAGACCAGAAAAATAAACTACAGTTCGTACAAGAAATATTTCTATTGGCTGTCATAATTACGGTTTGCATTTGTCAGAAAAATTACTTTTCCTCCGAGCACCACAGATAAGCAAACATGCTGGATTTTCTTTTCCTTGAAACTTCTAACATTCAAAACCTTAAACATTTTTACTAGAAAGGAAGGTCTCAAGTCAGTATTGACACTTGTAAAACGTTTTCCTCATCTCACAGAATAAGCTTTATTTGTATTCATGGGTCCCAGATATATTTTTGTCATTTCCAGTGACTTCCTGCTTATTACTGAGACACAATGTTTTCATACTTTTCAGGAAATTATGGAACTGAAGAGCTCTCACGGGCAGCTATTTGCAGTTATTCGAGGGGGTGGGGTGAGCATGGGGTGCAGAAAGCAGGAGAAAAGTGGGATTCACAAAGCATATTAAAAGAAAAACTATCTTAATTTTTTAATAAAATAAATTACAGTCATTGCATTTTTTTATAACATCCAGTCATTTTACAACACTTGTCCCTATGCACAATGGCCCCACCAATACTGTTGTCTGCTATCGTTGGTATCATAATATGGTACTTTGAAGGAAGATAACGGACACACGGTAATTACCAACACAATTCTACTCACAGCAAGGCCTGTTCTCTTCCTCCATTAACAAGCAGCTCCTCATCCCCCTTTCAAAGAGCACAACTCTTACTGCAGGTTTCTAGATGTAAGGGGCCACACATGAAGGATTCATTAGGAAGCTTGCCAAAGTATTGTAATGGGAGGTAAAAATGTAATTGCCTCACAGGTGAATGCCTCCAGTATGGATCTAGCTTCAATGTCTTTAAAAGAACTCAATCAGTTGTTTAAATGCCATTATGTTACAAATTTTAAGTGAAGACACTTAAGGAAAAGAATTCCCTAGTTCAGGTTTGCCTAATAGCTCTTTATGTTTGAATGACTGACACCTGTTAACTTAATTAGGTAATTAGTTTACCTTGAATTATTGAGGGAAAGATCTGAAATGATGAAAGCTGTAACAGAGCTAGAGGGCTTTATTTATTTTTTTTTTCCTCTTTCTTTTCTAGTTTAGCCGAAAAGATAAAGAGTAAATGAGCAGAAACATATGGTTCTAACCTTCTTGAAGATAGGCCTATGGGGGATTTTTCCATGTCTGTGAAGTCAGCTCAAGAGTGATGTTATCCGTTTTCAAATATTTTCTTTCCCTGTTTAGAATTTTGAGTTTTCACAGACTTCTTAATCTCCCTGCTTTTGATAGGAATTTGTCTCTGATTTATTAAAGTATTTTATTGAATTATTTTAAGAAAAGATCATTCTACTGGTATTTTCAGTTTGGCCAAAACTGGGACAATACAGCAGTTCTCATAAAGAGAAGACCTATTCTCATGAGATTTCCTAGCTGCTTTTCACAACAAAGAAGTTACTGAAAAACTTTTTGTGTTGCCTGAACCAAACCTTTTGAGATTCATCCTCAAGCCTTTCGCTTTTAACAAGTTCCCACTGGCATGTATAGGGAAGACAGTCTGCATTAAGAGCAGCTCGCAATACAATGGGTTCTGAGAGTCAGTAGCTTCCCAAGCTTTGAAGCACCTGGCATAACAATGTCTGTGCTGATGGATGACCCAATGTGTTACACAGAGTATAGCCTAACAGCATTATACTGATGGATTCTTTCCAGTACCTAAAGGAGAAGATTTTGAAAGGAAGACCTATTTCAACTTCAAGGGAAAAACAACAGGGCTGCAGAGCTGTGGAAGAGTGATGTGTTGTTATCGTATAGTTTCTGCTTCTAGGTATAGCTGTCAGAGCTTGAATATTTCCTCTCCTTAAGTAAGCATTTTTAAAAGTTAATGAAATGGAAGGCAAGAAGACTGGTATTGTAGTAGGTAGTCTTAGAAGCATGATTAAATTGAGAAGAATAAGAAGAGTTAGGTGAGTTGCTCTGTTGTAATCAATGTTATATATAAGATAAAGCAAACATATGCGATAGAGGAGATGTCAACATCATTTTCACTTCTGTGAATTAAGAATACAAACCACAGAATTCCTTATGAAACACAGCACAGTGTAGATTGAAGAGCATTGATATTATTTCAGTTATGTTTCTCAGTAAGTTACATTAATGATGTAGAGTGGAAAAAAAAAATCCAGATAACATTTCTGATAACGTATCTGACCCTGATACCAATTCCTATTGGGCATCCTGAGAAAAAGCAAGTACAGAAACTCTTGCAGGTGGAGAACAAGATATCTTCTAGCTGCAGCATAGATTCCAGGTATCTTTTCTATACTAGTAGGTTCAGATGAGCTCACTCTGACCACAGCTCAGCTGACTTAACATTGATCCAGTAATTATGCAAAAATCTTAGCGCTGCCTTGTGCCCAGGGGTTAAGCATTATTAGAGGTAGGTTATGCTAGTTTGGATATTTCACAGGCAAAGCTGAAAACCTGGGCAAAGTGTGTCTGTCTGTATCCATCAATACAAACACTACATGTCTGTGCATCACTTTCTTTACTGACATTTTGTTGCACTGTCTTAAATTAAGTGAATTGCAAGTTGCATTATCTCTCTAACTGTAAAAAGAGGAACAATTGTATTTCTCCATCTCACAGCTATGCTGAGAACCCTGATCTGTGCTAATCACATGTGGGGGAATTAAAAAGGTGAGATGTACTGTATTTTCTCAGAATGAGGCAACACTGAAATTGCTCTATATCAGCTTTTACACAAAGTTTAAATGATCATGAAAATTCTGATTCTGTAAACACTAGTGAGGGAAAGAAGGTACAAATAACACAAGCTCTTTTGGAAGGAAGAAAAGAAGGTTTGGGAGTTCCCTAGACACAGGAGTTTTCAGAGAATCATGCAATAGGTAGATAATTGCATTCCCGGGAACCACCTCACTCCTTCTGCTTTCTTAAGTAATTCACTGTTCTAATTAGAACCAACCACAGAGCACTGTTAACAAAGGGGAGCCCATATCATGTATGACAGTTATTTAACTTGTCTTGGAATCAGACAGGTAACATTATGTCTCTGACTTCAGGTGACTGAAACAAGAAAACCATGATTAGAGATAGCTGTGTAAGAAAAAAGGTCTGTGTGTGGCAAGGGAAAAGATGCTGCACTACTCTTGTCACAGACACAGGTGACACCAAGTGTATCAATGTCTTAAAAATTCATTGCCAATTACATGCACATCCCTCTAATTTGCACCTCAGAGCCTTACTGAGGACAAAAGAAGCTACAAGCATGACTCACTGTGTAAAGCGCTATGGTTTTTTTGTACGGTAGGTCTGAAGGGGAAGGATGATCTTTTCTGCTTAGGCTGAAAATAGCAATGACCATGTACTTAACCTAGGAACTTAACAAAAACCAAAATGAGTGATTTGCCTTTTAAAATCAATAAAGAACAATATTGAGAGTGCTTTATTTGCACAGCCTGTAGTTCTATATGGACACATGGGATCATATACAGGCAGTTTTCAGTGCAGTGTTTTCCTCCTGCACAGATTACTGACTGGGATTGTGGGCCTGGTAGCCTGCCCATCTGACCTTTTACAAGCATTAGACTGTTTCTGTTTAAGCAGAGGTCAGGAAGTGACAAGTAATGAAGCAGATGCAGTGTTAAAGGCTGGTGTACTAACAAGAGTATGGGCTCGCTTTCTTTATGCCAGATGCATAATGGCCAGAGAACTGAAAATGCATCCAGAGGCTGGCATGACAGAAGGACAACATGAACTGGACATACCAGCTATAATATTGGAGGCAAGAGGCAGAACACTACACAGGCATTATGCTCACAAAGGATCCTCCATTACATAGAATACTGACTTTAATCTCGGATTGCACTGCCAGTGTCAGACATTGCAATGACAGCAGGTAAGAGAAAGGTTTCAAGTAAGCCTGAAACCTTTGCTGATGGAAAAAAAAAAGCTGGGGAAAAGACTTACCATGTAAAATGGGATGTTTTTTCCACAGTAAGTTTGAAGTCTGCATCAATATTTAGCACTGTCCCATTTAATGTAGAGAATGTGAGAATATGGCATACAGTCATGTTCAGGAGATAAACGTTTATCAGACATGGTCAATTGCAGCATGAGTTTTTGTCTTGCTTGCTCACAGTGCATGTTTCCCATAGCTCCACTGAAATAAATCGGAGATTTTTGATAGTTACCACCCATTATGGGTGAGCAAATCAGAATCTAGCTTTTAATCATGTAAAAACATAAATTCTGTGTTCTCTAGCCAATCAACAGATCAGCAGTTTTTACACTGGTTTCCTGTTCCACATGGTCTCAGTGAAACTTCTTCCCAAAGTTTTCATTCTTTTTTTGTTCTCTTTTATTTGGTACATGTTTCTAATACTGCAGCTGTCAAACCAGTTCATCAGAACTAGGCATGAAACAATGAAAAGCTTCACAACCCAGGGAGCTCAGTGACAAACAGTGCTTTGGTGAAAGCTGTCCTCCTTTTCACAGACTTCGTGGCCAGAAAGACTTTTGACCTCAAAAGCACTCTCAAAAGGAACATTTATCCAGGGAATGAATGCAGGGGAAAGTTGCTCTGAGCCACTCAGCAAGTAATCCATCACCTGGGGACCATTTCACTCACATTTGTCTGGAATTCACTGTGGAGTTCCAGGAGGACTTTTCAGTAGAAATCTTATGCCACCATTGATCAGAATCAATCATTTCATTAATGAACATTTGGATTTTAGGGGATGTTTTCTTTTTACACTCATTCAAGTATTTCACTTCTTTTAAGCTTAATTTTAGAAAATTAAGAGATAATTCTGAAAAGCCGCTCAGAACTGGTCAAACCAAGAACAGCATTCAAACACCAAAACAAGTGGTGACATTTCCACAAAGTCTCAAACACAATGGGCTCCAGTTCTATCTGTCTAACATTTGCCACATTCTGGTTTTGAGTTGTTTTCTGTCTGTTCACGTTGGATATATTTATACTGGCCCCACAAAAGAAATGTGAGCAAAGGACTGTTTTCTGCTTCTGAGGCCAAAGGGCACACATGGATATCATCTACATCACATTGTGCTTAGTCCAAAGACTGTTGGGACTTTAGGTGGTTTTAGGATATAGTTTAGGACAGTGTGTTGTATATTCCTCACTTGAAGGGTCTGAACGAAAACAAGGACCATGTCCATCACAGTGAGATGATTTTGAGGCACAAAATGAATGAAATGTTACATGTCAAGACATGTTTCAAGGAGGCATGGAATTTGAACACACACAAAGCTTGCACAGATATTGAGGAAGGATGTATAGAATGGAGGGAGACGAAAACAGTCCTATCCATACTGCCTTTGGGACGATGTCCACAATACAAGATATTCACCAGACTGTGCCCAGATGACATCTAGGAGAACACTAAACTGCTACCCGGCCTACAAGCGTTCTAGCAAATAATCAGTATGGACAAGCAGTAGTACAGTGCTTAAATTCATGCTCTGCTTCTGCTTCATTTAGCAGCAGAGATATAGTCTGTCTCTCATATGATGCTTATTGGGTGTGGTGTGTTCCATCTTCATGCTTCCAATCATAGTATTGTAGCCTGTGTTTTTTTCCTGTGCTTTAAAACCATAAATATTTCCACAAGAATTCCAGATATGCTGAACATACCATACAGAGTCTATGCTATTTGAACAGTCTCAAGCCTTTTCATTCTGGAGGCATAATCTGTGAAGCACAGCTTGACAATGTTAGGTGTTTTACAGACTTGAAAAGTTATGTAAAGCACTGTGTCATGAAGAAGGTTGATCAATACTAACACACCAGCTTGTGATCCACATCTCTTAATTTGCTTGTATACACTGAGAAAAAGAAATACAAGGTTTTGGCCATTAAAATAGTCCTGCCTTATAGTTTTGCATCTTACTAAATTCAGAGAAATACCACAGGTTGAATATTTGGATATTAGGTATACACATATACATATATAGGTATACACATATATGTAGACCAAACCTGAAACATGTACAGAAAAAGAAATAATAGATTACAGTGTTAATGCCTCCGACACCAGATTTAGGAACAAAGCCGGTATATGTTTTACTGATATCAAAGGTTACCTTTCCTTCAGCTGGCTATTAGTGTATTATTTAAAATATTCCCTTGGAAAGTTCTTTTTTCAGGGCTTTTTTTAGAGAAGTGAATGTTAAGCATCATTGGAGAAACATATTACCGGACACTAATAGGGTTTTAAAAAGAAGCAGGCAGTGTTACTAATATCCCTATTCTGGTCCCATAGATAAGGAACCTTTTTATTGCTTTGCTTTGTAGTAAGTGAAATTTTTCATCCTTATTTCAGATAAAATGTCAGTGGTTACTGAAAACACATCTGAGCTTCCGGTTTAACAATCTATTAATGGAGTGGGGTGCACTAAACTCTTTCCAGTATCCAATTATTTTTTTCTAATTTTTAGGCAACAGCTATGATACCTGTTGTGTTCCTCACTGACTCAATGGCCTTTGTTTCAAATATGTTGCTTCAACATAAAGCTGGAAACAACTACTGAAATAATACAGAATATATTTCTTCCCACTTCCAGTCTCTGCTTAAGCTAATAGAAGACACAGTTCTCAGATCTGAAAATCTGATCTCTTCCCAAGTACATTCAAGTGTACCATATTGTGATGTGATCTTGTATGATGTATCTGCTATATCAGCTTTTGCCTGAAAAAGTAGAAAGAGCATTTAATACATGATCCAAGAAATAAGATCTGAGATATCCAACGACATCCTCCTGTATTGTTAAATACTGATGCTGATCACCAGAGGCTTTTTGGGTCTTTTGGACTTATTTTTTTGACATCATCCTGTGTTCCAGACTTTCACTCATGAATTCTACTCATTTAGTTTGTACATAAAGTATAGCCCTAAAAGGACTTTCATTGGCATGCAGAAATCTCTATCTGTGGGCAATGATTAAAAACAAAGCTAAGACAGTATTGAACAAATCCTGAAGTCCCTCTAATACTTTGACACGGCATGTAAAATTATTCCCCAGAAGACACACCAAATTCTCCTTTAGTGTCTGCCTATATATACACTTACACTGGAAAGATCTTAAGATAAAATAGATGGCCCATTTGTGGACTCTCCACCTGCAGTATTCCTAAAATAGAAACACAGAAATACCTGGGTTGGAAGGGACCTCTAGAGGTCATCTAGTCCAAGCCCCCTGCTGAAAGCAGGGACATACATCCTCAACTAGAGTAGGTTCCTCCCAGCTATGTCAAGCCTCACCTTGAATATTTCCAGGGATGGGGCCTCAACCACCTCCCTGGGCAACTGGTTCCAGTGCTCCACCACTCTCGTGGTAAAGAACTTCCTCCTTATTTCTTATCTAAATCCAGTCCTTTCTAATTTAAAACCATTGTCCCTCATCCTTTCACTCCAGACCATTGTAAACAGGCCCTCTTCATTTTTTTTGTAAGGTCCCTTCAGGTACTGGAAGATGGCTATTATGTCTTCCTGGAGCCTTCTCTTCTTCAGGCTGAACAATCCCAGCTCTCTCAGCCTGTCCTCGTAGGAGAGGAGCTCCAGCCCCCTGATCATCTTCGTGGCCCCTCTCTGGACCCGCTCCATCAGATCCATGTCCTCCCTGTGCTGAGGCCTCCAGAGCTGGATGCAGTATTCCAGGTGAGGTCTCACCCAGAGCAGAGTAGAGTGGCAGAATCACCTCCCTCAATCTGCTGGCCACACTTCTTTTGAGGCAGCCCAGGATGCGATTGGCCTTCTGGGCTGCAAGCACACACTGGCTGCTCATGTCCAGCTTCTCGCCTACCAGCACCCCCAAGTCCTTTTCTGCAGGGCTACTCTCTATCACCTCTTCCCCTCTCTATCACCTCTTATAGCTTGTATAGATAGTGGGGATTG
Source organism: Chloroceryle aenea (assembly GCA_013399075.1). NCBI lineage: Eukaryota > Metazoa > Chordata > Aves > Coraciiformes > Cerylidae > Chloroceryle > Chloroceryle aenea. Next base: position 502,361 of record VWZY01008184.1, read on the forward strand.
TTCTGGCCCAGGTGTAGGACCTAGGTTCTTTTCTAACACAGTCATGTTAGACAACATCCCAAAGAGTATTCAGCTAGTTGGAATAGCACTGCTAGCAAAGCTGTAGTTACACTTCTGAAAAAATTATCCAAAAATCTGTAGGGCCAGAAGCAGGTAACTCAAAGTAAACTAAAGAAAGTAAGTCAGATCACATGTACTTGTCCAGTAATTCCACTGAACTAGCTACGAGAAGCCGGATCCAATATTCCTCATCACACAAAACAAAGCTCAGCCATTGAAGAGTTCTTTCCAACATCCTTATGGTGCAGAGGAGGAAACAGCTTCAATGCCTTTATGATTGTAATGAAAACTCTTTTTTTTTGGTTGAAAACACTGAAAGAAATTCTTAAAGAGGATTCAGGAGAACTCAGATGGAATTCTGAGATAAAATCTTGGCCATGGTCATCCTGAAAGCCCATAGTACTGAATCTATGATCGTGGTCATCAATAACACTCCAATAAATTGTCTGTAGTTGAGCCCTTGCTTTAAGTCTTCAAAACTTCTTGTAACATTTTTTGCTCCTTGGCTGCAGATGATTAAATGTAAATTGTGAACAGCCCTTGAATATTAACAGACAGAAATATATTAATTCACTGAAGGATAAAGGCTTATTACTTAAGGTTATTTTTTGGATAGAAAGTGCTGAAGTCTCACAGTTTCTACTCAAACACTGAAAATAAATTAGTTTCAATCACTGAGACTGGTTTTTTTGCTTATTGCTGAGGTACTTTTGGAAGAAAAAATCTAACCTGGAAATCAACAATATTTTTAAGGACTGAAAATTTTATTACATTCCATGTCACCTCTGTAACACATATTTCTTCCTTTAGCTTCTATCAAATAACAAGAAGCTCTGTTCTCTAACCTGGATGATATATGAAAAGTGTTCATTTTTGAAATACATTCTTAGTATGTACATATCTGTATATTAGGTAGGGGTGATAGGTCAATAAGATGTAATGTAACTTTTCATTTAAAGACATGAATTTTGCTATAATTACAGATACATTCTATTCTGTACCTGCACAAGAAGATCTTGATGAAAGCTGCTTATAAATGCTATGTATATTAAAATGGCTCATAAATATTTTAATGTGAGGAAAATGACACAGGTATCAAAATAGTATAAAAAAAAAAAACCAAAAACATGCAGTATTTTACAGCTTGAAATATCCCAGAATTAATCTAAGTATAAGTTCAAGTTGAATTTCAGATCCAGTTAATTCCTAAATATATGTATCACTCTATATTGCTGACACTGTGCTTCTTTTGGCCTGCCAGCAGATTACATCCTCACCATGGTTTCACCACTGGCAAGAAGCCTAGGAGAGAATTTTGCAGATGGAAAGGGATGGAGAAATTCCCAAATAATCTGTTCCATTCTGGTCAGGTTCTTACACCATGCCCACCACCACTGCATCAGGGACCTTGCTGAGCTGATATATTGGGGCCCTGCTTGCATAGCACGAGTATGAAATAATGATGGATGAACATTAGGTTTTGGTTCAGTTACAGGTCTGGGAAAATTAAGAACAGTTCTTATTTTATCAGAATGAATTCACCCATCCCTAATACAGAGCTGTCGAGGTGTTTTCTGCAGCATTAGAATACTGTTGCATAAGCATAGTGACTAAATGATAAATGTCCTTAATGGGGACGGAGTAATGGGCTTGAACTACTGTAGATAACTCCACTGGAACTGCTGGTCATCACTCACAGCACTGCTAACTTCAGCTCTGTATTAAAATGGTAAGACAGACATTCTTCTCCCACCCCATGCTACCCACTCCATTCTTGCTAAAATGCTATTAAAGGGAGTGCTGTCATTAAAAAGGAATCACAGGGACTGGGTATACATAGTAGACTGCTGAGTTAGAACTTACCTCACCACATTGAACTCCTCATGCTGACCTGAACATCTCTTTCTCCAGAGTTTATCGACCTCCTACCCTAAAAGTAATTTTCAAAGTAAAGCCTTGATTATTGATGATGCAAATATATTTCCTCCTTACTAAGTGAATTACAATTAGCTTAGATTTTAACATCTATTCATAATGATAGCAGAGGACAACTTGCAGCAGAAAAAGGGCTGTAAGCTTTCCACTTCCCAATTAATTCTATTATGAAATGCTAAGAAAAAAAAAGTGTCTGCCAGCTGTGGCTTTATTGTGTTTTCCCAGAACTAATAATGAGGAAGCTGTGAAAGTTTTTCTTTTTTCACGTTCTTTTTTTTCTGTTGGCCAACAACAACAAAAACCACAGTCTTTTCTTTCCCAATTTTTTTTTTTTTCAGAAGGTGATCTAAACATAACAGTAGTGTTAATACGACTAAAATTAGAAACCTCTGTTTTAATCTGAAATTTCCTTCTTGCTAAGCACTTTTTAGGTATCATAAACAGTTATTTCCCGGACATGTAGATACAAAGATAAGGTGAACTAATTTGGATGACTGACAGTGCAGTACAGAACAAAAATATCTACCCATCTTCAGCTGTTTTTTCCTACTGTTGCATCAAACATTACACAGTGAGTATCACTATACTCCAGCTATTTGATGAATAGACCGCAGACTAGTTTAACTGAAGTAAAAGCTTCCCCTTTGCTTCTTCAATGACCTCCATAGACTTTTTCTTATGATTTTCCAGTCATGTGCTGGAAAAAGCTTGTCAATGCCAACAGTTTGTTCCTGATCAAGTCCACAATATCGAAGCCTCTTATTTGAAATCTTTCAGACATGAATCAAACTTCATAAAGCTCTGATAGTTTTACCCTTCTTACTGCTCACTTAAAGCCACTATTAAATGGACTCAAGTACTGGGCTCTCAGGCAGTCCTCTTTAGCATCTTATGATGGAACAAAGCATTTTAACCAATATTAGTTCCATCATTTTCTTCTCAGGATTAATTTTATTCTACATCTTAATCCATGAATGTTATTTCACAAAAATCTTAAACTGAATTTAGCTAGGCTCCTGGTTCAAAAAACTGAAAAGGACTACTAGCTTCTCTAGGTAAGGTCTTAAGCAAAAAAATAATGACCACCTTGTCATCTTTTTTCACAGCTGTTGAAATTTCATCACCAAAAGCATAATTAGACCATGGAACTCACTGAGGTGGTATGCTAGTTAGTCAAGTTCAGATAAGGATTTATAGAGTAACAATGTCCAAGGTTTTAACAGCTACTGCTAAGAAAAAAAATAAATGTAGCAACTAGAAAACTGTGTCTTGCAGTTTGAAATGCACTTTATGTTAGTGGATTAGAATGAAACCTTCTTGAAGAAATTATCATTTCATGGGGTTTCTAATATATTCTTCTGAACCTTCTGGTATTTGCTACTCTCCACACTAGAATAATAGGACAGACAGATTTCTATCCAGTAGATGGAAATCTGAACAAGTATAGCAATTCTGTGGAAGCAAGTTTTGTGATACATGCTGGAGACATTAGAGTGACCTATAGTGATAGTGTGGGATGGCAGGTGGTAACCCATAGCGGATGTTACTTTGATTTATTTTATTACATTTAATTGATAAGTGTCATAGTAAAAATATACATGCTGACTTTTTAATTATTTCTTTTTAAGTTTGATTATTCAGAGATGTAGAGGTTGTAAAGTTCTTTTTGATCAATATAGGAGAATTTTGAGATGTGCATTCCTTGTTAGTGTTCCTTGATACTTGACAGACCCTTGAAGATAACCTATTATTACCTGCACTCTACTTTTGAACTGTAAATAAAGGTCATTCCAGATGATTATGTTCCTGCTATCCTTTGAGAATTCAACAGTCACATTTTTCACACTGTTTTGAGTATGCTGAACGTGAACCCCAAAGATTCATATTTATTTTACAAAATATATATAAGCTTTATAGCACAGAGTGTTGAATAATATGGGGGTTTCCCATTAGCTAAAAAAACAACAAAGAGTCTATCCTCTTTGAATGCAAGCTTTTTTTTTTTTAAGGACATTTCTACACATACAGTAGAAATTTCTACACATACTGTAGACATTTTTACACGTACTGTAGAAATGTACTCATATGTCAGGAGATAGTATTTATTTTATAATTTTAGACATCAAAAATATGCATCTAGGTGGAATAAAGTCTAATTAGTCTAGACCATGTATTAATCATCTCGATTCCATGACAATGTAATTTCTTCAGCTGCTCCCTTGACAAGCTTGTTGCATAATTTGCAGATGAAGTTGCTCTGGTCTAGTTTGACAAAGTAAGATACAGGACTCATGAGATTTATGTTCATTTAGAATCAGTTTGGTTTCCATTGAGGATTTTTTTTGCCATTGTTTCCCATACAGATCTGGCCCAGAAATGGGACAAGGTTTCGAAAAAGAAATTTCTTAAATCAAGTCAATAATACACATACACACCCCACCCCACCACCAACCGATGATAATTTTACAAAGCTCTAGTTCCACAATATTTGGTTTAGGAAACACCACAGCATCACTGCTGCAGGGACAGATTTCTGTTTCCAAACCAAATTGTACTCCTTATTTCTACCCCATGACAGCATGTGCAGCCAGGGAGGTGGTAAGGATCAGGGCAGCTCACCTGCCCACAAGGCTACAAGCAGCCCCATAGCTGGAGCATCCTGTACAGCCAAATAACCTGCCCAGCAGAAAGGTATGTGGTCAGAAGTGGTCTCCCAGAAAAGTCTCCACTTGCTGCTGAGGCAAATGTGAATTACGCATAACACCCTGTGTCCAAACAGAAAATATGACTTAAGCTAGAGCTCTCAGGAAACCCCAGAGAGAATTCCTGTCAAACATATAAAGCTGATCACTTCAGTCATGCTCTGATGTTTGTCTCACATGCTCATAACAAATATAATGTATTAGAAGAATAATATAAATTTTAAGAAAAGCTATTATTCCTGTACATAACTCATGGTAAATTGCTACTGAAGAATTTTGGTTACTCAGTTGGCTGTGTATTTATAAAACACTCTAGCATCTAGCTTGCAGCTTTTTCTGTAGTGGAGTTCATCTTTCCTGTCCAGACAGGATGAAATGGAAGAGTATTTTCAAAGAGAACCTTCAACAGATGTCATTCCTCAAAAAGGCTTTTACAAAGTTTTGCAGACTAAGGTGAGATGGTTCAAGTTCTAGGCTTTTGTGTTCTCAGGGAGTAATCAGTGAGGAATAAAAAGCAATCAGACAAAAGCACAGTCAAAGGAAAAATGTAAATAAAACCAAACCAACCAACTGAACAAAACCCAACAAAATGAAACAAAACAAAAAAACCAAAAAGAGACTCACAACTAATTTACCATACCCAGAGAGAAACAAAGGGTGTGAATGCAGTAATTTGACATTCTATAAATAAATAAATAAATAATGGCCTATATTAGCATTGCTGTCAAAGATAATTTATTAAATAATGAGATAAAAGCTATTATAAAATGCCCTCAAGATGCCTTTCAAGCTCTAGCTTTTCCTACTCACTTCCCCAAAGGTTAAAAAGTGTCTAATGTTTCCTTTCTGGCCAAACACCTGTCAAATTCTTATTTTAGTTAGAATTTAATTAGGAGCAGGAATTAATACCCTACTAATTAATTGAGCATCTTCCTTTCCCAATTCCTCTGCTGCTGCTTCTTCTACAAAGATAACCCACCAAATAGGATTGCTGTATAGCCATGAAATTCCCTAAAATAAGACTATGAAGATAATAAACAGTTGAACACTCAAAACCCTAATATATTAAAATTTATTCATATACTCTTAATTAATCATTAAAATTTTGTTGGAACTGAATATCTTGAACAAACTTCATTTAAATAGAACATTTTCATATGTCTGATAACATAGTTGCTATCTAGATATATCTGCAGATTGTATATGAATTGCTTGAATGAAAGCAGAAATGGATTTCCTTGTCTTTTAATGTGGACTCTCTTTTGTTCATCTTAGATGCTGATATAAGTGTATGATTTCCGTACTCTTATGAAAAGAGTGCTTTGCTCTCAAAGTACTTGTCTGCAATGCAGCAGACTATGTGTTTTCTATACTTAATTCCAGTGACCATAGAAATTGTATGGTTCTTTTAACATAGGGAACTATCCTGATCGAGTCTCCAAAGCTTTGCTAATGCAGTGCAATCTCATGTGTCACATTTACTGGTCAGTATTAAATGAATGACTTGCTGCAGAAGAAAGCTGAAAGAACTACAGAGCAAGTGTGCTTGATAAACTTTTCCAAAAAAAATCTGATCCCATCTTTAGTCTATAAAGATGTTAAAGTGAAATGGTCCCAACACTGAGCCCTGAGGAATGCCACTTGTGACCTGCTGCCACCTGGATTCAATACCATTGACCACTACTCTCTGGGTCTGTCCATCTAGCCACTGCTTGATCCAGCAGATCATATTCTCATCCAGGTCATGAGCAGACAGCTTTTCCATTAGAAATCTATGGGGAACAGTGCTTTCCAGAAGTCCAGGTAGACCACATCCACAGCCTTTCCTTCATCCAGTAGTTAGTTGGGTCATCTTGTCATAGAAGGAGACCAGGTTTGTCAGGCAAGATCTGACTTTCCTAAAGCCATGCTGCCTGGGCCTGATCCTCTGGTTGTCCTCTATATGACTTGTAAGAGCACTCAAGATGATCTGCTCCATGACCTTCTCTGGTACTGAGGTCAGACTAACAGGTCTATAATTACCTGATTCCNATCCAGTCTTGCTGGACTCCTATATCCTTCAGTACATCCTCCCAAGGGACTTTATCAATCCGTCTCCTGAATAGGTCAAAGTTTGCCCTCCAGAAGTCTAAGGTGGCAGTTTTACTAACCCCTCTCCTTGTTTCCCTAAGGATAGAAAACTCAATCATCTTGTGAACACTATGCCCTAGATGGCCTACAACCTTTACTTCCCCCACAAGTTCTTCCCTGTTCACAAGGAGCAGGTCCAGGAGGGCACCTTCCCTGATGGGCTCATTTATCATCTGCATTAAAAGGTTGTCCTCCACACATTCCAGAAACCTCTTGGATTGTTCCCTCTCTGCTGTGTTGTATTACCAGCAGATGTCTGGGAGGTTAAAGCCCCCCACAAGCACAACAGCAAGTGACTGAGAGATTTCTCTCAACTGCCTATAAAAAGCTTCATCCATCTCACTACTTTGATTGGGGGGGTCAATAGCAGACTCTCACAACTATATCAGCTTTATTACCCCTTATCCTAATCCAAACAGACTCAACCCTGTCATCGCTATACTTATCTCTGAGGTCTCCTGACATTAACATATAGGACCACTCCACCATCCCTCCTTCCCTGTCTGTCCCTCCTGAAGAGCTTGTAGCCTTCAATCTGCTTTTAAATTCTACACCAAGCATCTGTTGTGGACCAGAACTGGAGACAGGGCATTGAGCCCAGCTCAGATGCAGAACTGACCCAATTGAAAGTATGCAAACTTATTCTATGCTCTTTGGTTTAGATAAGGATATATAATCATAGAACACTTAATCTACACTTAATTTATTTTAGCCTGGGGGAAAATCTACATTATGGCCACACATATTTAAATAAAGATAGTACTTTTCCTCCAGCTTTCAATGCAGCAAATGTTAGGATTTTATTAATATGCTGAGAAATGTATTTGCATTATATTCTGTAAAGTGATCTTAATCTCTGCTAGGGTGAAAGTAATTTAAAAGATACTGCTTTATAAAGTAGTTTTACAGACATTAAAGTAATTAGTATCTATAAGAGAGACAGAATTCCTCTTATTCTAAAGTCTGAAAAATTTTATAGCTGTATTTCTTAACCAGAATGGTGTTTTAAATCAATTAGATCCTGTTATAATGATCTTTTTACTAAAATACAGGATTTGTTGCATTTCTGTAAAAGCAATTAATAGTAGCCTTTTAACACAGACTACATACCCTCTGCATACTGTATATGTGAATGTGTGAAACATACCACACCTTTACAAAGCATTTTAAAATCATTTAATTGCTGCCATCAATCATTTAAATGAATCTTAGCCTGAGTAATTACTTTTGATTGGTTCAGTGTGTTGTTTTACTTAACACATTGTGTTTTTCTAATTGGCCAAGATTTTAATAAGAAATTACAAATGGTTGTGGGGGAGGATGGGTAGTACAACTAGCAGTTTTAATACATGTGGTGTCCTGAACTTAGTTAATTAAACCAAACAGCAGTGTTTGAAATGGCATCTGGTTGATGCAACTGGAAGTGCTTCTATAATCCTAAAATGCTCTTTAACTAATCTGCTCGGGCTTCTTAAATATGTATTTTTAATTACTGTTGTTATTTAAAATAAACCACATTTGGTTAAAGAAGTCTGTGGTGACTGGTCTCTTCAGGGTATATTCTCCTTACACTTTTTTCATTTTCATTTGGAATTCTTCATCTATGAAGAATTTTGGGAAATGGTGTGATTTAACTTTCTATCATAAGTGAAAAGGAAAGCTTGTGGCTACAGTGTTCTTGAAGCATATCAGAGAACTTCCTATGACACTAAGGGCCAGGCTGGACGGGGATGCTGTTCTACTCTAACTGTGCCATTTTTATCCCTTTTTCAGGTAGTCTCTTCTCAAATAATTTCTTCCATAACAATTACTATCTGATGAAAGTAGAGAATCAACTGTTGTGTACAGAAAAGAAATGAATTGGTACTGTGGTTCTGGAAACGTATATTTTAACAGTTCTGGTTTAGCTGTTCCAGGTGGATGCTTTTCTATGGAGTAATTCTTCTACTTTGTGGAAAGTCGATTTATCTTGGCATGAAAGATGGGACTTCCAGCATGGGGAAAGTTGGCTATGATTATACTATTTCCACTTAGGATCCTCAACTAAGATCACTCTGCAAGAAAGAGATACCAATCCCATTAACTTTGGCACATTGTATAAATTGAGCCCTTGCACACTGGAGAATTAAGAATGGGTCATTGACCTCCGTAAAAGCACAGCTGATGGATAAAAGAAAGGATTTCTATCACCTGGAAGTTCCATTTGCTTCTTTTAGATAGTCAGATTTGGTTACTGCAGCAAGTGAGTGACAACACCTTTTTGAAGATTCCTCACAGATATCAAATGCCACTGCCCCATGAACCAGGCTTTCTTACTAGTCCTAGAGACTGTATGATTGTATTTTTCTCAGGAATTAGGATGGTGGGAAGACCTAGGGTTTTGTTGCCTCACAAGCATTGAACAGGAACATCTGAAGTAGGTATCATTTGCGTCTCTAAGACTTACCTTCTCATTATTTCTGTTAGGTAGATGTAAAACAGTGCCTGTAATTGAAACAAACTCAAGAAAACTGTAAGCTACATGTCTCAGGTCTTGCTGGCTCTCCAGCTGGGGCAGGACAGACCTCAGCTCATATTGTCAAAGCTATCAATGAAACAGGCCAAATTCAGGATGTAAGCAGCAGCCCCAGCATAGGTATGTCCGGAAGCAGTACAACTTGCTGGAAATGTTCCTTAATTGCTTTGGTTTTTAAAACCCTGAGGTATTTTAAAAAAATGAAATAAATTAAAAAGAACAGTGTTCACAATGCATAAAATTAGTTCAAAATAAAATTTAAGAAGTAAAATAGAAATTTGAAGCTCACAATCCTCTTTGAAAAGAGTGTATAATGTTATTTCTGATTCAAATTAAATTATTTGAGAAATTGGTAAAACTCCACAGAATATTCTAGACAAAAATCTCTCTTTCAGCAAAAAGAATGCCCGTTTTCAACAGGGAGAAGTGCTGGCCAGAAATCAAGGCATCAGTCTTTGTGTTACAGCTTTAGCCTTGCTTTCCATATGCTATTTTCTACCCAACCGCAGACTTTAGATAAATCATGTAGGACTTTAGTTGTATATAAGATGCTGAGTGGAACTTCAAAAAATATCTAGGGAAAAATGAATAGATAAGTATTAAAATATTTTTTTAAATTAGTCCCTACATTCCCATTGTCTTCAATTATACTTCAGAAGTTTGCTTTAAGAATAGATGAAATCAAGATCATCACATGTTCACTCACTATCCCAGTGGGTATCACCATAAATGTCACCTAGTAGTGGGTACCATAAACACCATATCTAGTGTGGGATCTTATTCCTAGGTGAACCTGTTCACACCTTGTCCAATTACAGGTTGTTCTTTTAATGAGAGAAGAAACACCTGATACTTGAAATTCCATCTGTCTCTACTTACAAAATTCTGCTGTCCCTACCTGCATAGTCATAAGGCAAAAAGGAGTCTCCCCGAGGAACCCTGGGTGGAGATATATTCTCCCAGTCCATGTCATGATGTTTATTTTTAGATGTTAATGATTATGACAGAGTTTCAGAGTAAGGATGTTTCTCTCCACCCGCAAGTCTCCCAGGGCCTGATTATTTGTAAGTTTCTCAGAAAAGGCTGTGATCTCATACAACAGGTCTATCCAGAACAGGGACTTCAGTCTGTGTGGAAGATTTGGCTCAGGATTTTCTGTTTTTTCTTGATTTACAGTCAGTTGGTTAGTGTTACTCAACAAGGTTTGTGTGTGTGAGCTGTTAGACTCTTGTTCCTATTTTGTTGCTCTGTACTGTACTGTAATTTGTTGTAATAGTAATAGGCTAATGTTGGAATTACAGACTTCTTAATTTTAATTTATTTTCATGGCAATAGCTCTTGTGACTTTTTAATTTAAAAAGCCAATACAAATTATAATGAAAATAATGAGTAATTTAGTGGAATCGGTGCAAACAGTTCAGTAAAAGATCAAGTTAGTGGCACAGATAAAACAGCAACTGGATACTGAGTAACATCTCCAGGCTGGAAAGCAGGTGAAAAAAATAATCTCTATGTTTGTGAAAACAGGCAGTTCAGCACCCTCAGCTTTCACAAAACTAAAACATTGGGCAGCATAAGGTGGGATTTGGCCCACACTCCCTTTTTCTCATCCTTCCAGGATCCCTTTCTTGTTGGAAATGCAACTCTGTGATGATGACAAGAGGAACAAGAAACAGAAAAAAGAGCTGCTCTGAAAAAAAATAGGAAAATGGGAAATTCTTCAACTCCTTCACATATATTGAAACTTCCATTAAAAAAAAAATAAAAAAAAAAATTTATAAGTACTTGGTTTTATGTACTTTGTCACAAGTGTTTGCTCAGTCCATGAGACCTGCATTATATCTGCAGTAGGCTGCCTGAAGCCATCTGTTTCCATTGATGGTATAGGGAGCCAAAATTTATCATTTCTGAATAGTGGGTCAAATCCCTCACACACCTGAAACAGGGATAAAAGTCACTGCACCAGCCAACCACAGATTTACCTGCCCTCTGTGCCAGCCACCAGCTTTTGAAGATGCAGTTAGCACAAGATGGATCACTGAGTGAGTTAAATTTAACGTTTGACTGTGAGTTACTTCCTTCTGTGAAAGGCCATATCAAACCAATTTGTTTTTTCAAACCTTAGGAGACATGCATTTGATAATGTATTTAAGAGTACACACTTGATTCAATAGGCTAGCTTCAGTTTATCTCTAATATGTTAAAAGTCTGGAATCTCCAAGAGGGCTTTTACCTTTTGTATTTGATTAATGCTAATTATTTTATTCTCTGTGAGTTCTTGTCCCATTGTCTTTATCACAACTGAGAATCTTCCATTAAGATTGTAAATGATAGGACTAACGTATTCTGTACTCATGTTCTTTCTGTAGAATGGTTTTCTGCAAACAGATCATTAAAGCACTCTATGCCAGTACCCTTCTCTCATCTTTCATGTTCTGTCTCTTCATGCTCATAAAAAAATGAATAAACAAATGGTTTCTCAGATGAATATGTCTTCGAGTATTCTCTGGACGTTGACATGCATAACACACTACATCACTTGATTAAAAAAGTATCAACTAAAATAAACAATGTAAATGGCATGTTCAAAGTATCCATCTGAAATAGTATTTTCTGAGTAGAAATACTTTGTGGGAAACTGATCATTTCAAGACATGAAACACTTAGATTACATTGTAAAACAATCTTGCATTAAAACATAGGACTGCAAGTACTTTGCAGACTTAACAAATTACTAACGTTATATACAAATATCAGTTCTACCTCAAAAATGCAAACAAATATAAGGTGCCAGAGGCAGTTTTCTCCCAGCACATGATAATACTGCACACAGGTTTGGGGAAGAAATTAAAAATAGCATTGAATTGAAACAGCTAAGGGAATTTAGGTAGGCAGAACGTAATTACCCGAGCTGGAATTTGGCCAAGACACTGGGGCTAACACTCTTTTCCTTTTGAAAAGTGCCAGGAGATCTTTAATGAGAACAAGTACCCAGGGATCTCTAATGAGAACAAGGTCAAGACCTTCATTTGGTATCTCAGCTGAAACATAGCAATCTCAGCAGCACCATACTACCTAACACACGGCTGGGGCATAAGTTCAGATCTGACTCAGGAAGAGTGACACCAATAGCATCACTATCACCCTCTTCTTTCATACCTTGCTCTCTGCGGTTTTCTCCTACTCTACAGCTTAGCACAGCACTGTTTGTCAGGAAGAGCAGGACATAGGAAGACTGGCATTTCTTTTTAAATGTATTTGGCTCAGCCATCATTGTCCCATTTGGTATTTTCTGCTGGGTAAATCTGTCAATGGGAACTGGCTGACTATGAATGGTGAGCTAGCCAAGGACACTAAAGTGGAGTCTACTCTTGACATAAGAGAACATAATTATGATCAGAAACACAAAAGCGGAAAGTGTACCATTCTAGAATTTTTAACCACTTGCATTTGTTACTAAAAGACCTTTGAATAGTTTTGAAATGATGGTTTTATATTGTCAGAAAAGTCTTTTCTATTTAAGTGAAACACTGTATTTTGCCAGTCCAAATACTGTCTTTCTAACCTCTCCAATTCTTTGGGTTATAAAGTTGAGAATTTGCCTACTACTGTTACCATTTCAATGGTTCAGGTATGACATATTAGTCTATTTACGTATTGTAATATAGTCATTTGCAAGACAGCCACAAGAAATCAAAGGAAAGGGAAAAAGTGAGCATAATTTTCAAATGCGACTGAATTAAACCCCTACATGCTAATAAATAGTCCAGCTTTCAGAGTCACTAAGCACACTCAGATTCTATTTATTTCTGTTTATTCCCACTGATGGCACATGATCACATGCTAAAAATGTGCTTGGCAGGATTAGACCCCAAGCCGAAACAATCTAATTTAAAGACACTTCAATAGTATTTCAAGGGCAGCAAATATAATGACAGACACTTGCTCTCATATTTATATTCTTTTTATTCCTACTAGGTCAACAATGAAAACAGCTGGTCTCTGCACAGCCAGAGAACACTGCCCTGGTTTGGTAGATCAAGATACAAAAAACTCCACTTTTACAGGTGGCAAAGTGTGTCCTTACTTTCAAAACACTACAGGTACCACCACAAGAAAGGTTCAATTGAGCTTGTTAAACTATCTTTTTCCTACAATTTTCTGCTTAACATCTACAAGCCTGTGAGTTGATCCTCAAAATAACACCAAAGAAAAGTATCCCTGATGTTTCTGCACCAAGTGGAAAGATAGTTCCCCAGCTGGACAAGCCGCACCATTCCTACACTCTGTAGAGCTCACAATTGCATCAGTCTGTTGATGGACTTAATGCACTGTAGTCTGATAGCTTACTTCAGCTTCGTCTTCTTTCTATGCCTAGTGGGTCCTAAAGATCCTATTTCTGCATTATCTAAATTACATGTTATCTTCCTTCAAACCAATTTCTTTGTCCATAGGATCTTCCCTTAAGAAAAAAATACAAAGACATGAAGAATCAGGAAATATTAGTCAGCCACAACTTTCTTGGCATAACAGGTCAATTCTGAGTAACATGCATCAGGAACACAATTTGTGCAGCATGTATGGTACTCAGGCTAAACACTTGGTTTGACAGAGGAACCTGAAAGACACAATAATTTGTCTCAAAGGTCTCATTTGCTATGATATTTGTCTTTTATATGACATCTTAATAACAATGACATACCTTATCCTACCTGGTAAAGAGCAATTAGAAATTGTTTTGAAAACCCATCATTCCAGAGGCTTCAACATGAAAGGATTCAAGTGGGATCCACCAGACACAGAAATTGCACAATATGGTAAGGAGCTAGCAATGACATGGGGACAGGTAGACATGGGAGAGATCACACAGTCACATCACCACCACCTGACTTCACCTGACTACAAAAGATGCCACCACATGCCAGATGGTTGGAATGGAAAGCAGTTCAGCCTCCCTCCCTCAACTTTTCCCCATGTAAATCTGCCCCAGCATGAATAAGGCCCTTTCTCCAAAGTCCAAGAGGCAGTTCACTGCTTCAACATCTCTATGTTCACATCATTCAACCTTTTTCCATGCTGCACCGTGCAGCCAGAGAGACACTATGTATATTATATTCAGCTCGTAAGAGCACGAAACTCTTGGCCAGGACAGCACCCAAATTTAACTGAGAGAACCTGACAGTGACTGGACAAGTACTTGGATACCCAAATTGTTACAGCTGACTTCATTAACAGTGTCAGACATCCTCATTTGCAAGACATCTTTCAGACAGCCATTTATATTTACAGCTTGCCCCAGAGTAGGTTTATATAGACAGATAATAGATTACATACATGAGTGTATATCTGTAGTTTTCAAACACATGTGAAAGTTAAACCTGAAAATGTTAAGAGCTCTAGTTTGAAGAAGCAATGAAAAACCCAAGAAAGTCAAGAGTAATTAGGGAGCTAAAACACCTGCCAAAGTAGGGAGATTACGAAATCTAGAAAGAGATTCTCCTAGATCTGTGAAAAAAGAGGAAGAAAATCCATAGTTTACCTACATGAGACTACCCCTTTCATAGAATCATAGAATC
>VWZY01008185.1:99689-110392 GCA_013399075.1 Chloroceryle aenea
GGAGCCCTGGAGTTTCCTCCTGAGCAGTAGGAGCAAGGTCTTTGGTGGGAGGATGTGGGAGCCTGGCCTAAACCCCACCCTTCTGGGGTTCTGTGAATAGTTCCTTTTAGACCAAGGTCCTGTAACATTTGTGTACTGACATGGTCACCTGAGCCTCATTTGGCTGGAGGTTGTGGTACATCAGGTCTGCTCTGGATCTGGAAAAGGATCTACGTGGCATATTCCTGTGTGCTCACACCGTGTGCATTCTGCTTGACCTGGTCTGTGCTCNCTGGTATTTCCCTGTCCCCCTTGATTCTGGGGGGTCCAGAACTGGTCACTACTCTAGAAGTGGTCTCCCTGGTGCAGAGTAGAGGGGGAGGAGAACCTTCCTTAGCCTGTAGGATGAGAAGCTTACGTGCATGCCGGAAACTTGTCCGCTGTGGAGACCGTCACCCCGGAAGCTCTCTTCTCTCAACATTGATCTCTTCCTACCTCTGTTCTGCACATCTCTGGCATCCTGACCCTTCAGCCTGTGTCGGGTTTGTCGTTGGCTTTTCAGGCACTACAGTCTGGACGCGTACCTGCCCCTGCGCCTGCGGCCGGAGTCGATGGAGAAGCTGCACTGCCTGCGGGCGTGCGTCATCCGGTCCCTCTACCACATGTACGAGCCCTTCGCCTCCCGACTCTCCAGGAACCCAGCTATTCCAGACAGTACTCCCAGCACTTTAAAAAATTCCAGAGTAAGTGCAGTCACGAAGGAAGTCGGATACATCCGAGAAGCTGCTCTTACTGGGGTTTGGTTTGGTTTGGTTTTTTTTGCTGTCTTTCTAGAAGAAAAATAGCTGCTGTTTAGGTGGTCACCAGTGAAGCTTGGGTGTGGGGTGATTAACTCCAAACAGGGATTTTTAAAAGTCTGCTGGTTCCTTGTGTCTGTAGATGCTGCTGCAGAGGGTTCTCGTTACTCTTCTGGGTAACTTCTGCCAGAGTCTTAACCCCAGCATCTTTGCAGCCAGCAAAACAGTGCTTCCATCACTGGATGTCGGAGCTGCCAGGGGTATTTGCAGCTTTCTCCTCCTCTGTTGCATATTTGTTGCTGAAAGGAGGTTGCTCTAGGATTGGACTTTGTATCTTCTGCTTTATTCTGGCTCTGGCTTCCAGAATACATCTTTTCTCTGTAGCAGGCATCTGGGGAGATTGGAAAAGACACTGGTAGCCCCTGAAAGGGTGTCAGTTCACACTCTGTTCCTGTAGGTCATCCATCGTCTGGGGTGTGTGGGTGAGGACGAGGGGAGGTTGTGAGCATGGCAAATGTCTGCTTTGGGCCGGGGCTGCGGCCGTGTGGAGCTGCAGTGGGCTTGTCTCTGGTGTGGGCAGGCAGTTCCCTTTGCTCTCCCAGCTTGGAGCACTCACCCGTCCATTGTCCATTCCTCTTTAACTGCTGTTGACCATTAACTCCAAACGCCTCTGTGTCTCCCGTTTGGTTTGAACTTGCAACTGGCTGATACTCTGTGAGCAGCTTAAGTAACAGCGTCAACTCTCCGCTCTTAATCCAAAGTGAAAGTCCTGTTGGATGAGGTTTTTGGAGCCAAACTGAAGTGGTTTTGGGTCACAAGTTGTACTTTCTTTGTGTAGAGCAGCCTCATTTATCCATGTGCGACATCCCTCCTCTCTTCCTTCCTGTCCCTGGGTGGATACTGGAACCAAACGTGGTGTTGCTTTAGGGAACATCCAGCGGTGCCACAGGCAGGTGGTGCTGCGGAGCAGGAGAAGAGCACAGGGCTCTGTGCATCATCTCTCTGCCTCCAGAGCTCTTCATTCTCTTCCCAAAACCCCGGGTTGGGCATCATCGTTCTTATAAGAATAAAAAGCAAAGCATTTCTAGGAAATTCCACCTTAACCTTAGTCCTTCTGAGTCTAACTCCCTACTGCTGCTTGGATCTGGTCGCGTGGCCGTGGGAGCTGGAAAGCCTGAGGTGATGCTGGCAGGGTTTGGAAGCGTTCACGTTGACATCATAACGGCTTTGGTGCCCACTGCTAGTGCTCCTACTGTACTAACGGTTCGAGGGAGACTCTCGAAGCGCAATCTTTTCTTGCTCTGCTTCTGAAAAAGGAAATTAAACGGTGGCGAGGCTTTGTTAGAACAGTAGAGGTTTGACCTAACCCCTTGGAGCGTAACAGCCTGGTCTTGCTGTCCTACTGCCCTGCAGGAGTGAGCTCTGCCTGTGTCACCGTGCACAGAAACGCCTCCTCACGCTGGGGACGGAGGAGGATCCGAGGTTGCCTGCCCACGTTGTTGCTTTCTTGGGCTTTGGTTGTACCTTGTACGGGTCGTTGAAACTAACGGCAAACGCCTCCATAAACTGCATGTGGCAAGAGGAGCCCCCTGGCCCCGGGTGGTATCAAATTTAGCTTTTCCTCTTTAATTTCCTTTTTTCTTTCCCTAGCCTAGCTTGTGTGGGACACTGGAGCCGTTATGGTGTCAGCAGAAGTGTTTGCCCTTTAAAGACACCCCCATTATTTTTGGTGGAGCGGCAGCCGCACGGCGCGTCTGAAGGGCAGGACGGCTGACCCGTGGACGACATCCTCTGCCCCTTAGGAGGTACTGACCATTTTGTGCTTCACTACTTGCCATGACCACCCCAGCTGCTAGCCCAGGTGACCTACCAAATGCTGCTGCTGCTGGAGTTAAACTCGGCAGCATCTGCTCCTCACTGGAGTTCAGAAAGATCTGGATACCCTTTTTTTATTGGAGAAAATACTGAGGGCCACCTCCTCCCAGGTGGAGGTGACTTGACGCGTGTTTCTGAGCTTGACTCCACGTAGCTTTGTTGTTCACCTCGTGCAGGTTGTGGAGATAAAGGTCCCTTAAGGACTTCTGTTCATGGACGTGACCCAGAGTTGAAGTAGAGGGTCTCGTATCCCCTGTAGTCTCTAGTTACAGAGCCCCCATGGTGGAGGCTGCTCTGGCTTCGTCTCATTCGAGGGTCACGCCAAGTCTGGAAGGAGATGCAATGTCCTGCAGCCCAGTCAGGCCTTCTCTTGGTGTGGCAGAGTCGGTCTGCAGGCCGTGGGGAGTTCCTTTACCGGGTTTGTTCTTCCTTTTCCTGCTGACACTGTTTAAAGATAAGACCAGCCGTGGTGGGCTGGCATCGCTGGTGCGGGCACGCTCGGAGGGGTGGCAGGATGGACTTGCCAGGTGCTTCTCTTGGCCGTTGGAGGCTCCTGCTCACTGGTAGGCTGGGAGTTTCCCTCCTGCTCGGTTTAATGCAGGCGTTTTGCTGAGCTCCTGCTCTAGGAGGAGTGCTGCATGCTGGGATGTGTCCTGGGGGGCACGCGGGGATAACTGGATTGAACTGGAGGACTCCTGGTGTATGGGACAGGGACAGGGGGTAAGTCAGGCTGTGCTACCCTGGCAGTGTTTGCCTGCTCTGAAGTGAGACTGTCAGGGCCTAGTGATGTTCAAGACCTTCTCTGGACTTTCTCCTCTGTCACCTCGGAGCTCATGGATTGCTCTTTGCATTTCCCTCAGGATTCTCTCCTCCCTGATCCTCTGTTGGCAGTTGTTCAGCACTTGGGTCCCGTTTGCAGCCCGGTCTCTGTGGTGGGGTGGGGGGAGCCAGGTGCCCGTGCTGCTCATCTCTGCCTGACCATGGGGACAAACTGCACGAGAGGATTTTTCCATTCAGCACGTCCGTGGCTACGTGTTGGATCATCCAGTTGCATGATGAGTTGGCCAACTTGAAACTGGGAGACCCAAAGTGCCGAGTGTGTTCTCTGAACACAATTCATTTGAGTAAATGACTCCGAACTGCTCCTGTGTAATTGTGTTTGTAACTGGAAGTCTTTATGCTCTGCTAAAATTTGACTTTAAGTGGTGCCTCTGAGGGTTTCATAATTTCCTGTTTCTTTTTTTTTCTTTTCCCCCCACTTCAGTGTCTGCTTTTCTGGTGCAAAAAGATTGAAGGGAACAGACAAGAAGCGATGTGGGAATTCAACTTCAAGTTCAAAAAGCAGGTATGAAAGAAGGACCAGAACGGCTCTGACTTCTTTTGAAGCAGTAATGATTTTTTTCTGGGGGGTAGAAAGGAAGGTGGGAACTTCTTATACATCCAGACAATAACTGGAAACTGACTCGTGATAAATTCGGGTACTTTCTGAAACTCCACTTCTCAGTTTGTGTGGCCAAGACAGTTAGAATCTTACGCTTTCATTTCTGCTTTTGATGTCCTTTCTCCACTGGATCTTTTGTTACCCCAAATAATTTAATCTCTGGATTATCCCAGAGTCGTAGAGCCGTAGACCTGTTTAGGTTGGCAAAGACCTTTAAGAACTGTGAATTGTTACTGGTTACTACCAAAAACCAGACTGTTTGACTTTAGTGGTCAAAATGGAGACCAAAATCTGAAACTTTGTGGTTTACCATTGGAAAGGTTTCCCAGAGAAGTGAAGAAAGCCAACTTGGGAGACTCGGGTGGTTTCAGGCCACTTCAGGAATTCTGCAGCTCTCCCCTCTATGAATTCCTCCAGTGGTGTGTCCCAAGTGATGGCTTTTTGTTGTTGCTGTTACACTGCCCAGAGGTGCAGGAGTGCCCTGAGAACCTGCTGCTCAGCACCAAGCCCTCGTAGTGGGTTCCAGCTTAGCTAAATAAGTCTCTTTCTCTTTCAAGTCTCCCAGATTTAAGAGCAAGTGTTGTAAAGGGCTCCAGCCACCGATTCAGTACGAAGAAGTCCACACAAATCCGGATCAGGACTGCTGTCTACTGCAGATCACCACCTTCAACTTCATTTTCGTGCCAATCGTCATGGGTATGACGTTCACCTTGGTGAGTGAGTGAGAAACGTGCTGGGCAAGCTTTGCACGACTGCTTTCTGGCAGGAGCTGAAGGGGGTCTCTCTTTGGTGTGTGTCAATCACACAACAAACCAGGTCTGGGGATCCTTAGGTTAAGGACCAGAAGAAATGCTGAGGAGCTCCTCAGTTCAGCTCCTGCATTCCCGGCGTGGTGCAGCAAATGCAGATGATGCAGAGGATCTGCAGGAGCTGTGGCTGCAGCAGCCAGGGGCGGGTTGGTTGTTGGTACTCCAGCAGGAGATGAGAGGAGGGGATACAGGGGCAGAGGAGCTCTTCCCTCCTCCAGAAAATACCTCCTTACCTCACAGCAATGAATTCTGAGAGCAGAAACCTGTCTGAGCAAACTTGTCTATATGGGGCCTGACTGGTGATTGTTGGGAGGAGGAGCAGCTTTTGAACCAGCTCCCATGAATTCAGCTGCAGATAGCAGCAGAGCAGTGCTGGTGTGCAGGGCAGCTCGAGTTTTAATCTTAAAGAGGGAGCTTGAGCCTGGAGAGAAGGGAGGAATTGTTGGTGCTGAGGGTGGGGAGAGCCTGGCTCAGGCTGCCCCGAGAGGTGGTGGCTGCCCCAGCCCTGTGCCCATTGCAGGGGAGGTGGCCGGGGCTCTGAGCACCCTGCTCTGGCTGCAGATGGCCCTGCTCCCTGCAGGGGGTGGCACCAGGTGACCCTTCCAACCCAAACCAGCCTATGTGGCTGTGCTTGTGAGCCAGGGTTTCAGAAGCAGCCTCTGCCCAGGAGAAGCTCAGTCTGGCCCCACCTAAGCCTAGGGCAGCGAGTTCCATGTTTCTCTTGACAGCCCCTTGCTTTCGGGTTCACTTCTGGGGTGATTATTTGGGGGTTGCCAGCCAGAGAGAGCTGCTTTGAATCCAGATTCAGGGCGTGACTCTGCCAACACCTGCCACACCTCAGACTTGTACAGCTGAGAAGAACTTCAACCACATCTCCACCACATCAAGAGCTCTATTTACCCATCACTTTGCTGTTCTGAGGCTCTTCCTCCTCTGGTTTCTTGCAGTTCACCATCAACGTGAGCACAGACATGAGGCATCATCGCGTGCGCCTGGTGTTCCAGGACGCCCCGCTTCGCAACGGCAAGAAACCTCGCCCCGACCAAGGGGTGCAGGTCGTGCTGGACCCGGTGCACAGCGTGAGGCTCCTGGACTGGTGGCACCCCCAGTACCCCTTCTCTCCCAAAGCGTAGGGCTCCCGAGGCTGCTGCAGCCGGCAGGTGACTGGAGCTGGTTGGGCTGAAGAGAATTTCTAGGAAGCAGGAAATTCTATTTTTATTTCTTGATTAAATGCCGGTCTCCCCGCGAGGGGGTGGAGCTGCTGAGCTGAGCTGTATGTGTGTATATAACGTCTGGGCAGCGATGGGCAGAGCTGAGTGTAAAGCAGAAACTCTTTGTAAACACAATTTTATGTAAAATTCACCTTTTATGATTTAAAAGGAGTTCCCTGGAACTGTTCATTTAAAAATCCTTTTGGTGCTAATGCGAGTGGTCGCGTTTGGTGGTGTTCTCCAGGAAGCAGGAGGTTTTGTTCCCAGTTTTGATACGACCAGGAAGGATTTATAGACCAAAGCCCTGTCGTGGGGCACTGCAGCGGTGGTGTTCGAACACTGGGTGATGTTTCTGGGGGTGAGGAGCAGGGAGCAAAGCAGCGCTGATAAGAGTAATGGTAATTCACAGTCCAGCAGATAAGAGGTTAAGGAAAGAAAACAAAACAAACCCTAAATGATCAAACAAAGGAATTGCTCGAAAGAGGATTTCTAAAGCAGAATTAAAGAATGTAAAGATGCTCCCAAGTTCACTCTGATGCTTCTCACACTGATGGTTCTGCTTTGAAAAGAAGATTTAAGCCTTTGAAACCAGAAAGTGTTTTTCAGAGAAGCTAAACAGAGGGAGGGAGAGGAGTTGGAGGGGATAAACTAAAGAAGTGACAGGAGGATGAAGGACTTTGTGTCTTTTCTAAGAGCAGAGTCGGCCTGGAAAGCCCAGAAGCAGTCAGTGGCCTGGCCTTTGGATAACCCAATTAATGGCCCTGAGGAAGCGGCAGGAGCACTGAAACTTTCTGTGGCTCTGGGTGAATGAGGCTCTGGCCGTGTCCAGGGCCAGTCGGGCTGGAGGTTGAGTTCAGCAGGTGGATGCCCTGCTGCTGACACCGGGGTCTGGTGGAGGAGTGGTGGCAGGCAGAGGAGGTGCTGGCGAGCAAGGCTGGGCTGAGTTCTGACCCCTCAGCTCCTCAGCCCTGTCTCGCATCTGCTGTTGGCTGGACAGGAGTAACCGAGCACTCTCCCTTCCGGAACATTCAGCAAAGCTCCTGGAAGCAGAGGGAGTTCTGCTGCTTGACCTGAACACAAACACCCGGCGGTCCCGGTGTAGCCGCCTGTGAGGAGTGTGTCATGTGTGCCCCTGTTGCTCTGTAACCCACCGCCCGGGACACCACCCACACTTGGATCTACATTAGAGGCTCTGTGATGTTGCCCTCGGACATCTTTGGGAAAACTGCCTCCCCTTCTCCCTGCTCTGAAGGCGTGTTGATGCCAACAGGTAAGTTTTGAAACTCAATTAGTCCAAATAAAGACTCCAGCCAAGAAAAGCATGCCCTGGCCGTGCTGGTGAAGCTGGTTCCTGGGACAGGGAAGCCTGGGCTGAGCTGTTGCCGTGAGGAAAGCGGCTGGAGCTGTGTAAAGGCTGCAGCTCCAGGGCTCTGTCCAACTGTTGTGCAACACCCGGCAGAGCCTGTGCAGAAGGAAAGGAACCTCCTGGGGTGGAGGTTCTGCAGTAGCACCCACTCCTGGGGGCGAAGCTTCCAGCCCCTGGGCAGCCGCTCCCCATGCGGTGCGGCCGGAGCGGGCAGCACAGGCTGGAAGGGCAGGGAGCAGGGGATGGGATGTTTCCTTCTACCAGAGGACTTGTTGGTTACAAATAAGTATTTGAATATGGACAGATGTCCCTACCCCAAAGAGGTGCCTCTCCTGTGGCAGCCTTTTTCAAGGCTGAAGTGTATATAATGACAACGATTTTCAGACTCAAACCTCCTGGTGACCCCAGTGACAGAGCTGTCACTGCGTGACAGGGACTGAGACCTGGTGGTGATCTGGGGGGGCAGTGATGTGGCAGGCTGGGCACTGCTCGCCCCTGTGCAGAGCTGCAGGGCACCGTGTTTTCCCCTTCCTCCCTTAGCAGGAGCATGGGAACCCTGCACTGAGGTTTGCTCTGTGATGTGACTCACTGGCCAGACCTCAGCCTCAATTTGGGGATTCCACCCCCTGTCAGAGATCCATTTTAGATGGAAAAGACTTCAGATTGAGTCCAACCATCCCCCAGCACGGCCGGGGCACCACTGACCTCTGGCCCTCAGCACCACAGCTCCACGGGGGGCTTGGAAACCCCTCCAGGGGACACGGGGACTCCCCCCCTGCCCTGGGCAGCCTGGGACAGCCCTGGACAGCCCTGCAGGGGTGGGGGGGAGAAATTGTTCCTCAGCTCCACCCTCAACCTCCCCTGGAGCAGCTTGAGGCCGGTTCCTCTTGTGCTG
The DNA here is from genome assembly GCA_013399075.1 of Chloroceryle aenea. Classification (NCBI taxonomy): domain Eukaryota; kingdom Metazoa; phylum Chordata; class Aves; order Coraciiformes; family Cerylidae; genus Chloroceryle; species Chloroceryle aenea. The sequence continues at coordinate 108,063 of VWZY01008185.1, forward strand.
TCCCTTGTCCCTTGGGAGCAGAGCCCGACCCCCCTGGCTGCAGCCTCCTGTCAGGAGCTGTCAGAGGCAGGAGGGCTCCCCTGAGCCTCCTGCTTTCCAGGCTCCACAAGCCCATCCTCTCTCGCAGGCTGCTTACCAAAACATCCTTTGCCATGTTCTCTGGGGGTGGGATGCAGCGAGGCTGATGCTACAGCTGCTCTCTGCAGTCCCTGCCAGGGCTCTGAGCAGGGAAGGCTGTGGTTTGGTGCAGGATAGTCACTGCTTCCCATAGAACATCACTCAAAAGGCTCCATGGTGCTGTGTAAATGGAGCCCCAGCTTGGCAGAGTGGTGGCCAGAGCCCTGCTGCTCTTCCTGGTGTGTGGGGCCCTGTTTTACCTCCGCTTTGTCCCTCTCAGGCCCCTGAATAATGGAAGGGCTGTAAGTGGATCCATCCCAGCTCTCAGGTTTCCCCCTGGGCAAGTGTGGCCACCACCCCAGCCTCCCCCTGCTCTCTGCCTGCCCCGGATCCGGTGCCGGAGGGGAGCTGAGCCGGGGCAGGCTCAGGGCTGGTGCTGGGGGGAAGGTGGACGGTGCCTGCGGTGGGTCCCCTTGTGCCTGTCCCACCACCATGCTCAGCTCTGGACCCGCCTGGGGGGACTGGTCTTCCCTGACCCCTGGGAAATGGAGCCCCAGGTTGGACTCATGGTGGCCACAGCCCCCGTGCGCTCCCTGCTGCTCCTCTCCTGTTTTACCTTCCCTTTGTCCCGTTCAGGCTCCCTTTTAGTCCATGAATGAGCAAAAATGTGCCTTTTAGTCTCATGTAAGCCCCAGCAAAATAATAACTGAGTGACCAGAGGGTGCCAGCAGCCGGTTTCAGCCCAGAGGGAGGTTTGTGAGCGGCTCTGGGTGCCAGGGCTGTGGCTCTGCCTGGGCACTGAGGCTGTGCCTGGGCCCTCGCAGTGGGGGATGGGTGGAGGGGCCCTTTTCCAGCACCCCAACAAGCATCAGGGATTTGCTCCATAGCACTGAGGGGGTGATGGACTGGGCAGGCTCAGGCTGGGCTCATGGGGCTTGCTCACAGGGCAGGGGGGCCCAGGACCACATCGCACTGGGCACTGGGAATGGTGGGTTCCTTTTCTGCTCCCAGTAGCCTGATGGATGTGCCTGGAGAGGGTCAAATCCTGCCCTAGCTCTGCACCCTGAGATGACCTGTGGTGACCAAAGGTGGATCCTGGTGGCTCTGCCACTGCCCATAGGAGTGCTGGGTGTTCCCCAAAGGCATGACCCTGGCCGGGCCGCTCTGGTGCACCCGTGGGCTCTGGGAACCCCCCCCTCCCTTTCCTTCCCACAAGGGCAGGAAGGACCAAGCCCCGTTTCCTTCCTGTGCAGGGATGGGGGTCATGGGGCAGCTGTGGTGAGAAAAGCCCTCCCCATCCTGCAGCTGCTGCTGGTTGTTTTGACACCTCATGTGAGGCTGTGAGCCTGCGTCCCTCCCTCACCATGTGCAATTAAACCTCCGCTGGTTGCTCCGTCCCAGCTCCCTCGCCCCTTCCAGCATCTCCCAGCCCCTGCCCGGGTGCAGACACTGGGCTGCCTCTGCTCCGGTGCGGGGAGAACATCCCCACAGAGCTCCCCAGGACCCGATGGGGACAGAGCTGCTGGCATCCCACGGTGGGAATTTAAGGATCTGAAAACCGAACAGCGTGGGAAAAGTGAAGGCTGGCAGATCCAGGAGCCTGTGAGCATCGCTTCCTCTCCTGGGCACCATCACTTGCTTCCTGCTCTACCTTATCTCCCCGCAGCCACCTTTGTTTTGACAGACGTGTCCAAGGCCATCGGTTCCGCCTGAGTCCAGAGTGAGCAGCTGGGACTGGACAGTGTCACGGGGGACCTGAAGAAGACCGAGCCTGGGAAGAGCTGTTGAGGGCTTTCTGAAGGTTGGAGAGGTCCAGGCTGGCAGGGAGAGGCGGGAAAGGGATCTGCGCTTCCGTGGGGATGGTTGGGGAGGATGGGATGGAGGGGGAGGGAAAGGAAGGGTCTTCCTCTCCCTTTCCATGTTGGAAGGAGATGAGGAGCGCCTGGTGCTGAGCTGGGTGCACGAGAAGCTGTCGGGTGACTCATTACGGGTGCTCTGGTTCATGCTGGAGGAAGGAAGTGGTAGGAGAGAAATGAGGCTGGGAGGGTGAAGTAGCTGGGGACAAACTAGACCATGGGAAGTGCCCTGCATGGCCCACGTTGGCTCACAGGGCTGGAAGGGGCTTCATTCCTAGAGGGGGCTGTGACACCCAGAGCTCCAGTAAGGAGCTGGGGTGTGCAGGGGAACTGGCAGCCAGCTCTGCCTTGGCTCGA
>VWZY01008186.1:5071-17806 GCA_013399075.1 Chloroceryle aenea
ATGGTGTCCTCCCCCCCCCCTTTCTTGCTTGCACAGCAGCAGGTAGCTCCTAATTTGTCCCCTTCAGAGCAGGCACGGGTAGAGTTCCCAGTGACATCAGAAGTGCTTCTGTGGACACCTTCCCTGGATTAGCTATGTCACAAATCCGTTTGGCCCTTTGACAAACTGTGGCTGCTGCAGTAAAATGCATTCCCCCAGCACATTAAGCACAGACGTTAGGGTGGGGTGGTTGGTTGTGGTGTGGGTTTTATTGTTTTGTTGTATTGGTTTGGGGTTTTTCCTTAGAAAAAGTACCCGATTTTCTTCATTCAATTTTTAACACGACCGTTCATCCACCTGCATCACTGTACACTGAGATAGCCAGGATGGAAATGGGCAGGAGGGGGGTGGTGGTGGTGTTGGAGCAATGGTCTCATTAAAAACAGAAACAACTCCCCTGCAAGAGGACCAAGCTTCATGAGACTGAACAGCCCGGGCAACCTCCGAAGAGCACCTCCTCTGTTATTTGGGTTTTTTACACTACTGCTTGATGTGCTTCAAAGCTCAAGAATAACACAATACACCCTCTGCCTCTTCTCAGGTGTACTAGCCTACTTACTTTACTGGAACAACTGAACGGGGAGCAGCAGTGTCCTGGCTCAGTCAGACAGCTGATGCTGCTTTTATTGGTGGAGATTAACGTATAAACTGGATTGTGCCCCGAGTTCAGAGTTCAGCCTTATCTGTGGAATCCTTCCCCTCTTTACACATTCCAAGGGTTCTTACAACTTCAAGTCACTCGAGCCTGTAGTGTTAACCCCTAAACAAGCTTTCAGAGAACTGTTTGAAGGGAAAGCAGGTCTGGCAATTTTCTGACAACATATTTTTAAATGAACTAGTTCGCAGAAACAAAACTATTTTCACTTCCTTCAAAACAATCCATATGTCCACTTTTGTGTCAAAGCTATTTAATGCAAATCCTTCTGCTTTCCAGTTGTACAGCAATACAGACCAGGCACTTGTCACTGGATAGATCAAAACCCCCCAAATAATCTTGCAAATAGTTACGCAGCCAACAGGGGCACCTCCCAGTGACCCTTCCTTTTTCAGATTTCCCCTGAAAGTGCAGCTGGGAATCAGATCCACTCCATATTCAAACAGGGCCAGGCAGATGCGATGTGATCTGAATGCTGCACGATGATTATTTCCTGGGACACAATGGCAGCGTGCTCACAATGGCACTGCCGCTTTCTGCGGGCGGTCAATTGCTCCAGCCTGATAATCAAGAGAATGGAAACTGCTGAGTATTGCTGGCTGGTTTTAGGACACATACTCCACTGCATACTGGGGAGCTGCGTTTGCTCCCTCCACCCATCTACTGCATCCAGTTCCTTTCAGCTTACATGCTCAAGTTCTCAGGAGCAGGAACATCTATTGTGGCTTTAGCACCTTCAATTTCTACCATCAAACAAATAAATGATGACTAAAAATCCACGCAAAGATTGACTACCACTCTGTGGACACTGTATGACAGTATCTACTGACCTACAAAAGCACACGTTGCTTACCAGAAATTGAAGCTTTTTGAGGTGGTTTTGGTTTGGATAACCAAAAACAAATACTCACTTCCTCATTTTCAGCATTTGGTGATAAACAGGGGAAAGTTCAATAGCAGCCAAGATGCTGAGCTCCGATTGTGAACTGCTAAGCACAGAGAGCAGCTCATCCCACTGAAACACTATCAAGCAGGAGCCTGAAGTCCTAGGACGGGTGTAGCTCAGCTCAGGGCACACAGGCTGTCAGCCTCCCAGCAGCAGGAGGGCTTAAGCAGGAAAGTCAAGATGTGACAAACTTTAAGTTGGTCTTATTTGCACTGGGGAGAAAAGCCCTGCCTATTTTAAAGGCTTCGGAGTTAGGGTATTTAAAAATAGGAAATTGAAGCCTGCAGAAAACAAAGCTTCATCTGGTAGTGGTAAACCCCAGAAAAGCCCGTATTACAAGCCCTGTGGCCTGAAGTCAACCAACTTGAAGCCACATTCTTCGAGAAAATGGGTTACAGTGAAAAACCAAATATCATGAGACACTCATTGTATGAGCTAATACAAGAGTGCGCCTTCCTTCTGTCTTGGGCCCTGCTTTTTCAACAGCATCTCACCAGATTCTTTGATTTCGATGCCATCGGCAAAGCACAACGCTACTGAAAACGAAAGGCAACCTTTCTCGTCAAGATAACTGAGGTTTCCCTACAAGGATGAGAAGAGAAAGCAAAAATTCAACCCCAAACTCCAGTATAATCCCCCTGCTTTTCCTATGGAGATCCTTATCTTAATTAAACACATCTTCATTTCTCTGCTTGTTCATAGCCTGAATATTTTCACAACTTGATGAGCAAATGTTTCTTTTTGGGTCTTCTACTTTTCCATTTTTAAGGAAAAGACCTCATTCCAAAACAATATCCTGTTTTTAAGGTAGCATATGAAATGTAGTGACCTGTTTCAGCATTTTGGCTGGTTTCCATCATGTGTTTAGATGGGCTGCTACCTCGGCAGAAGAGCAGATCACCTTCTGAGAAAAAAGAAATGTGAAAAGGTGAGTGTGATGGATTAGAAAAGATGCCAGAGGATGAGGAAAGCTAACGTGCAAGAGGGGAACATCCACTTCTCAAGCAGTCCGCCGGGATAAGCCATCAGTGCTCTCAGATATTTCTCTAAAGAGACATAGAAATTCTGTAATAGAGAAGAGCAGCTTTGCTGTACTTGGAACAGAAAGATGCCCTGCTACTGTCTCTTATCAGCAAAGCCCTAGAGGAATCCAGTTGGAAAACAGTTTCCTATACTGTTCACAAGGAAATGAAAATGTAATTTGATTACAATGCATAGGAATGGTAAGACAGATGTCTTCTAACAAGGAGGAGTAATACATTGCTCTGGTGTTCAAATAGCTTAATGATCATTTGTTTACATTCTGTTTGTTTGCTTTTTGAAATAAACCGGGAGGGGCAGAACTGAACGACTTCCATTACAAGATAAAAGACCCAAAGCCACGAGGAATTCCCCGTGAAACAGGAGCAGAAATGCTCCACCTTTCGAAGGCCACAGTAAGGACAAAACCCATCTTCCAGTCACAAAGCAAGACATTCATCTGGAAAGGATCTTCCAGAGCTAACATCCCAATTTAACCACGAGACACAAAATCTCCATTCCTTACCTACTCCACCACCCAGCACAGACAGAGCATCACGGAGGGGGAAGGATTGTGACTCTTGCTGCTTTTACCCAAGCCTGTTCATTTCTCATCACAATTTAGGTGTGCTTTCTTTGTGCCTCTTACCATAGCAAGTCACATTCCCCAGAACCAAGTTTTACATTTTTCAAGTGAAAAAAAAAAAATCCTGAGGGCCGTTGACATGTTTTAGGAAGGTACAGGGCATCAGTAAGCAGCAGTGTACCAGTCCCTCACTCAGTAAAGGATTCCTGCTGTTAGAAAGGAGAAGCAAACAAGGTGCATAGCTGTTTCTCTGCTATTTCTCCACTACTTGGGCTGTTGTTGGAGGCCACTGAAGTCTCACAGTTGCTTTGTGCTTTGGAGTTTGTCTTGGTTTAAAATTAAGGTAAACACTCCGTTTCTCGTAAAGAATAAAAACCTTTCAAACCTTGATAGCCACCGTTATTTTGAGAACTTTCAAATGAGCTTGTGAGAAAGACAAAGAATGACTAGTTCTGCTAAAAAAAACCCATCCAAGAGTCATAAAGAAAGTGATAACACCCCTGACCTGCCTGCTGCCCTGGCTGGGAGTGATGATGGTCATGAAACGGGACTCCTGAGAACTGAATGGAAGGTAATAAACACACACACACAAGCTATGACCTCTAGAGCTTTGGATCTGCACAAAGGTACTGGACATGAAGCTCCACGGCAGGGAAGATACCTGGTGGCAGTGGCTGCAGCTCCTTAAAAAAGGATCTGGAATATCCTTTTCCTGCCAGCCTTGGAAGAGAGGCCTGGGTTTGAACCAGGGAGCAAGGTAGGCAGGAAAAAACGACAGCCCTGAACAACTAGGCTGCAAATTATTGTTATCTTAATAAATTACACAGTTTAAATGTCAATTTGGATGGCAAGACAATCAAAGAGGCAGGCATACACTAAAATGAACAGCCTGCAAACAAATGAATTAACAAGAGGGAAAAACTCATCGCAATTCAATTATCCCCTAAATTATCTAAGTAGGATGCAAGTGGATTCTTTTAGCAATGTTATGTGAAGTATCACCTGCATTCCTCCGCTGCCCTATACTCTCCTCCTATCAGTAACAACCATGCCAGCAGAGTTTGTAAGCAAGCAGATGGTCCCTGATGGTCCCTGCAGCAATCAAGGAGGAACGGTTTCTTCCTGACCACTTTCACACTCACTCCCAAGTGACAGGCACTAAATCCTGACATAAATCACTCACGCCTGCTTCATCTACCCACCTGCATGGCAGTTCTTAAATGCAAAATGTAGATGTGTCAGCCTATTTCCTACAGAACCGCCCTTCTAGCCTCCTATTTTACAAGACATCATGTGTCCATGCTTTGGGAAACGTTCAGACCAGCCTTTCACGCTCGGCGGTTGATTGATAGCAATTAGTTGGCACTGACAAGGATATTGCTTGATGTGACAGACCAACAAAACACACCAATTTGTGCCAAGAAAATGTGTTCCAAAAAGGTGGTACATCTAGAGCTCTAACAGGGCTCCTGCAACACCAAAAAAAAATATATTCAATATAATGAGCAAGTTCAGTATAAATAAAGGGAAAGTGGCACCTCACTGCACGGATGTGTATGGATGTAAGCAGCCCTACAGTCGACTGCTGCAGAGCTGAGGTAATTCTTTGGGGTTCTTTTGGTTTGGTTTTTTTTCAGATATCACCCCAGTAGGATATCAGGGCACAAGGCAGTTTTACGCTAGCAAGGAAACTTCACATTACCTTGTTTTTATCTTTTGTACCTAAGATCATTTTCAGCTAGGCCAAGTCATTCAATAGAAGTGATTTTTATATGCCAATAGTGTTGTTAAATAGCTGGCAGAAAAAGACACAGTTCAATTGTCATGCGTGTCAGGAGTCTGGCACACACTCAGCTGGAGATTTAAACTTCCTCTTTAAAGCAGAGCAATTAAACTGTGCATGAGGAAGGGAACACCAACATCATTTCTACACTGAAAAGCTGCACTCCTTTCAAACTAAACTGGTGTCAACAGCAATGAACTCACATTTTGTGTTGGTTATACCTCATTTTCAGATGTTCCCAACTGACAAATCTAAACAAAAAGACCATTCTTACCAGGTCTGTTTGCACACATACCAAGTACAGCTGCACTGACTTAGCTGTATGGCTTTAAACTCACCCACTAGGTTAAATATTACGCATATTTTCCATGTGGACCCAGCATATTGTGGATCCCAGATGTGTAAAATCTTAGGACCTGTGTCTACAAACTGCTCGCCAATTTATGTGTATCCAGAGCCCACTGTGAGCTCCTGTGTCAGCTGGGATGGTGAGGAAGATTTTTTTTTTTTACCCCAGAGGAGAAAATAAAGAGAAAAAACCCCAATCTGAACCCTTCCATTATTAAAGGAAGGCTTCATGGGAGTTTTTGTTATCACAAGTAGTTTTGCTTTTCCTTGCTAGCACTTCTTATACCCCATACAGGCATTAAAATGGGTAAGTTAAACTACTTCAGCCATCACTTTAAAAGAATATTGCTGTCCATCTTTAATAAGCACAATAACCCAGGGCCTGTAAACCTTTTGAAGAAACACAGCATAAAAAATAGATTTTCTTTTCTAAGGTGAAGGTGTCAGAAATTCCCTTACCTCTAGGTTCTCTCACACCTCTGGGAAAATGGGGAAGAAACAAAAGGGAGCTATTTTTCATACCTCAGACACAACTGGGGAATTCACTGCCACAAGAAATGGTGGATGCCTAAAGCTTGTAAAAGCTCCAAAAGCAATCAGAGGAATTTGTGGGAGAAAAAAAAAAAATCTACTGAGACATAATAAAAAGAGCCAAGAAGTTCTGAATCTGCACGTGGTGTCTGGGAAGGTAAACTAGGAATGGATCACTGGGTATTTGCCTCTGTCCTGTCTGTACCTGGTGCATCTACTGAGGCCCTCTTAGGCACGGTCTACACTCCATCAGCTACACTCAGCCAGCTCTGAGGTCATCACTGCTGAAACAAGAACACAGCAGTTTGGAAATGGTTTCTGTACCAAAGCCTGCGCTTCCATATTTAGAGCAGGACTGTGATTACCAAGCTGCCACAGCCTGCAAGCGCTGCAGGCGCTCTCCCCTGAGGCACAACGGAGGAACAGTAGGAAAAGCCCGTTTTTCTGAACCTGTGGGCACAGCACTCCAGTGCTGCCCTCCAGACAGCACAGGCCCATCCATCCTGCATGCCCCCTGCCACCTCCCCACCTATGCCCACCTCCAGTGAGCGGAGAGCGCCGGGAGATCGCACTGCTCTCCAGGGCAGGGCAGAGCTTTGCCTCCTGGAACCGAAAGAAATAATCACAAAACCCAAATCCATTCAATTTCTTCTAGGCAGTCTGGACAGGAACCGTGTAAGCTCCCCCTGATCTGGGTGATTGTGAAATGAAGGAAAGGGGACTGGAAGAGCTACCTGTAGCCTCTCACCCATCAGAGTCTCTGCCCCTCTACATAACAGCATTTCAGACCAAACACCACCACTGATTCCAGAGCAGGATATGAACTTGCACACGTTCTGTACCAGCTTCTGGATCTCCCACTGGACACACTGGTAAGAGAACAAAGCACTTCGTATGAGCTAGGAAGAACTGCTGGACAGGAAAAAACCACTTGGCCAACTCCGTATGTTGTGACTGGACGTCTGCAGCAAGGTAGGGTTCTGTGGTTTTCCGGCAGACAGTTGTGACTGACACAACGCTAAGAAATCCGCCCTCCTTCTTCCCCTTCCTGTCTTATGACCTTTAGTACCACTTCTTAAGCTGTACTGTATGTAAGAATTTATGAAGCACGGTTTTAGTTGGGAATGCAAAATAACCTCCCTAACTCAGGAGGTTATTGAGGCTCTTGAAAAAATGCTGGGGAGGTTTTCCAGATCTACCCAGAGCAGCAACTCTTCTAACTCTTGCTCAGAGTCTCGATAGGATCTATTTTTAACTTTCTACTACGAGACACCTCCCCAGTACATCTAGATGAGTATGTGCTGGGAGAGGTTTCGCAGACACTTATTAACCCAAGTTTCACTGAGCCAAACTTCTAGACCCATAGTAACAGTGTCAGCCTCAAGTTCTGGAAGGCACTGCTAGTCAGGTCAGATCAGTATTCCGATGTGAAGCATCTTTAAAGCACATGGTAAATCTTAATCATTTTAAATCCCTAAGAGAATTATCCTAAGTAACTTCTAAAATTATGTCCTGAGAATTGGGATTTCAAAGTAAGCATTTCTAATCTTCCATGCATCATTAGAAACCCTCCAGCCCTCAAAACTAACCCCGGCCATGCTCCCCTTGGCTACTATACATTTTGGTTTAATTCCCCACTTTTCGGCTAGAGGTCCATCAGGAGTCCTAGCTTTGTCTAGGTAGGGATATTTTAATTTCCACATCCTTCAGATCTGCTGCAGCATTCAGGCAAACTGCAGTTCTGATGCCAGCTTCCTTAGCAATGCACCCTGACTAGGAGAGGCAGAGGTGTCAAGATGGCAGTGACAACTGGATACTCCACAAAGCAAAGCGCTGGTGTGGCCAAAAACTCGGGAGAGCATCCACCCAGCACCGTACGCAGGTTACTCTCAGCCCTGGGAACTTTAACAATGGGAATGAAGCTGTGCATGGATTCTTGTGGTATTCTGAGCTCCTCAGCAGGACACTATATTGAGCATAAACTGGCCGTTTTAATAAAAATTGCCTGGCAACGGGGGTTTTGTATAATACAAACAGTTCTACATAAAACCCAAGGTAGCTTTCTCCATGTGATTACAGCCGGGTCCAGTAATGCAGACCAGATGTGCATGCTGCATTCCAGCATATTTGTTAATCTGGAGGTTCTGGGTTGTGCGGGAGGGGTAACAGTTTGCAGAATGATTCACATTAAGGGTATGGCTGGTTTAAAATGGTCTTTATTATTCGGGGAAAAAAAATAAATTAATCAAGTCCTCTTGTTTGGAAAAAACCTCATCTATCACCTTAAAACCATTCCATATGCACAACTTAACTTCCCTCGTATTTTATACTTGGCTCCTGGTTTCAGACATTTCTCTCTGGATTTTTATTGTTGTTTTAAGACCTTAAGCCTCACTCTGCCTGCCCGCCGGTTCTGCAGTGGGTGTAGCTGCATGTGTGGAGGCAGTTATTCACACTCCTTACTTTCATTATGAGCAGGAGAAGCAGGCTGAAGGGTTATGGCATTCATTTTATGCTCAAGGCAGATGTTACTCCTGTCACATCTGGTAAAGTGGAATTTTCACCCTTCAAGTGAAGGTGGCTACATCACTGGTAAGGAGCTGAGTGGGAGGAGCTATAACTGTGTACCGCATGCAAGTCAGCAGAAGAGAAAACCTTATATAGTTCTGCCAACTTTTACTTTCCTATGGTGTAACTCAAAGAAGTATCAGATCTGCTGAATCATTGACCTGTTTTCCCCTTTAAAGTCATCTGCTCCCGTGATAGTATTGCCCAGAAGTGCTCCACCGACAACGGATCCCCTCTTTCCAAAAGATTTTGCATGCTCCTCTTAACAGCAGTCTCTTTTCCTCCAAGGTCTGGTACAGCAGCATAACAACCTTTTCTAAACTACTAATTGTGATCGGAGAGTGCGGGGGGAGTAACCAAAAAGCCTGAACTTGCCAGTTCATTGTTTGGGAGGCTGCCTGGCAGCTTCATCTACAGCATTTTATAAAGTTCAAGCTGTGTTTAATTTCTCCAAGAGCTCCAGCAATCTGAGCCTGCGCTGCCCAGCCTCCACCCACAGCAAGAGAGGGAGAAGGGAAGAAAGGGGTAGGAGGGGCTACTGAGGACAAGCCATTTTACAGTCTCTCGGCATTCCAGTCCCCTGCCTAATTCCCATCTTTGGAAGAAAAAAGAAGGGGGAAAGGACAGCCTGAACTTTTGACCTGTAGTGCAGACACCCAACCAGAACAGAGAAGAGTCATAAAGGTGTCTGTGCAGGGCCGTGATCTCAGGACAATCGTCTGCAGCTTGTTTCCTCACCATCCTCCTCAAAAAAATGCTGATTACTGGTTTTATGATTGCCAGATGGTGGACTCTACTGAGAACCTCCTTCTATCCACAGTGACTGCCTGACCCCACATAAAACTGGAAGGGGCCGAACCTTTTTCTACCCATCCCACCACAGGAGGATGCAGACCTTCAAAACTTAAAGAAGCTGATCCCAGTTGTACCAATGTGTTTTCAATTCTGCGCAAGGAATTCACACCCAGATTGAGAAGCAGCAGCAGGGTAGCTGTCTGAAAAAACATTTACCTTATAGCCAAAGTATATAACATGTTTAAGAGGCAAACACAAGATGAGCTTCTGCTTGTCCTAAGAAGAGGATTTAAACTTCAATGCTGCTATGTAAATAAGGGCTGGAGACACTCTCAGGGAGCATTTTGCAATTATTTGTCTCGACTGCCATTCAGTGAGTGAACACAATCACCACAGGTAAAGAAAACTGCCACTTTTAAAATGCGGGCTTGTGGACATGCAAAAAAATGCAACACCTATTCCAGAACAGCTCCCTCGTGGATACAGTACTCCAGAATCAAAGGCATTTTATGCCATCGTGAGCTTCCCCAGCAGAGCTCTCAAATACGGTCATTTTTATTCTAGAACAGAAAGCCCAGGCAGGAGCTGTCCCAGAAGACACACTGGACTCACTTTTCTTTCCATTGCATGCAGTTTCCCCACGGGGACAGGCTCTGGACCGCCACCACACCTGCTTGTTTTGCCCTAACTGGGCAGTTTCTTTTCCCTGAATCCTTTTTTCCTCTTGCTCTGACCCACTGCCATAACCACTCAACTCGGGAAGATGCTACGAACATCATTTTCATCTCTTGCAAGCAGACACCAAAGAAACTGGAAAACCTCCCACAAAACCTCCCCAAAAAATCTCAGGGACTCATTTTCCAAAGTACGAGGAGTTGCTGCTACGGAGGCAGCAGACCCATCCAGGACTCCACTCTAACAACCCTGGTTATTGATACAGCCTAACCATGGTCCTCTGGACACCTCCTTGCTAAACAGGGTCATATGCTGCTTCTACTTCAAGGGCTGTTGTCAATCAGCACAGCTTCTTTCAATTAATGCAGCCGTATTGATCTTTAGTGCTAAAATGCACCGACACCAAAGGTTCTTCCTCCAGGGACAGCCTGGCTTATGAAACTAAAGGATCTCCTACCCCAGTTGATCTGCACTGAAGCGAGCGGGTACCGCGCTGTCCCGCTGCGAACGCCGCCAGGGCGATGCAGTCAAATACCTCTCCTTTAAGAGTCACTTGTAACGGGCTAGAACCACGCTCACCGGCTTGCTTATCAGAGCTGAGCTGCTGCTGAGGTATGGCAATGGTTGGTTGTATGTAACTTGACTTTTTGAGCACTCCATCAGATGGAGCTTTTCACTGGAGACACCAGCACTGATCAAATGTAGCCCTGACAAACTCAGGGAAGGCAAGCCCCATAAAGCTGTTAAAGACAAAGATGGAATTTCCAACTCAGGAAGCCCTTAAGCCACACGACTGGAGTATGCATGGGGGAAAGCATCCCTGCATGCTTAGCCTAGTCTCTTCTCTTTCCCTCAGTGTTTCCTGTCGTCCACTTTCTAAGGCAGGATACTGTCATTCTTACACACCGCAGTTAGGTAGGCTTTTTTTTCCTTCTAACTCCAGCCCACAAGCAGTTCACACTCCGAGCTGAGCCACTCGGCCGCATTCTCTTATTTTATACCCTCCTTCTTCCATTACTCCCTCTACTATTTTAACTGATAAATCCCCAAAGTTCACAACCTCACTGTCCTAGGATTCCCCTCAGATATAGTATCCTCCCCCCCACCAGCGATAAATAAGATTTACAGGGACACTGACTGCATCATCCTCTAATCTCCCCCTCGGCATACCAACAAGCCATAAAGTTTAGTGTGCCCCCCTTTCTGTTGTTTACAATACAATCCTGCTTTAGCTTCTGTCTTGAATAGCTATCACGAAGGTCAGTTGGACCTAATTGCTCTGGGTGCCTCCTAATGACCACAAATAGCACCTTTTTAATGAGCAGAGAAGGGGGAGAAAGAAAGAAAATGGAAAAGAAAAGAATTCATCCTTTCAAACCCAGAGAAAGCCTCAACTCCATGCTTCTCTCAATTACACACATCTTTAACTTATGAACTTTAGTAGAAAATGAGCAGACTGGAGCGCAGAAAGTATCTTATTTTTTACCGCTTCGATTTAATTAGGGGATTGATTCTCCTCTCACATACTTCAGTTGGATTTCATTGCTCCCTCTTCTCCCTTAGGTGATCATATTCAGCGTGGCACAGCCCAGGCCTAACAGACTGGCCAGAGCTCGCGGGCAGCCGCAGTCACACGCACTAAATGAGAACCTATGGCTGGGTTAGGTACAATTTCTTATTTACATGTGGATTTGTTCAGGTTCAATCATCACTTCAGGTTGGTTTTTTTTTTCTTGTATGGTTTCATCCTGGTCTGATATGATTATCTACACAAGACACAGTCCCAGAAGACTTCTCAATACTCATTACTTCTCCTTCCCTTGTGATCCTGATCTTAGCTAAATTACAAACCCAAATGTTAGCAGGAGTCCTCGACACAGCGCATCCGAGAGCTTCAGAGAACCAAGCAACCCAGCCAGGTGCGTGGTGCGTTACACCAGGCAGCTTCAGATGCATTTCTGTACATCTGATACAGCAGAACTGCAACTGGAAATAACTGACGAATGAGTCCCCCAAAGAAACCAGTGTGATGGTCAGCATAGGCCACTGGTCAGTAATGACCAGAACCAGCTTCCCAGATGGTTCCACTGGAGACAAATACACCTTGCTAATCTCTCCTCTTGGAGGTACACGTCGTTCTGAAAGGAAGAACTGCTTTGCCTTAAAAATGAGCCTTGAGTTCTTTGGAAAATCCTGCTTCATCTTTGTCAGCTCTTCCCCTTTCCCTACTTCCAGAAAAACGGAAGGGTTTCTAATTCTGTTCCCATGGTGGAGTTCTCTTTATTCACTCCTGTGACAGAGGATACATTTTTTTTGGCCATACTGAGCTCCCTTGCTATTCACTGTAAAATCCACATAGAGCTGAAAAGTAAATTCTTTGCACACCTTTTTTTCCTGCCACTTTTGGTTTAAGATTTTGTGTTTTGCTTTTCTTTTCATCTAACATCTGGTCAGCAGAAGGGCTGATACATCCCTCTTCTTTACTGCATGCATGTGACTTACATCCCAACACTAAACAAAGACCACATGAATCCTTCCAGTACTGCCAAAGAGCCTGAGACTTTTAAAGTACTTATAAAAATGCAGGAAGTTACTTACTGAATTTAACATGCACTTCGCCTATAAATAAGTTAACACCAAGGAGGAAAAAAAAAGTGGGTTTTTTTATTAATTAGCACTGTGCTGGGAAACATTTTGAGAAAGGGGCATGTGGAGTGGGGATCCCTTTTATAGTGGTGCCTGAACATGACTGAGCTCACTGTCTTAAAAAAAAAAAGAGGGGGGGGGGT
>VWZY01008186.1:17826-47612 GCA_013399075.1 Chloroceryle aenea
GAGATGTACACAAATCCCCTCTAAGTTTTTGTTAACAAAGTGACAGATCATCCAGGAAATGGTCCAGCCTACAATGAACACTAGCCAGCCAAACTATCTACAGCTGAAGTAGAGGAAAGGAAGATGAATTCAGGGCTTACTATAAAGCAAGATGTGTAAAGGTTCAGTTTATTTACAATCAGTTCTTGCTATAATTAAGAGGTTGAGGTAAATAGTTAAGTATCTCCTTCAGCATCTCCTCTATAAAGTAACGTACCCTAAGCATCCTTCATTAAAATAAATACTAGTTTGGGAAGCATGTTCTGCAGAAAGCTCTCATAACATGCAGTGCCATTACAGCTACTACTCACACAGAAACGGGGAATGCACTTTGGGGGGAAAACCAGAGCTAAACACCATTTCTGTTTTACAAAGACACGCAGCATATGGGAAATGGGATTGTCATGTCTCCAGGTAGTGCTGTTTACATCCCCCCTGCAATTCACACTCTTAAGCAGCTCTACTTGAATGCAGCTCAGGGCATTTTGATAATCAGTCATCCCAACTTTTATCTGTCTTCTCCTACACTGAGGTTGGTTCGTGGGTTTTCTGCTGCTTCCGAGAGGCACCGTGTTACCACGGAGCCTGCTTAATTTTTTTTTCTGTGCACAAGGGGCAACAGGAAGTCTGTCCAAGATCTCACCAGACCAAAGGCAGCATATGGATTTTCTTTAACGTACATCTTCTGACACTGACTAAAAGCTCCTCCCAAGCAGACTGGAACCCCTTGCTCTGGCTATCAGCTGGAGTGTTGGGGAAAGGAAAATTCTGAACATTCCATTTGCTATCTCACCTGTAAAGACAGGAGAACACTGCCAAGGTCCACGTGCATCCATTCAAACAGGCAGAAGAAAAACATACCAGCAAACCACCACCAAAAGTAGCACATGGCTCAGGCACTGACAGGGAAAACTGAAGCTAAATTTTACTCAGAACTCCACCTGACATCAGTTGGACGTTCACGTGCTAATTTGTATGGCAAGGAACTGTAAAAGGCTGTGCAGAGTCCTTACACCGCTCCTACAGAACCTGGAATGATCTACGCATGGTATTTCATCCTCACTTCTGACCAGTCCCAACAGCCTTTTATGGAAAATCAGGAACTTAAAAGTTTGTGGCCCACTAAGAGAAAAACCTACATCCCAACAGATGAGATCCCAGACACAAAGCTTCCTTTCTAGCCTTGTTAATTGTGAAATGGGATAACATCTATTTTTATCCCTGGGAAGTGACTGAGAGGAAGAAGGGAAGAAACAAAGGACTATGAGATTGGATAAACTGCATCAAGTTGTGCACTACAAAAATCACCTCTTTAAAAATACGTCTCTTTCTTCTCCCTCCTTGTAAATTCCAACAAAGCTTGTATTCATCTAAAAATGTGTATGTTTATCTCAGCCAATGTAAACAGTACGGGTTACCTCACCTTCTTGTCCAGTGAATCTGGAGTGTTTGGGCATTTCACTTCCTACCGAAACTGCAGAGTCCATACAAAGTCAGCACACAGAAATGAAGATGCAATTTTAAATTGAAATAAATTGGATTTCCCAAAACACCGAGTGCTTTTGGGAAGCTCTACCTTTGGATATTCTCCTTGGGATATTTTAGTAGGGCTCTATTTTCATAGTGCATGGCAGGCATCTTCTGAAAATCGGACCCCAAGGAAGTACCCAAAGCTGAAAACACAAAAACTGAAAGGGGAGGGAAGGGAGAATATCTGTTCTTATCTAGAACAGGACTGATCAGAGCAATCCCAGAAGTTCTAGCAGCGTCTAGGGGAAGGAATCCAGTCGCAGGGCAGCTACCAAGCCTACACTCAGGCTCAGGCTGCAGGAGCTCAGAGGAAGCTGGCGGGTCACCCTCCTCGGTGACTACGGCGTTTCCTCTGGGCACTCACGCTGCGGCTTGCTGCTTAAAACAAGGGCCTGGTAGTCATGACACCCAGCCTTTCTTCTCAGGCCTGGAGATACAATAGGGAGGTCAGTACAGCACTCTGGAGGTGAAGACTCGTTGATCCTGGGCCGAATGCCAGGAGGAAGAGCTTATCAAGTGATCAGAACGCAGCAGAGCCTGGACTCCGGGCTTCTAATTGCGGGTCCACCAGATAACTTCATGTGTGGCCACAGACAAGCCATCAGGTCGTTCTCGATCTCAGTTTACTCCTCGAAGGAGCAGATAAAATAAAACTCTTTGTCACAGAGTCACACAATGGCTGTTTAACATATGTAAATGATTCTAATAGTCTCAGTCAAACGAAGCAGGAGCGGCAAAGCGCTGCTGGTGGTATTGCTGGAACTGCAGTCCTGACAGCGTCTGATGGCACTGGGGCAGCGACTCTGAATGCTGAGCACACAGAAGTTTCTTTAAATGCAAAAGCAGAGCACTGTGAAAGGACTGTATTCCAGATCACACCTCCCATCACCGCCCTGCCTTCCCTTTGCCCTTAAATCCCAGTGCGGCAGGAGCGTGTGCGGAAGGGCATGCACACCTGGGCCCTCCTCCGAAAAAAGAATCTAACAAATCCTTCCAGACAGCATTAGAGGAGAGGAGACACTGCCAGATCAAACCAGCCACCTGAAGTGACCCCTCTTCTGCTTCAGAGACAGTTACATAAGCTCGGCGCAGGAGTGGGAACCGCCAGGAATGCGGCATGACAGAAGGAGAAAGCCCTTGCCAACAGGTTCCCTGTAGCTGACTGCAGGCAGGTACTTCCCAGTAGGCTCAGGATGTAATGGGCCTGTCCTGTAAAACCAGTACTGATTATCAGCTGGCCACCCTGCTCCAGGGGAGCAGCACCACAAATGTAAGAGGAGAGACATTTCACAGAGAAGTACAGCGTCTTTTGTGCATCAGACCTGAGAAGTTACATCACATCAGAAGTGTCCCCCACTCAGGGTCACTGGGAATCCCCTGGACAGAACAAGACTCCTACAGCAGGTTTATTCTGCTTGGCCCAGCTCCTTTGCCTTACAGTGTTTAAGAAGCACTGTCTGAGGGACTGAGATACACACTTAAGTTCTGCAGCTGATTAAGGGTATGCTCCTGACTCAGGAAGTAAAAGAGCTATCTCTCTCAAAAAACTATGCCAGGATCAAAATAAACTCTGGGGAAAAAAGGTAACACTGTTTGAACTCATCTAAGTGAGCGCAAGCGAACAGGCTGGACTAAGATTTACCAAGAGTTTGGGTTTATTCGTTTTGTTTTCTGAGTCTCTCCGCAGTTACTGGAAAGTGGCAAAGGGCACTCTGAAGATCTTAAACACTCTTTATCCTGTAGCGACCCAAAATAGCATCTTGTGATGTACTTGTGAAATTCTAAAGAAGCCGCACAAAAGCCTAGAAGCCACAGGCAGTGGAAAATGGAGCACAGCGATGCAACTTACGATCACACAGACCACAGGAACATACATAAGAGGAGAAAAGAGGGACATTCATTCTCTAAATGAGTAGCGAGTAGGAGCCTGGGAACTGCATGTTTGGGAGAACTTTAAAAGAGACTTATAAAGAAGGGGCACAGGCTTTCCCAGCACTGACCCGCCACCGGTAAATCACACAGTTTGCTGGCTTTTTACTCTTACTAGCATCGCCCTGCTGGAGAGCCTCGACAGTTTTCATCAGTATCTGACTTTAATTGCAAGCTGCTCCCAGAAGATACCAGGGCACAGATGAAAGAGCGCTAAACACTTTTAGAGGTTTTAGTCAGGGACCTGTGCTGTGGATAATTTAATTAACAGTTCAGCATCCAACACGTGACCACGGCCAACTCTGATTCTGCAAGTCTTCAGTCCCTTGGAGAATGACCTGTGAATACTCCAGAAGAGAGAATACACCTCCTTGTGCTTACCAACTGTGCCTAGACAAGGTCACCAAGTGGAACAGCACCACTGTGCTTCCTCTCCTCCTTACGTAAAGGGTTTTCCTTTACTACCTGAAAGAAGTGTTCTCTCCCCAGGGGCGCTCCTCTGAGGACTGAAAGCCAGGCTGCACCACTGCCCAGCCAGCTGCTGCCATCCAGGCTTGAGGATGTTCTCTTAATACCTGGTATGCAGAGGGGCCCTCTAACGTGGGTTACAACACCACGGCGCTTCCAGACATGTTCTCAAATTTATTCTGCACCAAGACTGCTTACAGGAATGGACCAAGAAGTATTTCTCAGTCTTTTCAAGTAGATTTCCCTGGAACCTGCTGACCCCTCCTCTTAAAGAGGAAAGAGTAAGATACACTAATAACAGAGGAGAAGGAGAGGCTCTTTCTTGCTAAGTCCTTTTTCAGCAAAAGCAGAACAGCCTCTCTGAATCTGCACTCAGGTAGTTCTGCTTTTGCTCAGTTCAAAGGGGAAACCAATAGAAAGGGAGAGAGATAAACAATACAAACGGCCTCTGTGGCTCCATACGTAGAAGAGCCACCTACCAAGCTCCTTCAAATATCCTTAGATGAACATCATGGATTTGGGCTCATTTAAACAAGAAGTGAAGAAGAGTAGGTTGCTGAATATTTTATCTCAGGAAAGCAGCAGAAGGCTGTATGGCTGAGAAGCATGGAACAGAAGAAAGTTACCTTGTCTTCTCCAAGAAGATAAGAGTTCTACCTCCCCCTTTCTTTTCTTTCAACACTCCTGGATGGAACCACCATGACTCAACCACAGAAAACATGAACAACACTCCCTGTTTCTCCCTGGTCACATGGCTATGTATTTTCCAGCGGCTCGGCGGAGTTCACAATTTCCAGTCTTGTATGGCAAGCAGGAGATGAAACAGAACAGATTCTTCTTCAAAGGAACTACTAATGTTAAATTACTTTCATCATATCAAACTTTGGCATCAAGTGCAAAGAGATATCTAAAACTTCAACTGCATCAACATGCACAAATAGGAGTTGAAAGCTTCACTATCATCTTACTCCAACAGATGATGCCTTGCCCCATCACAGCCATTTCAAAGAACAAAGCTATCCTGAAATAAGGCTGAAAAACTCGATGGGCCCTGTGCTGCACTCAGCTATCCAGAAGCGCTTCCCTTCACAGCAGCAGAAAGAAAAGGTGTCAGAAAGGACAAATTTGGGCTATCACGGCTCCCCCGCCGAGCGGTGCAGCCAGAAACAATTGTGAAGTTCTGCAAAAGTTACTTTATCTTTCAGCCCTGGCAGTTGTGGAATGTATGCGTTTGTACTTTCTGAAACGCAAGCCAATAATACCAGGCATGTCCAGACATACACACAAACTCACCAAGGCCTTTTGAAAACCATAGGCAAAGAGCAAATTATGCTCTAGTTATGTCAATGTACATCCCAAATCAGTGGAGTTGCTCAGGCTTTGCTCCGAGAGCAGCCTCTGCCCTATTTACCGTATCAAGCACACACAAAGCACAGCCGACATCTCCCTGGCACCACGCTGAATGGAACATGCCCACCATAGCTAGCATTTAACACTACAGATACATCTGAATATGTATTTCACAGTTACTATTGTTTTCCTTTCCCTCTAAAGGGAAGAGATTCCCCATCCCCCCACCCCTCCGCAACCCTCCCCACCTCATTTCCATCTGGCTGACACTGCATTAATGCTAAACCTCCAGCTGGATCCCACAGTATTGTCTTGAACATTTTGTTCCAGCAGAGCTGAACTCTAGGAGACTCCCAGCTCTAAACACAAATCACAAGGCTTTATGTACATACAAGAGCGGGCTGTGCCCCTGGTACCGTGGCGGACAGGCTGGAAACAGGGCTAGCCCATGGAAGGAGGCCAGTTGTTATGCTATGGAGTTTTTTGTTTTGGTTTTTAGACACTGCCTCTTTTCACCCAAGGCAGACGAGCAGGGGAGACTTTCTCCCTCAGGACAGAGGTGACTTTCTCCCTCAGGACAGAGGTTACTCTGTTACCCCAGACTGCGATCTGAGGGCAGCAGCCACCCGCACACAGTGTTTCAGGAACACTGTTCTTAAAGCAGGGTTCCCTGAAATAGGTGAAGTGAACTGAAAGAGCCCACAGCACTCAAGTCACAGTTCCACACACTGGCATTTCTCCTCTCCTCCAGTGACATACACGGCAGCCTCTGGCCCCAGAAGCAGCCAAAGCACAGGGCTGACTTGGCAAGGCCTGACCTCCCCTTCTCTGGCCCAGGTCACTTGCTCACCAGTAAAGATCAGCAGAACCAGTTAAGTTTGTAACAGGTGGTACCTTGCATTTCTGAGGATAGGTAGTTTCCTCACAACTACTTCAGGCAGAAAGCAGAATGCCTTGCAGCAGGAGTTAACAGGACAGGGCTGTTCTGATACTTTACCCGCATCAAACATGGTGAGAGGCCTCCCATGATGGAAATTCCTGTGACCCAGTTAAAAAAAGACAGTGACCCAATTCTATTTTGACAGGAATGAAGCCCTTCTAATTTCCTCAAACGTGAACAGTTTCATCTAAACAATTCAATTCTATCAAGCAGGCCCCTCAGAGGGCTGAAATTTGCAAAATTCCCTTTTAATTGCCACAGACTGAACCTTTTCTGGCACCAGTCACACCAGTGTACCTCCGAGTGCTTTACAAAATTAAGAAAGCACAGTTAATGTGGAGTAATTGTCCCTATGCAATTCCCCTCTTGCTTTCAAAGGTAAGAATTCCAACCTCAAACCAGAGTAAGACCTTTCCAGTAACCACCTGCACTGCTACCAGTGCTGCTTCCAAGGCAGTATTTACTCCTCGGAAGAAATGGACAAACTATTTCCCACTTGCACTGAACTCCTTTGTCACTTAATGCGAAAGTGCCACCAAAGGCAGGTAAGTGTACTGGAAAGTATCTTTTGTACTTCACAAAGAGGTACCTTTGATGACAGCTGTCTGACAAGCCCTTTGCCTAAGTGACACACGTTTCTCACTGCAAGTACAAATACGACACCGTGAGAAGTCAGCCACGGTACGGAGAGGAAATGCTCATCAGTGCACTTGTGTTTAGAACACGGAAACAAAGGGTTTGCTTTACATGAAGCACTTTTACTATTGTGGAAAGTTCTGATTTCCACAAATCTTCAACCTAAACCCTACCTATAAGGCCATTTTTAAATTACCTGATAAATAAAGACTTTGCAAACCTATCCTTACGACAACAAAGCAGAGAATGAGTTGAGGGGGAGGACAAAGGGATGGGTTAAACAAAATTTATTTCTTCTTTCCACAGTCACCACCAGCTATGTAACACCAGGCAGTTTAGTACAGGTCACCCCACGACCCTCCCAGGATGGGGGTTGCATGAGGGGTAAAGGAACACACAAAGCCATGACAAACAGCAAAAACCTCCCAAGCCTTAAAATGGAGGGAATCCAGCCAGCAGCTTCTGCCTCTAGTGAAAATCAACCTGATTTTCTCTTTTACATATAGCATGTTGCTTGCAATCTGGGAAAGGCGTGTTCTGTAGGGAAGAGAGAGCGAGTTTTTTCCCCTCAAAATGACAATTTGGAACAGAAGTTTCAATTTCGTTCCATCTTCCACCACTGAAACTAACCTTCCCTTCTCCAAACACCAACCTGAAGCATTTCTAGGTTACAGCTTTTGTGATTAACCTAAAAACCAAGAGTGTTTCTGTAGCCAAACTGAACAAGCCCCCCCAGCAGCTCTTACCATAAATCTGGACTGAAAAACTTTGAGTGCACCGATCTCCTCTAGAAAGTCTCACTTGAGGTGAAAAACAGTTGCAAAAATGAGTCCTAGAAAAGGAGAGGGAGAGGAGTAGCCACTCCTGCCTGAGTATTTTCAGCTTGGATAGAAATCCACTCAAGCAGGGATTTAGGGAGGTTTTTTGTGGGGGAAGAATGAGAACCAAACGTTTTACTGGTGTAATTAAACCCGTTTATTTTATCACAGAAGTCCCCTTATATGTGCAAAAATCACTGCAGCTCTTGACCCATTCAACGTGTGGAACAGACAGGGCTACAGCACTCCAATGCTTCATCCATTCTACACCCGCTTGTTTCTTCATGTCACAACTTCACTTTTTAATTCATTATGCCCACAATGTGTGCCATGAATACAAGGAGATTTTAGAAGTGAGTGTTAACAGCTTGGCCAAAAAGCACAAACTAAAAGACGTCAGAGTAGAAGGAAGCACAGTTGTTTCTTCAGATCAGAGCTTCTGACAGGTTTCTATCTGACCTAAGCTTACCTTGCCAACACAGTAGACTGGGAGCTAAGATTGCTGGCTCTGAGCAGGGACAGAAGATGTTATCTGATAGCTGTCATTATGCAGTTGACTCATATCACCTGAGAAGACCTACAACCTACAAGGCTGGAACATTTATTATAAAGCACTTGGTACTCACATACGCCTGTCATTCAACAGCTTCCACCCAAACATGAAATCCTGTGACAACTCAATGCAACAAGCCTTTTGCTTCTTACTTTTTCTTATTTTTTTTTTCCAAATAGACAGGACAACTGAAACAGAATGAAATACCGGCAGAGCTCAAGAGTAACCTCCATAAAACCTTAAAACAATTCACCAATTCTCACGTGGCATCTGGGAAGACACATATGATAAAATAACCAGTGTTTGGCCACATGGTGCCAGCCCCACTACAAGTCAGTGCAGTAGTTCAAACTAAGGTCACGGCCATATCAAGTCACTCTGAGCCACGTTTCCATCTCAGCACACTGTAGTTTGCAAGAAGAGCATATAAGGCAAACTTCTGGCCATTGTTTTTAGTTTCTGCCAAAGAAAATTCTCCCTCGGCCACGCAGGTCTCCTATGGTCTCCTTTACAACGTTCCTGCCCTTTTTTCACTGTGTAAAAGATCCAAGGAGATGAGGAACACACCCTTCTTCCCTTTACAAACTGGAAACCCTCCCAGCTCTGAAGAGTCTCCTTTGAAAGCAGCACAGCTGCACTGTGGCATGGATTAAAAGAGGAAGCCTTCCGTGACACCACCAGAGTGACACCCTGGAGACAGTGCTTGTGCAACCTTCTCAGGGGCTCTGGGCTGTTGATTTCCCTGTCAAAAGCTCAGTTGTCAGGATTCAAAAATAAAACCACACAGCACAATGTTTCATCATTTTTTTTCCTCTTCTCCCTCAGCAATCAGTTGCATTGTAGGATCTCACAGAAATGTCTACAGAAAAGTAACACATACATAGTTTGACAAGAGCCTTCCTCGATCCCATCTCCAAACCACTACCAAAAGGAATGCATATTCACAATAAATACATTTTTATTTTAACACAGTGCTGATTGGAGAAGGAGAAACTGTGTTTGCCACTTTCTCTTCTGAGGACAACACTCCTTGTCTCCTCCACTACCCAAGTTCAGAGCGACCGCAAGCCTGTAAGGAGTTGCGTGTGAAGGCCAGGGTGAGGTAATGTCTCAGCACCTTTCATACATATTCATAAAGAAACAACAATTCTCAGCAATAAAACAATCCTGTATGTATGTAAAATGCTTCACAAAAATCCTCTTAACACCCCTGTCGGGCAGGGAGGTAAATACTGTCAGTCCTGTTGCACAGAGAAGTGAGGTAACTTGTCCAAGGTCACCTGGTTAAATGGTGTCAAGAGCTGGGACTACAAAAAAGTTCTCCTGACTCAGTCCTCTGCCCTACCCACTAAAGCAGTATCACCTCCCTGCCCCTTTGGTAATAACAAGAGGAGGAAGGCTCCTTGCCCATCACCCCTGAACAAGTTATACCCAGCAAACACCAAGTAAGTTCAGAGGAGGAATGAATGAACTCCTATGTAGTTAATTCCAGGAGCTGATCCAGTCCAGACCTGCCCAGGAACAGAAGGGAATTCTTTCACATACACAGGAAGAAGAAGAAAGGAAAAAAAGAAGAAAGACAGAAGTGAAGTGCTACATATAGAGTAAAGCTTTGTAATCTCTCAAGAGGACATAAACCAGATTGACTGTCCCAAGAACTGAGCTGCCTGAAAAGGGACAGTTTTTCAAGTACATAAATTTCTTGCTAACGTGACTTGCCCTGCAAAGCCTCCAAGGTGTGCTTGTGGCTTTAAATATTTTCTTGTTGCTGCTTTGAAGGCAAGAACAGACAGGATCTCCAAAGCATCCACTGATACACAGTTGGGGGGGGTGAATACTGTAGCTAGCTGAGAACTGTCAGATTGTGTTTGCCATCAAGGAATGCCATTTCCCGATGCCTGAGTTTAACTCTGGAATGAGATGCACGCTGCTGCTGACCCCTCTGCTGACATTCTATAGACTCCCTTATCTCATCAGCCCCTGAGCATCCCATCCTCACTCCCCCGCGTTCATGTTCCCAAACTGTCAATCTCTCTGCAGTGACTCACAAGGTTCTGAACCCACCATTCGCCTCTATGAGTCTTACTATTTTTTCATACGTGTCCTTCTGGTTTAGATTGAGAGGCATCTTATTCTTCTTCCACATTAAAAACAAAATTAAAAAGCATCACTGAAAGCAGCATGCCCTCAGCACAACAGCCTCCCCGAGAGCACTGCACCCTTCAAAGGAAAACACAAAAATCTCATTCTGCTCTCCAGTTAAGAGTGTTGTAAATCAGGAGTAAATCTCCTGAAGTCGATCAGGCCACGATCATTATAACAGCCACTGGGAGCAAGAGCAAAGCGGGGCCTGCCCGCGGGCAGCTTGCAGGAGACAATGGATTAGAAAATACATGGCAAGGGTGTGTGAAAGTTTAGGTCAGTTTTATAGATTCTCTGCATACACCCCCTACAATCCATTCAAAACCAGAATTTGCTTTCCCTACATTACAATCCTCACCATTATATGGGGCAGTTGAGTTGTTTATGCATTTACCAGATTAGATATTCAGAAGCAGTGGTGCAATCACCACCTGTGCATTACTAATACAGTTCTGAGGAAGGTGGAGTGGTTCGAGATGGATGCCAACCAAAATTCCTACTCAGGCTTCGTCCGTCATACCTACGTGGCAAGGAGGCATCATCCCCCATGGATGGTTTCAGTTCTTCACTTTCTGTCGCCTCACAATTCGGATTATCCCATCTTAAACCAAAGGCTCACTTAATACAGCACTTTTAGAGTGGGTACAGTTCAGCAGGCAGGAATGGAAGTGTTTTAATGCCTTCTCATCCAATTCCAGGAGACCGGGAGGAAAACAATGGAATAAATCAAGATGGATGTCCCCAAAATATTTATTCAGATGCTCTGATACTCCCTAAACTAGTGAGGAGCCTGACCAAAATGGAAAGGGTTAAAAAAACCCTAGGATGCTTATTTTTCAGAGAGCATAGAACCAAACACAAACATGCACATCCATACATTATTGGATTTGCTGGTTTAATCAGCAAGTACCAGTGACTCAATTAGCCTCTTAGCAGTGCCTAAATGCCACTAATTCAGCCCGCTGGCTGCTGCAGCATACATATACAAGCTTGTCCCTTTAGATTTAGCGGTAACAGCACCACTATTCTTCTCCTGACAGCACTAGGGGCCCAGACAGTCTCCTTCTCTCGCTCCCTTTTTCTCTGTTCTGCCAACCACACAGAAAGAAAAGACCCCAGGGCTGACTGTGTGTGAGCGTTGAGTAGGAGGAAAAAGGAAGAGGGAGACACTATTTCTATTCATTTTACAGCTTCATCCATCAAAAGCCTTTCTAAAAAAAATGAAAAATCCATTCCCAGAAGCTCATAGTTTAGAGCAACAGCCTAATAAGGTGTTAAAAAAAAAAAAGACACTGACCTAATCTTTAGCAGCCACATGGACTACACCAAAGTTTAACCAATTACAGAAGCTAGGGCTGAAGAGGTACTGTTTGATTCTGTCTAATTCACACTCCCAATACTAGCCTGGCTTTTATATTGTTTGAGTTTAGGGCAGAGAATAAAGCACCAACATGTAAACCATACCTTTAACTGAAACCTCTCTACCTTTGGCAATCTGAAATAATAGTATGTAGCACCAGTGGGGAAAAAAAAAAAAATATATATATATAAAAAAAAACAAAATAAAACTCAACCAGCCAACCCCAACCTGCTTTTTCTGTACACTCAACAGCACATTTGTTCAGTTAATTTTTGTGACTCTCCTTATATAATGACTAATTTTCAGGCAGATTGATTCCCTGGTGAGTTGTTGCACATTGTGCAGCCATAAAAGCACCAGTGACAGACAAAGAAGGTGACAGGAACAGTAGGCTGGTGTTAGGGCAGAAGCCAAAAGGAGTTCTGGCAGCAACTAGGTATATGTCAAATTAAAGTGACCAAGCAACTACAGCTTCAAAAGTATTGACTCAGTATGAACAAAATGTGCTGTCAAAACACAACGTGTCAGAACTGAGCCCATCAGATCTGTTTTACTTGATGACTATACATAGAATTACAGGTCAGGAGAAACACGGGAGATCCCATAGGAGGAAAAAAGCTTTGCTAATTAACTTACAATGTGGAGAGCAGAGCATTCTTACCCAGAAAAAAGAGCCAAAGACACATGAGCTCTTCCCTCTCTTCTCCATAATCCTTTCTCACCATTAAAAATGGTCCAAGGTACATTCACTCGAGGTCTGAGAGTCCCATTTGCAGAAGAGGCACTATTGCTTTAAATCCCTCCCAGCAGCTTCCCAGCTGCCAATCCCTCACATCCAAAGGCTAGGTAGGGACTTGGCAATCACACAGCACTTGGGCAGTAATATTTGCAACGTAAAATGAAACAAACAAACAAAAAAGAATATCCCTTTCAAGTACTAGACAGTAAACAGGCCTTGCACTCCCACTCCCCTTTCCTTATTAATATTCAACAGTTTAAAATAAAGATGTACCAAAAAACCACCAGGGAATCCAGGGAATTCATTAAGTCTTCAGTATTTCAGCTCACCAGTCTCTGGTTTCCAATCAGCTGAAACTGGAAAGTCATTACTTCAGCTGCAGCCCAGGTCAGAGCAAAGACTAATCTCCCACTCACAAAGCTGCCAGATTTCAGGTTCAGGATGAATGCAGGGTGGCTGTGGAATTACAAGGGGCTAAGGAGAATTGTAGCATCTTAATTAAGGAAAACCAAGCAACCTGTCCCCAACAAACAAGGACATACTCTCAGCCAGCACACATCAGCAATTTTAGTAGAAGCCTCTAGATCCAAACAATATGAAAACTGTAAATAGCATGGCAAAAAAAAATGGCCAAGTTTCCTACTGTGTGTATACTTGGGTTTGATACCTCATGTTGAGAGGTGATCACTGTGTAACTTCCACATAACCTTCCCACCTGCCATCCAAGCCCAGTCACAAGGACCTACCTATTGTCTCCACTAAAAAACAAGATACTGCCCAGAGTATTCCAGAAGCAAGACCAGCACAGTTCACACTCCAGAACTCCCCCCTGCACAGAGCCCACCCCATCTTTACTGCACAAAGTGAGAGGAAATTGTTGCCACTTCGGGGAACTCCATGGGAAGCCTGTGGAGGGACAATATCCTGCCTGGAGAATCCTAGAAGCCAAGCACAGCTTCTAAAAATGGTCACAGATTTGCACGGCAGCTCCATCCACTGCCCATGGCCCTGCTCCTTTCACTGCCTGTCTGATAAATCCCTTTTCATGCTCAGAAAGCAGCTGCTCCCAGAGCACCCCATCCAGCAGAAACCGCTGCTCCTCTTGCAACTCTGGCTTTACAAAAACTCTAAACAAGACAGGCATGTCTTTGTAGTGGCTTTTCTGGGGGGTTGGGGTTTTGTTTGTTTGCGGGGTTTCTTAATAATCAGAGCTCAACCACCCAGGGTGTAGGTAAACTCCAGTGTGAGGACAGTTGCTTTTCTGAAGGTGCCAGAGAAATCACAAACCGCAGCCTGGTGTTGGATAAAAGCTGCATTTCCCCGAGTACCACAGCGAGCAGGCCAGAGAGAAGTTCTGCCCCAATGAAGAGAGATCACAATCAGATAAAGTGAACCCAAAGCCTGTTCAAAAACGTTCTCTCGAGTAGGTGATGTTACTGCAGCTTATGGACATTTTGTCTTCCCTTGTCAGAAAAGCTGGCTTGCTAATTTATGGGCAGAGTGGGAAAAGCAGAGGGATACAGACAGACACAGAATACTTAAAACAGGACTCAGAATGGAGACAAAGCTCCCCTTTCACCTCCTGCTGCTATTTACCATCTGGGATCCTGAAAAGGGAGTGATGGGTAGTTTTGTGATAGGTTTGGCAAGGGGCAGGACATTTAGGATTTTCTGTGTGTAACGAGGTCATGTGTCAGCGCCTTCGCAGCACATGGGAACACTAGCCAAAAGAAGGTTCAACAAAAGGGTTGCCCTGGCTGAATTGGAAAGAAATTCTATTAAAAAATATCCTGGCACCAATGCAGGACCTTAATGAGATTAACAATAATAATAATAAATTTGAAGAAAGCCTCCAGAACGCAGCTTGGAAAAGCACAGAAAATAAATATGGAGGGTTGAAGGCATCCAATTAGGAGTTGGATGTTACTTGGTTTTGTATTTTTAGAAGCAGTATGATATTTAGAAGTAATATGAAAATTCTGAATCGCAGCATTCACATTTCTGTTTGAAAAGCAAACAGGCCAGTTCACTCCCTGGTTTTTGTTAACTTCTGCTTTCTCTGATCCCCTTACATTGTGACTGGGTGGGAAGATCTCAACAGGCTTATATAAAATGTACTGCAACTCTGTGGAAAGGGAGAAGCACTTTGTATTACAGAATTCTTTGACATTTCCACTAATATTGGGTGTTGGGGTAGTGGAGACACATCAAGGACTGAAATCCTGAGTGTAAGAAGTGTAGGGTTTGGGGTTTTTTTACTTTCTTTTTAACATAGCTTTGATTCACAAAAGCAATTTACAAAAAGCCATTATGTGAAATGAGGAGTTTTGGTTTAGAAATGTTTCTTCTGTTTTCTTAAAAAGAATTACTAATAGAATGAGTTTCCCATCATATGGTGCTACAGTCAATCTTCAAACAGGATCCCTTAATCAAAGGACCTGAAGGAAACATCCTAGCCTGTTGCCCAGACTGGCTGGCTGCTGACTGAAGTGATTCTACCATCACTGCTACTGCAGGCACCAATCTGTGTCTTCAATTATTTAAAAGCTATCCGAGATGCAGAGATGCAAGAACTAGTCACAAGAACTAATGCAGTACCTTCTTAGCCCTGTTTCTCAAACTCCTGGTTGGTAGAAACCCCATTTTCAAGTCTAAAAGCTTTCAAGTGAGGATGTCACTACTACACAGCAACTCTACACAGACACTAAAGGCAGTTGGTGCTTTGTGGAAGATGAACGAGCAAAATTTCTACCTGCACTGATGGAAAAGCAAGAAGTAAAGAACAGGTCCTTTACAGCACTCGCTGGCTAATACCTGTAAATCTGTGCTGCAGTGGATTGCAAGAGAAGATGTTCTTGTTGCTCTCCAGCCTCTTCTTCATAACCAACGTTAGCTGGAGTCTAAATGTCCTAAACCAGATGGTCCTGGCCAGACTACAGAGGGTTCCATTTGAACTCCAAAGTATTTTCAACCAAGTATGTTCTCAAAAGAAGTGCTCTCACTTTAGCTACCAGTTCAAGAATACAAAGCACCTGTCACTATAAAACTGAGGAGTACTAAAATACGAAGGGTTACAGCAATCAATGGTCTTTCAGTCTCAACCTCCATGCCATGAGTGGTGACACAGGAATGGGCAAACCCACATCACTCTACAGCACATTTCCCCACCCTTCATTTTTAAGAAGCCAAACCCTGTGCTGAGTTACTGGCACCACTGGAGCCCCAGTGACCCCGCAGCACGCTGACATCCTGCAGTGGTGGGGAAGAGTGACTCCTCCAGACAGAGTGTGAAACAAAAGCACCCATTAACAGAATGCACAACAACCAGATTAGGCAGTTACACAGGCACTGCTGTAATGGTGGCATCTAGCTACAGGAACAACAAGTAGATGGGCTTTCACTCCAAATTTCAAGTATAAAAATGCTTAATTTTTTCCTTTTTTAATGTATTATTCTATTCTGAAACAATAAACACAGTTTTGCTTTGTCCCCACAGCTTTGAAAAGAGCTTTAGAACTAGAGGAGCACACATACACAGAGCAGTGCAAAGGTCAAAGGCACTGGGCAATGCTCAGGATTTGAAGATGTTAAAAAAAATAAAAAGAATTAAAAAAAAAAAAATCACAGTTTTGATAGTTCTGTGGGAAAAAAAAAAACTTAGCAAATTTGCAACAAAACTGTTAAGTAATTAAGGCAAGACACTTCACACATGAACTTAAACTGCTAATTAAATCCCCCCTGCTTAATTGACTAGATTTGCATATCATTCAGTGCGGAGTGGGAATGGCTTGGGCATTCCACAAGCACTGCCTTGTGCGGAAGGCAGCGAGGTAAAATAAACGAAGGGTAATAAGGAAAAGCAAAGAGCTTCTGAATGAAACAGAAATTTCCAACTGAAATTTTCAAGTTTTTTTTGTTAGGAATATTAGAATGGAACTGATTCTAATTATTTACTATTCCAAAAGCAATATTCTGAACTACAGCAAATGTTTTATACCCATGCTAACTATTCCCCTACTCCAACCTGCGATCTCAGGTGCTGTCAAAACCAGCTCTGTGTCCAACAGTATCTATTTCTGCTTAAAATACCAAACAACTTCCTTGTAATAACAGTAGGAGAAAAAGGATCAACGTCTGGCCCTCCCTGCCACTAAATTGTGTGGATTTAAAGAAAGGTTTGAGAAAAGTTTCAGACCTGTAGCAGGAAAAATACCCTTTGACTCCAAGATTAACTGGAGGCAGGAAAAACATGCAATTATCTGCCAGCTACATTGTACATAAATGACCTGAAGTGTGCAGGCTGAAAACAGTCTGGCAACAGCCTTGCTCCAAGGATGCCAGATTTTGATTTTTTTAACTGGGTAAGGATTCAGAGTCAAAAACACAATTTCCCCACAACATAAAATGGACTCATTGTTTCAGGCTGGTCAACAGAGAGAGGCAGACACACCAGCAGAAGCCAATACCTGCCCACGGTTGGGAGGTTACCATGCAGAACACACTTCCCTTTTTAAAAGATGAGATTATATAGCATTTGAAAATGTTGTGCAAGAAAATGAGTTCAGAAATGTGCTAGCCCTGCAGTAGAGCACTTCCTTCCATCTCTGAATGTTGTACTTATGTGACAGAGATACTTTCACGGCTGAGAAGTGTTATTATTACATTATTACAGCTTCAATCATTTCTGCACTTCTACATTAGAAAAATCCAAACAGTATGGAAGACATTTTGCTTACTTCTCTTGAGGCAAAAAAGATGTTCATATACAGACACCAATAAAAACATCAGAGCTCTTCTGGGGCCTCAGCTGCACCATCAGGAAACCAGGGTGCCACGAGATGGCTCACCATCAAGTGCACTCTTTGTAAAATAGCCCGAGAAAAAAGGGCATTTCTAGGAGCTGTTCCTCTCAGTAGCCTACTTTTTCAAGTGAGGCTTCTTATACCAATAATCAGCAAACTCTTTAATCTAACAGCAGCCCCTCTTTATCCCAGCAGTGGAAACAATCAGGTCTCATCATACGCAGAGTCTTGCAAACATCAACAGGAATGGCCACAGGGTCCGCCTCGCATTGTTCCTGCTGCCAGAGATGACGCCAGTTCCACTTCCACACCATCAGCAGCTACAGCAGAGACACTCCAGCCTTAAGCCACTGTAATGCTCTGCATTAGGATCTGCTGTGACAAATAAGACTGAGCAATAAAATGGTGAGAGCTGGGGGGGCTGGACGTGCTCTATACATTCCAGGGGCTTTAACTCTTGTCATTAGTAGGGAATCTTCCGTGAGACACAAGCAAGGGTTTGGTTTCTGTTTGGCTGGTTGTTTTTTTGACCTTAAACTGTTTTTTCATCTCCTGCTGACCTCACCAGGAAGAGGAATGAGGACTGTGGACAACTGAGCAGAAGTACAGTTGCCCTCCATACCTTGTGTATCTTATGGGAACTTTCCCATCCGATTCTTGATGGACGATCAACTGGTGCAAAAGAAAGAATAATGTCCAGCACTGGACTCCTCGTTTGTGGCACACATTTTACTGCTCCCAGCTGAAGCAACATTAGGTTAAGAATGGAAAAACTAAATATTCATTTGCTGATCACTTAGTAGACCAAGCAGGAGAAACTTCACTGCAATGAAATCACACACAGCTAATAGTGAGGTGAGCGACCGAAGAATCAGGGCCATTTTTATGTCCAAATCTCAGAGCAGAGTGTAACAACCTATTCCACTGAGCTCCTGACTCTTGTGGAAGCTGCTATCCCATCAATTGATAGCACATTCCATTCACAAATATCAGTAAGGAGATTTACTGTGTGGGGTTTTTTACCTCAGCTTGTACTTACAAATAAAAATAAAAATCCATCCTTTCATTTTTAAAAGGTTCTGTAAGTCTTCAAAACATTAATATTCTCCCTAACAAAGCCAGCAGCTGCTCTGCCAGTCTGTGACATGGATGGTTTTGTTAAAAGGTTTTCATTTGGGTTGTTTTTTTTTTCATTTCAGTGTGCTTTGCATATGAAACAGGACATTTCCCCACCCTCCACCCCCATTCCCTCCTAATCCAGAAGGGACCTTACTTCCTCCCTCTCAAACAAGCAGCTCATTCAGCAAAAGGGAAATCCCAACATGCACTTGGGCAAGAAGCCTACAGAAGGAGCTTGGAAAAAAAAAAAACACAACAAAAAACAAAAACATAACAACCAAGAAACAAACAAAAAATAAACCAAGCAAAAAACCAACCCCCACCCCCAAAAAAAAAAAAAAGAAAAGAAACCAAACCAAAACCTACCAGTGTGTCCAAAACAGCAGGAAGAGGAGCAACTGAAATGGTAATTATGAATTTACTTCTGCAAACTGCTCCTTTAGGACCTGGATCTGCCATTTTCATCAGTCACTGAAGAAGTTTTTCCAGGGTAGCAATCCAGTTTTGGCCCTACAGCACCATAACCCACAGAAGTGCAGCTCTCCCCTGCCAAGGGAGAAACTCCAGCGAGCCAGTTTGGAGAACCCTGTCCATGATTACTGAGGTAGATCTAGTGGGGGGAATCTGGAGCAACTCAACTCTTGCTTTGTAATTATAATCTAAAGCAAAATTTCTTTCTGTTTCTAAAAAGAAACCAAAAAGCAACCTTTTCTTACTTAAGAAATGTGTTTGAAACAGGATCCACATGTCTCCATGCTTCTCTTCCCTGAGACCTAATGCTCACTTTGTGACATCAAAACTGTCTACAGCAATTAGTTCTGATGTCACAAGGGATTGTGATTCTGACTGAGGGAGTAAACAAGTTCAAAAGGGGGGCAGGGGGATCTAATTAATAAAAGGTTTGGGGTTTTTTTCAAGAAAAATCAAAAAAAAACAACACAAAAATAATACAGCAGCTTCAATGTCAGGGGCTTCACATCTGTGAGGATGAGATCCAGCTGCTCTTTAAGGAGAACAGGAATGATCATTCCTCATAGAAACAAAGAAACACACAGTTCAGTGTGAATCTACTGGAATCAAATCAAAATACAAGAGAAAACTGCACCAGTAGATTAGCTCACCGAATGAGGGCAAATTTGACCAACTTTTAGTAATCTAAGTTATAAATTTGTGTAAATTTTACGAGTAAAATTTTAAATGTAGCAACAGATTTATGAAAAGGTAATCAACAAAATCCCACAAATTACTCTAAACTTTCACTTGTAGAATCTCAGCAGAACTTGACACTCAAATGACAACCAGTGACCAGCCAGGAGCAATGAGAAGGGATTTCCACCCTCACATACACCTTGATCAACCTGGGCCAAGTCCATGGACTTCGCTGGAGTCAACCCACAGAGCAAACCCTTGCCCCAGTGACCTTCCCTGAATTTCAGCTTTACAAACTAACCCAAAGTCAAGTGAAACTAGGAGGACATAGGAAGTGCTAGGAAATAATCATATTCTCAGTGACTCTTTTTGGTTCTTAAAGCCCGGACTCTGGTCCTCTGGTTCACTGAGTTCGAAGCTGCTGTCAGAAGCAGCCCCCAGTCAGTTGTGCAGTGCAGCAGAGAAACTACAGGTGGGACAATAATCCCCAGGCCGCTGCTCCTGGTAACCTGGGGGAAACGGGAAGGCAGGGCTCAGCCTCCTGCTCCCAGTGCTGTACTGGGGAGAAGATGTGTAACATTTTTCATCTGAGCCCTGAACTGCTCAACTCCCCAGAAAGCAAAGCGTGACGATCTGTACAAATGCAAATGTCCCAAATGCCAAGACTAACATTTCTAAAACCTAATTCAACTCTTTCATTTCTTAGCTGCGGGCCGTTTACTGCCACTCCTTTTTTCCACCCAAACAAAAGACGAAAGGGATGACTCAAAGCAACTTGAATTTCAAGCTAAAGCCACAAAGCCCTGAACGCCGATCTCTAATATTAACCAGGTGTGCAGACCAGATTCATTCAAGCCTCATCGCGGCTTAATTGCTAAAAAAACTGCAAAAAGACCAAATCTACTTAAGAGACACATGGTTCAGTTAAACAATGCTGTAAATAATGATGCAAGTCAGATGGTAAATACAAGCAAATAGTAGTCACAGCACGGCCAACTCCCTCTGCCACTATTTCCCCTCCAAATCAAAGATTTTTCCTTTTTCTTTTATGTATTCACATCATTTATAATAAAATTATATAATAATTGAAAATATAAAGTTATATTGCAATCGAAATATTGGTTTTTTTCAGAATTTAGTAATAGCACACACACTCTTTGCTCTAGAATCAACAGGGCTAAAGAAGGATCAATGAATCCATTAGAGAAAAGATTTTCACAAAATTATGTTTCTCGAAATTAAGTCTTTAGAAAAGAAACTCTTCATTTGATACTCTGAGACCCAAAGTCTTTGAACAGCATAACAGAGCCCTCTACACCACTTCAGGCCTTATCTACTGCAGAACATGGGCCAAAGATTATTTGGCTTCACCAGTTTGGAAAAAACCTGCAGTTACGGCTAAAAAAGAAGGAAAAAAAGCGCCAAATGAAATGAAATCTTTGGCTAGATAAGTGCAGGGACTCATTGCATGGCATGTGTCTTCCTACTGAATGAATGGGAACAAAGAAGCATGGAGAGCGGGCCTGATGCTGCAGTCTACTCTTCTGAACGTGGTGCACCCCTCACTGCAGCTCTGCACTGCTCCAGGGACATTTATTTCAAAGGAATATTTCTAAATCATACCAGCATGGGTGAGATAATTCACACCCACTGAATAAACTCAAACTGCTAGTGGGGAGTGAAGAATGGCAAATTCCTTTTTTTTTTCTTTCCCTTGAATGACATTCCATTATCTTTCAACTGGTAAGTTTTTCAACTGTGGCATGAAGTTACTTTAGGAAAAAGCATGCTCAACATAGAGTTTCAGGAGAAATTCTTCATAACCAAAGTGTAAATCTGAACTCCATTACAGCAGTGAAGGTTACTGAAATCAGACCCCACTGTAGCCCTAATACCATCCAGCTCCTGCCTTTCTAGCCCATTTCTCCATATAAAAGCTATAGAATTTGTTTTACTGCTACAAATATGGAAACCTGAACAATCCTGAGGAATCTTGTTTTGTTTTTTTAAAGACACGACAAAAAACACAGGACACAGAGAAATGCATGACTTACAGTGGTTTTTTATTCTTTAAAGTAATCCACTGCTTCTAACTGGTACCACTACAATCTCTGCTTTAGTAAGCAGCACGATCCCTGCACAACCTGTACTTTTTAATACTCAGCAGAACTGATTTTCTTTGCTAGATCCTGAGAACAGCCCCTGCAAATATTACACACGCAGTTCAAGACGGGCAGCGCTCCAGTGTTACATAAAAACACAGAGAAAATTACTCCCCTGACCCCGTTTCTGCCAGCGCTTCAGATCTGTGCAGCTCCCCCCGTGCTGATAAGGGCTGTGTGCTTGGGTCAGCTGCCAGATTTGGGACTGCAGGATACAGTCACACAAACAGCCTCACGTAGGAGTTCACATTTATGCAAGAAGTTACTTTGGCCTCTTGAAGTTCAATAAATGCACTTGACTGCAGTAGCTTTCTTCTCTTATTAAGGGACACAAACCAACTCAATTTTGCTGAACAGCAACAGGAAAGATGTTACTAAATGGTCCAAGATTAATAAGAGCAGCATTGCAGGAATATTTTGCTCCTTCTTCACTGACAGAGCTGGGAAAGAAACCTCACCATCATTACCTCTGTTTAATGGAAATGAGGCAACAACTTCTTACAAAAGGAGAAAATCTAAAGCTTGAAAGAAAACAGGTGGCATTATTGCTGATCTTAACAGCACCAGTGGCACATAACACTAAGGGAGATAGGCACTGCAAACCCCCCAGACCCCTCCCCAGAAAAGCATCCAACTGGAGTTCCTGGCTGATGCTACTCGGGTGTGGAGAATCAGAGCACGTAACACAGGTAATGGAAGTGGAGGGTGTAGGGGACATCATAAAAATGCAGGATATGATAGTGAGAAGATACAAAATGGTTTTTCTTCCAACCCTAACAGATGTTGTCCAATTAAGGATGCAAATAAATCACCCTCTGCATTGCAAGTCAGAAAACACATACATAAAAGCTTTCTAAATACATTTCGGTTTAAACTTGCATAATTCTCCCAGTGGAGAAATCATCTTCAACTTATGTAATCCTTAGAAAGAGACAGTATTACACACAATTCTGTGCCACTAAGAAGACGACACATCTCTAGAAAAGAGGTGCACCCACACACAATTAATTCTATGGGTGTGGAGGGAACAGAGCGAGGAGCTGTTAACAGGACCGCAGAGCCCAGAGTCTGCTGTTTCCACAGAGACTGATCTGTAACCAAGCTCAAGGGGCTGCTCCCCTTTCACCAGCCAGAACTGTCTGTTATACTTAACCCAGACTTCCGAACACTTGATATCCTGTCTGCTATTTCAATGCCCTTACTCAATGTTTCAGACAGACATTACACAAACTGGCTGGTGAAAAGGGTTGAGAAACCAAGAAGCAATCCAAGTCAATGACCTTATTCTATAAAACGATACCATTGAGTGAATGGAGAGGATGAAGAACAAAGCAGGGGGGTAACACGTCTTCTGAATGTGGCACTGAAATCTTCCCTAGGAAAAGACCAGCACTGGGCTGAATCTTATTTTGTTCATGTTGCTGCTGTCTGTTAATCCTTAAAGCCTAAGCAATTCTTGTGCCTCCAGTGCAACTGACTCTCACACCAAAACACAAACAGCTTCGGTTTTGGAAAGAAACAAAACACCCCAAACCAACCATGAGTCACTTTCTCTACAAAGCATGTGCAAAGGTAACTGTACACCAATCGATAAACAGCAAAGCCAGAAACCAAGTTATTGATTAGCTCCTTTGCTGTTTATCTCCAGTATACAGAATGATGCTGCAATTTTTACATATACACAGAATTTCTACCCTCGTGTACATTTTCCCTGGCCTTTTTAATCAGAATGCCAAGTAATGACTATTTCACACTAGGAAGGGTGGCAGGACCTGTCTCATTTAACAGAGCATATAACTATGCAGCTTATTGGGTTGTTTAACAGGCACCCACTGCTTGGAGAACCCTAATTTTATGTGATAGCAACCAAACCATAGATGGAGCCAGTGATAAGAACTCCACACGCGGGAATTCCCACTGGCTTCCAGAAGAGCTCTGTGCATGAAACACTGACAGGATCCGAGCCCAAATTTCTATCAGTGCTTTTGTTACCTCATCCAACCAAAAGCCAAAGCAAAATAATTAGCTCAGGGCAGAGGGGCCAAGCTCTATCAGCCAGCAGGCTTGCCCAATACCAACAAAACAGGCACTCAAAGAACTGCGCCTGCACCCGAGACAATTTTGAGGCCAAGCTTATGGTTCTTGACTTTGCATCAGAAGAAAAGCTGGCCCTTATCCCAACTTTAGACATATTTCCTCATTGGTAAAAGAAGTAAAATTTAAAAATTGAGAAATCCTCAATATGGGAACAAACCCATCCTACTCTGTTAGATACGCACCGCAATCTTGAAACACATCCTGTGTGTAGCTACCAACAGACAAACCCTGTTCAGTCTGAAGCCAGCTCCCCAGCTGCAGAAACCATTGCCCCATGCAGTAAGATCCATCAGGGTCAGAGCACCATCCAACATCTACGAAACCAAAACCTCGTTCATGAGCAAAATAAGAACACCGCAGTAGCGGAACTACAGGTTCTGCTCTCAGCTTGCCAACAGTCCTTAAATGCCACCCAAGGCCACGAGCTTTGTGAAGCTACTTCATGTCTACACCAGAATCTTCTGGTTCAGAATCTGTCCCTCCATTCTACAACTGCAAGTACTGCCAGTCAACACACAGGAAGAAGTCTGATACATATACAAGCCTTCTGTGGTTTGTGGGTGAACTGGTTCCAATTACCATGCCAGCTGATTGCTTGAGAACTGCAGAACTACCCCCAAAGCCCCAAACCTCCCTATTAACCTTGTACCTTCCAGGAGATACGGGAACAAGCGTTTTAGCAATAATCTGAGTTTGAAGCTCTACCCTGAGGATGAAATGTAAAAGACACAAGAGACTACACAGGGTGTAAAGGGGGAAGGTGAGGGATCAGAGCACATTATCTCAGAGCAAACTTGCTTCTCCCTGACTGTTTCCCAGGAACGCACACTGACTGTGTTAGAGAGCTGAACAGCATCTGAAAAGCAGGGCAGATTTATTAATGTAGAGTACCCAGGTTCAGAAAACATGTGCAAACAAACTAGATACTGTCTAGCAAAATGTATCATTAACATCCATACTGTAATTGACAAATTTTAAACAAAAACACGCAGTATTACTAGATTTTAAAGTAATGCTTCCTGCACATGAAGATCAATTTGAATTAAGTGCTTTATGACCACTCAGCTAAAATAGATTAGCCTAGCAATTGACAGATTCTATTGATAGATTCTCTCCAATTCACTCTAAGTTACTTTTGACTAAGCTCTAATTTCTTTCCAAGAACACTCTGGTGGATTTAGCATAACTTCCATGGCAGTTCCCTCTAAATAAGAGTTTCAGTGTTAAGCTCAAATTTCACACTTTTTTATAGTAAAAAAAACAAACCCCAAAAACAACGTGAGAAGGAAAAAATTTTCTGGTCCGAGTACCACACACATTGGGACACAATTCTTTGTGTGATGGAAAGCAGTCTGGCCAGCTAAGCCAGCAGTGTGAGTTCCAATCACAAGTTATCACCCGCAACAGCCAGCCAGCCCACTCCTTACTGCAGTCAGAGCCATTCAGACCCCTTACCTTTGGCAGAAAACTCTGTTAATAGACAAAAATAACCTGACTTATCGATAAGAACGGACAATGCATCTCTTTAGACACCCAAATCTTGCTTGGGCTCAAGCACCTG
Organism: Chloroceryle aenea; assembly: GCA_013399075.1. Classification (NCBI taxonomy): domain Eukaryota; kingdom Metazoa; phylum Chordata; class Aves; order Coraciiformes; family Cerylidae; genus Chloroceryle; species Chloroceryle aenea. The sequence goes on from VWZY01008186.1 coordinate 43,221, forward strand.
GATGCAGCCCCAAAGTTCCCCCTGTTCTAGCAGGGCTGAGAATCAAGGACGGTGTAGATAAGGTGCAAGTGGCTGCCAGAATTTTAACTGCTGCGTTGTCTAGACACGCTCTGAGCAGCTTCATACAGACGCCTCCAGATGCTTTTACAACAGGGCTCTAAACGCGCCTCTCAGCAAGTGAAAACACACCCTCATTGGTCAGTCTGCTCAAGCTGGCGATAACCACGTTCATATCCTGGCAGAGAGACCAGGTGTTAGGCTCCTAACACATCCCCAAACTAACCAGTGTTTACACGCATCTTCAAAGCGTGCTGCTGCTTGGGCAGAACATACGCCCAAGCCCGAAACCACAGAAATGGAGAGGCGAGTGAGACAGCCCAGACAATGAAGGGAGAGGCGAATGCTTAAATATTTTAGACAGTGATTTTCAAAAGAGATTGCATATAACTCCCTCCCTGATTCAAGAGGACTGAATTCGGGAACTTCGGAACTATTCTGGGGCAACAGACCCGTGGTTGACTCAACATCATTAGATCATTCTTTGATTCTTTGTCTAGCACACATGCACGTACCTGCTTCTTTGTTCTCGGTCTACAACATCTATAAAACTGTTTGCACGCCTGGGAAGAAAACGCTGATGTCTGCTTAAACACTGACATCTCCTCAGGTACACAGGGTCTTGTTTCAGCGTGGTACCATTTTGGAAGTTCAACTTTTAAGCTGTAAAAGGATTCTGAACTAAACTACTGCCTCAAGACTTCAGCATCTTTGGTTTAGGGACTTGAAATTTTTTACTAGAGAATCTCTACTATAATTCTTGAGCATCAGGTAAGAAAACAAATCACTTCACTGCTCCACAGGAAAAACAAACGAACCCTCAGTTCTTAGGCAAAATTTTCCAAGAGTATTTATGGAGTGGGTTCGTTCTAAAAAGAGTAAATCCACCTAGCAGTCTGATCACTACTGCCTGTGAGTAAAAGCAGAATCCCTCTGCTATACCTACCCCAGGATATATACTATGAACAAATAAGGCTACTACTGCCAGGAGGCAGGACTGCAGGATACAGAAAGATAAGCATTTGAGCTCTACTACTGCAGCCTTTCAGGTGGCCTTAAAGTGCAGCACAGCAAGCACTGCACAGCACCTCAAGTGCCCAGCTACCCTACAACTCAGCCAGCACTGCGCTATTTCACTTTCAGCAATTTTTGTCCTTTGATTTGGCTGCACACTTGACCTGGCTAAACCTCACTCCAGCTGAGCGAGCTGCGTGTTGTGGCAGCGCTGGGTTGGTAGGCATTGTGAAATAAAGTGGGAGGCCTTATGTGCTCATTTGTGTGTCAGTACCCAGAATGCTGCTTCTAGCTTCCAGCTACTTCATAGAAGTGCTGCTGGGACTTGAACCGTGGGAACACTGCAGTGCTGGCGTGTGTGGGTGTGTTCACACGTGTGCAAGGAAAACGCTCTTGTTCTCTTAGTGGCTGATCCCATACAGCTCCACTGAAAGCACAGATGTCTGGCACACAGGTAGGAAATCTGAGAGCACCGTCAAACCTTGCTCAGTTCACTATTTAAAAAATGAAAAAAAGGGTTCAAGAGAGACAGAGTCAAAGCCAGCCCCCTTTACTGGAAATAGCACCCAACAAAGCCCTCGGGCCCGCTGTCGGAACTAGCACAGTGGCAGCAGAGGCAGACTGATGCTGAGAGTGCAGAGAGCTGTCTGTCACACAAGTGGAAAGACTGCATGAGGCACACACCAAGGGTCTATCTACACCAGCATGTGAACATTCAACACGCACCAGCTGCTGAGCTCAAGAAGAAGGCTTTAGCACTGATGGTGGATTTCCAGGACCCTGTTCTGCACCCCTCCCGGGTTACTCGCTTTTTACATTTCCAGATGTAATGGTTGTGTCCACACCACTGATGGGGGATGAAATGAGAGACAGGTAGGGAAACAGGACACCCACTCAAATAAAAGCCATGTTGGTGCACAGAGACTCTGAAAGATCACAGAGAAAGAAAAGCAGAAAACAACTTGCATGAGCATGCAAGAAGGTATAAAACCCAGTGAGGGACACAAACAAAGGAAAATGGAGAAGTTACCATATGGCTCAAGAAAAGAAAGATATTTGGGAAGCAGCAGGAAGGTGAAAGAGTTTATGGGAGGTCAATCACTCATCTATGGTTGAACAGGGAGATAAAAATCAAGAACTGATACAAATAACTGATTTGGTGGATAAAAGCCAACATTTTAGAAGACAGTAAGTGACTGTGGCCTCCATGGTTCCTACCCTATCAAGGGCCCCATCTGTCACAACTCCCTCCAGTCTTTGGTTCAGACTCCTTGCTGACTTCTTGCAGATCTAGAGGAAAGCTTCTCCTGCAAGATCATGCAACACTCATCTTGTTCAACCAACGCAGGGAGAGACAATCTATCTGCATCTATGTATCCATCTCTCAATGCAGAGAGATAAACAGGCACAATGCACATAGAAATGCATGTTGGGAGTCAAGTATCTAGGTAAGGCTCTGCCTTGTACCAATGCTTTTAAATCATACGAAGGGAAAAAAAAAAAAAAGGAAGAGGGGAAAAAAAAAAAGGCAGAAAAAAAAGGCAGTTTTGCCAGTACGCTGAATTTGCAACAAGGGCTTGTGCCAACCCAGCTCCTTCATTTAAGTCAGACCCTTAAAAGGCAGAGCTGTGCTGGCAGAGCTCTACATATCTCATCACATAAACCTCATCAAGACACAGAAAAAGGTCAAAAACCTCACTGCTGCTTAAGCAGCCATAAAAACAGTCATATGCATCCCGTGCTACCAACATCTAACAGAGCCCCTGGGAACACACAAAGTAACATGTACACACACCTACCTAAATAAATAAATAGGGAGACTGATAAAATGCCCACTCGTGAATAACTAACCCAGCAGATTATGGCACACAACACACAAACACCTCTGTACAGAGCAGAACAAAGCAATGCAGAGATCTACATCAAAAAGGAAGACCACCACAAAGACACATGTGCTTCAGCCTTTCATCCACAGACAGACAGAGAGCCCAACAGACACACCAAACCCACACGGACTGACAGTAATTAACACAAACACACACAGGCAGACGTGGGACCATCCTTTCATTTCCTTACTAGGCATCTAAACTTTACTCCAGTGTTACTTGCCCCTGGCCACAGTCTACCAATCTTAGAGCCTGATTAAATCTCTCCGTAATTATCTGCGCACACTGCTACAACACAAATGACCTTACCATATGATATCCGTTGGCTAAGCCCAGTGGAAAAAGACTTCAGAAAAAGGAAGGATAAGCGTACTAAACTCTGCCAGCACTGCCAGGGTCTCCTCAAGACTGCACCGCATTAATAGGACAGCACTGAACTCAAAAGCCTTGAAACTTAAACCCAGCTCTGCGCAGGCTGCATGGTGAAGTGTTCTTTTTTCCTCTACCCCATCATCTGAGCACACACCACTTTCTTCTTCCCCATCGAACCCCCAAATGAATCTATGCAGGAAGCTTAACATTTTACAATGACAGATTTTTAGCAAAATTTTCTGATACATAGATGGCCGTGATTTCCTTACATAATTTTTGGCTTCCACTATGAGGTATCTCCAAGAAGTGCTGTGCTGCATGCAGAGTGCTTGCAATGTTCTGAACCAGGAGCTACTAAAGGGTCACCAAATGAGCAGGCAAAGCCCGGGGTTCATAGGCTTCTCTTGTTCTCCACCTGCAACCTCGCCGGGGATGTTGGATAAATCATACAACTGAACAAGCCGACATAAAAGCCTTGTAAGAAAAAAGCAAGCACATCTCTATTAACACTCACTTTAATTACACTCTGGAAATGACCAAGCTAAGCACATAGTACCTCTCTGGAGCATGAATATCGAGAATTCCCGATTTTGCTTCCCAAATGAAGCACGCCCTAGAAATCGATTCCCAACAAGAAAAATGCCTCCACTTTCGGAGGCGTATTCTCCTCACAGACATTCATACACATCTAGCCCACCATTCCATCTTAGCACATGACTGACGGAGAATAGACAAGCCATTAAAAACACATCCACCTCCAACCACGGAGATAATGTGGCTCATTACAGCCGAGCTTTGTCACAGCGGCTCTGACACTCAGGCGGCAGGAAAAGGAGGGGGGAGGACAGGGACTGGAACGGGGGCTGAGCGCAAGACCAGGAGAGAAGGGGAACTTGAGGGAGCGATATTCCACCCCCGGATCAAAAGCCGTGGAGGCCAGTCGGAGGGTTAGCCAGGCCTCTCCGGCTAGCTGGAGGAATGACTGCATTGTTTGCGCAGGGTATTTCAAAAACCCAGGGTTTTGTTTGGGAATTATTGTGGCGGTTTTTACCAATAACGGCTC
>VWZY01008186.1:52161-127556 GCA_013399075.1 Chloroceryle aenea
AAGAGGTGCAAAAGAAAATCAGCAACTCTCCAGAGCAGAATCTGCTCTCAGAAACCCACCTTGGACATCAGGCCAACGGGGGGCTCAGAGAAGGAAGGAACCAAATACATTGGTCCAAGCCATCAGTTGTGTCTTCCTGTGCTGAGAGAAGACACTCAGTGAATCTTTACTGAACTGCTTCATTACAGAAAGCAGCCAGTGGCAAGAAGTACCCTTTAAGTTTCTGTTCATACAACACATCCCACGGGGATTTACTGACCCACCAGGGTCATTTTTAGATGTTTCACCAAAGTCTAAAGATGTGATCCAACAATCTAGGCCAAACTGCCCTTGCTGATTACCAGTGCTGAAGAGGTTACCAGAGCAAGAGAAAGCAAGGTTGGGAATATTCTCCATGCAGTAACAGGGTTCCAAAAAGGTCTTAATTAAGAATAATTGTCAATAATATTCTTCAGAAACTAAACTTTTGATAATAAGAAGGACATTTGTGTCAGTCCATCCATTCCGTGATTCCCACACCACAGGCTGTGCTTTATTAGAAAGAAAAACCCTTCCCAACATTCAGCCTTGGCTTAGGAAAGTCCTGGCTAGGACAAGGGACAAGTACTGGACACACAGTGAAGTCCCTTAGGGATACGGGATCGAACTGTTACCAAACGCACTCGGATACAGTGGTGAACAAAAGCAGAAGGATTCCCTAGGTGGATTTAGTCCAGTTTCAGTCATTATTTTTTTAACGCACCAAAACACAAATGGCCAGATGCATTCAAACATCGTGCATGGAGTTCCTGCTTCTTTTAAAGAACAGAATTAATGCTTGCAGGAAATTTGGCAAAGAATGGAGAAGCTTCTTAGCTCTGGAAGCTGGGTTTCTGCACTCCCTCTCCTTTACCCCTTCAAAAGGACAGAAAGCAGGACTGCCCTTCATGTTGAGAGAGGTGCCATTTTCCCTTCCAAATGCCTCTTTTGTGCAAGTAAATCACTGGATAGTGCAACAGATGGTTTATGGGTGGAATTCATAAACAGAATTCCCGAAGCAGAGGGGACTACCAAAAAGACAGGAAGGATGGTCTTGTGGTTAAGACAGAAAACTCAGGACATCTGGGGTCGATTCCCAGATCTCCCACAGACTTCCTGTTGCCTTGGGCAAGTTGTTTAGTCTCTCTGTGCCTCAGTTTCTGTATCTGCTACATCCAGATGGTGACCAATTACAGTGGCAGCTTCTGAACCCGAATTCATAACGGGACAGAAACCAATTTTCAACTCCTGCAGTAACAATACAGTAAAACTTCCACTTCTTTATATCCCACAGACTCTGCAGAATTAAACAGTAACAGGGCAGGAGAAGAGGGAGCGACGAAAGCTGTCATTTGGGATTAAGGTGGCAGCGACTTCTGAAGTCTCTGCCTCCCCTGATGACAGACTGTGAGTGCTGCGCATCTTCAAATCGTATTGAGCCTTCCCCCTGTAACTGTTTGTCTTGCTCCAGTTCCAAAGCTCTTTAGCTGGAGAAAGGAGAATTAATTAATATCTCCGAGGAAGGGCCCTAACACCACAGTGTTTTTCTCACTCTCCCCCTCTTCTCCTCCCCCTCTCCATTGGCTTCAAGGCCAACAGCTCCTGGAACACAAACACTCTTGTAAACTTCTGAACCACACAGCCCTATGGTGGGTGGGTGTTTGCTCCCTGCCTGCCAGTTCCAATCCACCCACAGATTCCAAAGGCCCAGAACAAAAAGCAGACTCCATTTTCCATATTTAACAGGCAATTTGTTTCCCTCCCCATCGCCTTCAGTTGCAGAACTCGGTGCCTCTCACACGCCCTGTGTCCCACCCTTTACACGTTCCCCAGGAGGGGGGTGTCATGTTTATGCATATCGTATGAAATGTATATTCTAAACGAATTCACCCCAGTCCCCCTCTGCTCCCTCAGGAGGAGCGGGGGATTATCAAGGACTCTGCTGCATATTGCAGCTATTTGACAAAACATTTGGGAAGAGCCTATTGTGAAGACTGTGAAGAAGGAAAGTAAGTGAAAAATAAAAAGCGTGGGGCAGATAGGATCCATCAAAGTTCCTGCTGTAGCTCACCTTACACAGTCAATTCTTTACGGCAGCAAACATCTCACTTCTCCATGTTTGTGTTGTACATACTAATTTCTGATTGCTACATTCCAGTACTGGAGTAAAACAGTGTCTGCATGACCAGGATATTTCCTTCCCTCCTTTCAAGACTACCTGTTAAAGGGCCATCATTTCCATTGATCATTTCTCTTACAGTGAAACTGGGCAATGCCAAAACATCCAGAACCTGCAGAATAAGGTCTCAAACTCTGTTGAAGAAGACATACCCAAGAGTCAGGCAGGGTTTTTTCAATCAAATATTTCAATTTTTCATCAACATCCACATTCTGCTTACAGAAAATTATTTCACAAGTGTGTACCAACTTCTTATCTTTTTGGCTAAAACAAATTTTGAAATGTTTACTTTTAACAAGATCATGGGGGTTTTTTTGTACGTATTTCTCTTAGGTATTGAAACAAATTAATTTTAAAACACCTAAAAAGTCACAAGAAAAAAAAAAGTAAGTTTCACTTTTCAGTCGTATTTAAGATGAACCAAACAAAAGCTTTCTCTGTCTGGGGTGGTCAGCAATGGATTCATGTCAACAAATTTTTTTTTCCTTTTTTCTTTTTTTAATTAATGGAAAAATCAACTATTTACACAACACCTTTTAGGCCAGAGGGCTCAGTGAGGTGGCTGGGACTTCTATGGTATTTCCGACCTATCAAATCCTACCATACACTAGGTGAGCTTTGGGATGCCTTGAAAATCTCCCCCCTATACTACACTTCATACAGACTGGTTACAGGATTGATTTACATACTAATAGCTTATTTATAAGGTTATTTTAGACTTTTACGGGGCTCCAAGTAGTGGCAAAATCTATTTTGGGAGCAGTAAAACCAAAATTGGTTAATTATGAGACTGTAAATGGGGAGGTGGTATGTAGGTAGATGTAAAATTTTCTGAACTTGTTGAGTTACGTGAGTTGGCAGTTGGTGAAGACTTTTTAAGATAACCTTGGATAAGTGCCCAAACAATGGTCTTGATTTTCAGTTAGGACATGCAACCAAATCTCTTACTGATTCCTTCAAAGATAGGACTTAAAAGATGTGTAACTAGGCTAACAGTCTAAGGTAACTGTGCCACAAGATAGAAAGAGTCCAAAAGAAAAAAAAAATCTAGGCTCTACCATTCACTCCTTTGAGGCTGAGTTTGAAGGTGTTGGGGTTTTAAAGGATAATCCAATGCACAGAGCAAGACTCTGCAATCACACAGCATCTCTACCATCAGCTGCCCAGTAGCTTGAAAGTTTTGTAGAGTCCAGACCATGGGAAGACTGAGAAAACAAGTCCAGAGTAAGGACAGAAAAGCAGAAATCCCCTTTCATAAGTTATTCCCAACCCAGGCATGCCATGTGGTTCCAGTGAAAATACCTGGGGTGTGTATTTGAACAACCTCCTGGAAGGCAGAGCCAGGCTGACTTGCGTACGATCCTCTAGTCAGAGAAGAAACTCAAGATCAAGGAGTAAACTGAAGCCTGTTCCTGCCTAGCTTGATGCAATGAATGTATGACCTGCTTAAAACACGAGTTGCTTTCACACCTAAAATTCACATTTAAATTGCAAGAAATCATCAGGCATCCTATGAAATATAGGAGGTGAGCCTTTGTTAAAAGCACATGAGAGAGTTTTCCACCTTTCAGAATTTTTTCATCCCAAGTTGTCTGGTATGTTGCTCAGGGCTGCCCCTCCCACCCACACACTCTGTAGCTACATGCCCCAGAGGACGCTGCCAAACACCTCATTAAAAAAAATAAAAAAGAAGAAAAGATACACTTGGTATTGCCAATAAAAAAATTAATTTACTGGAAATAGAGAGGGGAATGCAAGCTGGAACGCTTGGGATTCCCAGTGGAGCTCACAGCATAGTCCTGTAGGTGGCTCGGGGCTGCGCAGACTCTTGGTCATTGACACTATAATGTGGAGTCTCTCCTTTCTCAGCACGCCCAGCAATAAGCCAACAAGGCACGGCACACACATCTGACAGAGGGCTGAGAATACCCAGCCAAAGCCCTGTCCCTGTGAACAGAGCAACTGAACTGTTGCTGTCCACCTTCAGCATTTCCTCCTAGCACGGTTCTTAGGTGGGCTGCTCCCCAGCAGTCACTGTCACCATTCTAGGGAAGAAAAATCAACACATTTAAGACAAAGGTAAACCTAAGACTTAAGCAAAGTATCTCCCCTAGCTCAGGGCTTGTAGCTGTCTAGTGTGTCCCAAAGCAATCCGTATCAAAGGAAAGGAGTGTGCCAACCTTGCACTACGGGAGTTACTGATTAGCAAAACCTCAGCTTTGAGCTTCACCAAAACAAAGGGGGTTAACTCCCCTCCCTTGCCCCCCCTCCCACTCTATCCTGCAGAGAAGCTGTGGGAATACTGATTTGATCTGCTGCAGCTGCTGTGGTGAGTAAAAGGGCAACAGAGCTGGGCTCTACGACCAGCATGTATCAACTTGCGTGACGGTACGATTAATACCGCCCCCCTCCCCTTCCACCTGAAACCGATGGGCAACTCTGAGGCCAAACATTCCCTTCTGCAATAGCCTCTCACCATCTCCAAGGAATTCACATATCTTTTCTGTAATCTCTTCCATCTTTGAGATAATTCCTCATCATCGTGGTATTTTGCTAATAATATTCATATGCTTGAGTGCACCTTTGCTAGAAAGTCTCTGTAAGACCTTATCTGCCAGTCAGGTTATCTCTAAGGCTTCTGACTGTAGTCTCTTCTCACATTCTTTGGCACATACTCTACCACAGTTTAAGATCCAAAATCATAGTGGGGAATAAGCCCCCCAGTCTGCTGGAAATTTATGATATCTACCCCTTGTTGTAAAGTGATCCTCTATCCACTGGTCTGACATATGAACCTGCAATGTATTTTAAAGGCCTGTGTCTCCTATAAATAACGCACAGAGCACCAGGCACTCTATGGAGATAAGTGCTTGCATCATCACTTCAGTAATTCAGAACATGCTGTCCTAAAAATCTGGAATTTCTACTCCTTTCTCACAAATTCTTATGCGTTGAGCTCATATTTATTTTATTTATGTGCTTTCTGAATGAACCTGTGATTAAAGCATATGCACACCTCATTAGCATAATGAGATTTTTCTTACAAGCATGTAATGAAAAAGAAACAAATTCATACTGTCATTTTACAGATGTGGAACTGAGGAACAGAGAGGATATACAACTGGCTTAAGGCCACCCTGCAGATCTTTATCGGAATCCGGATCTTTTACCGAGTTAGAATCAACTGCTTTAACTCAATGACTGTTTTCTTCTAACAAGACTCCACTGGTATTCCTAGAACTATTCCCAGATTGAATTCCTGTGAGAAGAGAATGCAGCAGTAAAAGATAGAAGGTTTCTGGGGTTGGTTTGATTTGTCCACAAGACCTCTTTCATGCTCTGATGGGCAAGAGAGGCTGTTTTCTGCATCAGACACCTTCAGTCGGGTAGAATCATGTACTGAAAGTCCTCCACAAGACCAGCGTTCACTGAAGTGTCTCTGACTTTGCATTGCCTCAGTCTCTTTTTTAAGAAAGGACACTTAATATTTTAGTTCCTAGACAGCTTAAATTGTGAGACTAGTTTTTATGTCAAGTGTCTTCCTTTCAAGTTTCTTCAATTTTTAATTAGCTATGGAGAAAAGAGGAGTGTGAAAGCTGGCAACAGGAGATGTTAAGGCAGCAGGCTCTCCGTGTCATAACCCCTGTGTCACAGCAGAAGGACACTTCAGCAGCCTAGCCTCTTCAGCTCTACAGAGCAGAAAGGCAAGTGTAAGCTTTCAGCACGACCTGCATCAGTACTGCTCAAAGGAGCTCACGCCACAGAGGCCCCGTGAGTTTCACTTGTTTCCAGCTGTCCTACACTTCAAATATTCCCTGCACCCATACACAGAGTACTTACACAGATCAGACCCACTTCTCTTGTCCTATTTGACTCTCTGACCATGAAAAATATGGTCTTGAGAATAATTAGCATTTAAGATTAGGTTAAGCAAGCAATGAGTTCCTCTTCATAAGCTTCTATCCTATTCATAGGTATTGCATTTGTATTGAAAAAACAACAGACACCGACTGCGAGAGGAAGCACTGCAGGAAAAGCTGCCCTTGCTTGGATTCCACTTTTCATCTCTACGCTTTCAAAAATTTCTCCTACACTTCTTTTCTGCATGTGGCAGGCCTGAGAATGGCGTTCTCTCCCTCCTCCTCTGATCCATCACGTAATCCAGAGCCCATCTTGAAGCAATGATCATGTCTGTGCTGTGCACGCTGCAGTGTTACCACTAGGACCCGAGATCCATCAGCTAACTTGCCAGCTGGCACCTTTCCCTCCCCTCTGCCTTCTTTCCCTGAGCAGGAGAAACCATTCATTGCCTTCTGGGGCTAGCACTGGACCCACACTGTTCTTAGTAATGAATGCAACCTGTTCTGACGAATGTGAAGCTTATTTGTGAGTGTGGAGCTGCACTCAATTGCCTGACATTTCACATTTCTCACCATAAATCTGGGTAACACTTTATTTTAATTACTGGGACATTTTCTAACTTTTATTGTTTCTGGCAAACACAGGCAAAATGAGCTCATTCATTATATAAGGTATGTGAGCTATTTCTTCAGGGGAAATTGTGTTCTTTATTATCCCTGCCATCCAACAAGATGCCATTCACCTCTCTTCTAGATGTCATTAAGTATCATACAGACTCAGAATAATTAACTAATCTTTTCCTGAGTGACAGAGACCTTGGAAGATGATATATATCCATCCATCCATCCATCCACCCACCCATCCACATTTCTAGCACACCCATTAATCTGAGTAACTAAGGGCCAATCCATCTCATGCCTTTGTCACATCTCCACTCCAGAGTGGGTGGAGACACCACACGGAGATGATACAAAGGCAATCCCAAACCGATGTGATTTCTCCAAGGTAATTTTGAGCTACACGTGTTACAAAGACCAGTGCAAGAAGCAGCAGGCTGCCAGAACTGAAGAGCACCACACTCCTTGGGAAGGTGCTGGTGACTAGGCACCAGAGGTCACAGTCAGGGCCTGGAGAGACCCAAATGATTGCTCAGATGCCTTGAAGCCTCAGTGTAAAAATCCCTTTATATTCCCCGCCAAACAAAGTTCTGTAACTTCACTGAGCTGAGCAGTATTATAGAGGGGAGAGCTTGAACTCCTCTAGCTCTCCAAGGTCAAATCAGTAAACCTACAGAAAACTACACTCAGCATCTCCGGGCCTTTATTTGTCCCACAGCAATCAGTGCCAAATTCCAAATGGAGTCCAAAGATGAAGTTGAGACTCTCGATCTTCGTCATGATAAATTAGGGCCAAGATGCAGTGGGTGCTGAAGACTCTGCAGGCTCTGTAACCTCTTCCTTGTGAGACCAGGCCACAGCTTTTCAATTAGTGAATTCAGACTGGACTGGAGCAGTCAGAACTCAGGCTGCTTCCTTTGACAATTGTTTAAGCTTTAGAAATTGCCTCCTGCTCTCGGACTGTGCAGCAATGCCTGTCCCTTGTCTGTGCATTACATCCCCTCCTCAGACTGTACCTTCCTTGTTCATATGGCTGAGCCCGAGATGATGGAGTTGGCCATTTGCCCAGGTGGAAGGGAAAAAAAAAAAGGCAGTTACTGTAATGGAAGGGCTTTCTGACTTGTCTGAATACAGTAAGTGAAAATCCCATGCAGATAGTGCAGAGCATGTTTAATGACTCACGCTCCACATTTTCACCAGGGAAAAATTTCAGGCTTGCACTCAGTTAAAAGATGTGGAAATTTTTATCAAACTTCCATTGTGGTATCTTACCATCTGTTCAAAAATTAACAAAACCAAAATCGAAGTAAATTGGTTGATTTTCTTTCTTTTCTTGTAGTAAGAGCTTTCTAAGCTAAGATGTGAATCTCTACAGGGAAGATGTGAGCATATATAATTCAGGAAAAAAAAAACAGAGCGACTTCAATCCAATTCCTTGCTGGCTTTGGGCAAATTTAGGTCCTGAAATTTAACCTCTCCTACACATTATGGCCATTTTCTTCTACAACAATCAGGAGTGTTTTGTATCAGTCCGGGAGTAAGAGAATTTTGTGTCTGTAAGCATTAGCATGTGCTCAGCTCAAAAAAACCATCTAATTTGAACAGCCTCCAAGGTCTTCTGACGAGATGACTTGACTGAAAAAGTGTTCCCTCTCTTGGGAACTGAGCCACTGAGGATTTGGCTGAAATGTGTGTAATAACACAAAATTTCAAGTTTTTGTGGGAGAAAAAAAAAAGAAATTGCAGTCACATATTTTGCCCCTTTCCTTTCTCCTTCATTCTTTCTCATGCTTCACAAAAACACAGAACTTTCTCCGCCTGTTTTTAAGCAAGAGTATATATTTCTTTCTTTTCAGAGCTGAATTCTTGGAACTCATACCATTTTCATTTAGCTATTTTTACCCGCCCTGCTCCTTCCTGTATCCATGGAGTTTCATCAAAACATTGAATTCCAGTCTCTAATGACATAACCTTCCCCTTTCCTTCCTGTTCTCATGGCACCTCTCATTTTCTCACCAGCTCCATAGCCTTCTCTGATTTTTCAATGTTTTCTACTCTAGGCTGCTTCTTTTCTTTATGCACTTTGCAACAGCACTGGCCTCTTCTCTGCAGTGAGGGATATCAAGAAGTCACAAACTTCTGCATAAATAAGCAAGCAAAAAACCCCACCAACTGCCTGAGCTAAGGAGAACGCCTTTTCTTCCCTACTCTAGGGAAGCATCTGCCTTCAAAGAGCCATTTTTGTCTTACATTGGCATCCAACTGGAATGATTTTACTACAATCCCTCTACGAGGGCCTTCTCACCATGTTTGGTATAACTCAGTGACAGGACAGCTATAGGGAATGACTGTCACGTGAGGTTGAGACAAAGGGGCCGCGATGTCGATCTCACAACGTCACTGACTGGATTTAACAACTGAACGTGAGAGAAAAGTGCAGTTGAGTGTTTGTCTGAAGTTACTGACTGGATTAGCCTGGGCAAAATCCGCATCGCAGGCTGCCCTGCAAGATCCTTCCCCGTGCACACCACACTCTGCCCCAGCTGTTTCTGCAAGGCTGAGCTCCTGTGCTGGGTGAGTTTTAAGCGTCAAGGCAGGACCAGCAACCTGGCATAAACATTGCTCCTCTGAGAAAAAAACTGAAGGGCAAATGGAATTCATTTGCTGATTTGCAGGAACAATGAAGTCAGGCAACAAAACTTAGCAAACTGTATTAAAAAGTATCCTCACAAGTATTTTTGCAGGAGACAGAGGTGTTTATGAACCAAAAGCAGGGGTGTAGAAGTTACAATTGCTCCAGGGCAAATTTTAACTGGTTTCCCTTCCTTATTAGATTTCTCATTCATAAAAAATTGCTAGCTGACTTAGTCATTGCACCACATGGGATTTTAGGTGCTTCTAACCATCTGTATGTATTTTTTCCATTTGTCTAAGTAGTTTTCCATTTTCAGTTAATTTGTCTTAATTTTACCTCCTTGTCTATATAACCAGAGTTATCTGGAACATCAAGACAAGCCTTTTTCTCAGCAGGAGAATGGACAGCATATTTGCTCAGAAGCAAGGAATACAAGCTCTAGACTGCCCCAAACTCCACTGCCATTCTCAGCTGGCAATATGAAGGAAGTTCTTGATGCTATAGATCATCTTTGATCCTGACACTTTTTCCTAATCTCAATCCTGAAAGTTCAGAGTCTATCCAAAAGGTGTCCTGGAGTTTCCAGTCCAGTTTGTGCTCAGAACCCCAACATACTCAAGACTTGCAGTAACAGCACTGAATTAATCAATTTGAGCTCTACACAGATGATCTGCAAGGTATTGAAAGCCTCTACATAAAACTGAATCCTCTAATGTGTAAAATGCCCCAAATTTTCATCAAACTGAATGGCTGAGCCATTGAATGGGATTCAAGGATTAGAACATTAAGTCGTACAGAGTTACACCTATCCATAAATTCCCTATGGGAATGCAGAGCAGGAAGATTACAAGACTAAGTCAGCAATTTCTCAGTCCTACAGTCTTATCCCTTGGTGCCCAGCTAAGTCTTTTATCAACAGAAAACAGTTGGAAAGCTTTATACAGAAAGTTATGATCCTGCAAGATTCAGGATATTATTTACACGATAAACTGAGAAATTAGGTTTGAAGTCTTTCCTGTGTTTAAGTCTAAAAAGAAAAGCCTAGCAAGATACAGAAATGCCAAGTTTAGTTTTCTTACACAGGGAAAATTAACAGTCTGTTTGGACCAATGCAGATTATTTTGTGCTGACCTACAGAAGTTCCATGGGGAGCACATCCAGGCTGAAGAAAACAGAGGTATACGACACAGATTTATACTGCCTTTCATTTTTTTATTCAAACCTAAAAGAGTTCAATATCTAATAATATCCATAATAATGCTTTCTTTGAAGTGTTCAGTCTTATCCATGTTGGAGTTGTGTATGTTCTGGATTCATGTGCAATTTCTCCATATTTCATCTCTTTCATGCCTCACTTCTCTGCTTGCTACGCTCAGATCATCATCATGCATGGGATCATACAATCAACATTTCCCCCTCTGTTCCAGGTACTGTGCATCCATCTGTATTACTGATTTCAGCAAGTCTGAGCTTGTCCTGTGTGTTTCCCACCACCTGGACACAATACAGGTCCACGACATCAAGTCACCCACCTCTAAAACAGGATGGCTGAATGCAAGATGCTGTGTATGAATGGGCTCTGGCTCACATCAGCTTGTGAACCACACTCAGAACCTGGGAAAGTGCTAGCTGGCCCAGCTAAAACCATGAAGAAAGATCTTTCAACAATATAGCCATGTAGAATGAAGCTCCAGAGCTCAGAGACCTTTCCCTGAACTGGTAATTCACCAGCAGACACCTGCAGCCCCTGATTTCTTTCTATACTGCTTGCAGAAGTCTTAAGTTTGGAAGTCACGATGTATATTGGCCATTTCCTGTTGACACAAGTAGTCAGAAGAGGGGAAACATCTGTAGATGTTGCTGTGACTTAAAGGCTATTACTACACAGCCTGGGAAGACAGAACTGTTTCTTGTGTGCTTTAACTCCAGGGAAACTTCTGGTGCCAACCTGCTTGATGTAGCTTAGCTCAAAGTGGAGGACCAGGGCTGAACTACCACAGACACCTTATGACATTCCATAAAATCATTCAAGAAGTACTGGATACACAAGATGTACCAGTTCACTTGAAGAACAATGAAGGGGATTCTAAGAACAAAAGGCAAGGTAGAGTTTTTCCACTTACAAGGTTATTTACTTATTCAGTAAAGCAGTACCTGGAGAAATTAACATATAATCTGCATCTAAGAATTTCAACAAGTTCTGCATCAGGGTTTCAAAGCACTTACAAAAGTTATGCTGTACTGACAGAGGCAAAAGAAAGAAATTAAGCAATTCTCTCAAAAAGCATAGGATGTCTGGATAGAAACACCGATTTCCTGTGCTTTCAAGTAGTCGTGAGTACCCTGCCTCATCAAACCCACACGTGGGATGGAAACTCATCAGAATCAAGGATCATTATGCAAGAAAGAAGATACAAGAATGGTATGATACATTCATCCAGCAACTCACTTAAGCCACAACTCAGAACAGGAAGTTTCACAGTCAGACTTTTGATTCCCACACCAAGTTAAATCAATCTAAATCAAATACCTTTAAAAGAAAAAGGCTCGAATGGAAAAAACAGTCTCTTATGCCACCCACTACCAGAGAGATTATTGTTCTTGCTTCAAAACTATTTCTGATTTAAAAGTGACTTGAATTTAGAAATCCAGGGATTGGATTATTTTCTGTTTGAATTCCTACACAGGAAAACTAATGGTACAGTTAGCTAAGCATTCCCCCCCACCCCCTCCAAAAAAAAAGAAAAAGAAGGCAGGGAAGAGGATGGCCACTACTGGATTAAAATAGCATTATATGGATAGAGTAACACTACCAAAAATACCACAAGAACAAGACATTAAGTCTCAAATCAGGCCTTATATTCAATTTTTTTAGCCCCTCTCTCAAAAGCATACTTCTCTCATCCACAGTAATTTTGGGACCAAGCTTTTGTGTCTTGACATCAAATGTTGTTGGTGATATTTTCAGCACAGGAATCACTGGAATGTCTCACATACAGCATCCGTTATCCCTTTCCCAACACTGGCCATGACTAGCTGCTTCACAGATATGTTTAAGACACTTCAAGAGGCACCAAGCCAAAAGAGATCCCTCCTTCACCACCAAGAGAGAAGAGGGTTCTCTCATTTCCTCTCTGTATTTTGTTTTAACATTACTGTGACAAATCTGGGTGTCTTGCTAACCATAGAAACATCCCATCAGTTCTGAATCCCTACCCACAACTGTATATCCAGCAGTACAAAGTTATATATATATATGTCTCAAGTCTGTGCTTCCACACAGAGAGGGAGCTGTAGCAGGAAGGGTCCACTTCTGCACTCTTCCTTTCGTGTGCATTTATTACCAGTGAAGGGTATCAGACATGACAGCTCTGGAGACTAAAGCCCTTTGTCTACACAAAAGGTCCAGTTCTGTCAGCAAGAGGGTGGGACTTGACTTTACACTATTTCAACAGTATGTTTTGACCAACAATGCCTTGAGAAACGTCCAGGAACCACCAGCATAAGTCAAAGGAATGAGCAATATTAAGACTAACTCGTCAAGGTTCTCTCCAAGAACTCACTCTGAGAACTACCAAGGAAACCAGTTAAGACCAATTGCATTCGTCACTGAGGCTGGAAAGCATCTGAGACCATGGAACTGTTTATTTATGGGTCACTTCAAAATAACCCTATAGAAAACAACCATTAAGTTTCTACTAGCACATAGTGGATTTGAAACATCAATTAAAGTTTCTCATTTCATTAGCAGAGCAGTCTGTTAGCAATGCACACCAGTCCTCACTGAAGAGAGCTTACAAAAGCTAGGGGAGGAGGAGGGTTACCAACATACACGTTAAAATGTCAATGAAATATGCTGTGCACTCTGGTCCCCAGAGTGATTTTATTATTATTTTTCCACAAGTCCACAGGAGTCAGAAAAAGGAATGGAAGCAGTTGTGAAATTGACCCATCTACTTTTACCATCCACATGGAAAAACACACAAAAAGAACAGGCATAGGCTTGGCAGGGGGGGATGGACCCCACCCGAGATGAAGTCCTTAAACTTCTTGGGTTTTTGTAGATTTAAGGAGATACAAGTACATTCTGAATGGGTAAGCTCTCCAGAAGCACTGTCTCTTTAAAGTTGGAATGTGCCTTTTTTTTCACCCTTAAGAAAAAGTGCAGTTTCCCAGGTTCTTACTGGAAAGTTTTCTTGGGAAAATATTCATTTCCAAAGCATTGTTTTTACACTTTTGGTTCACTGGTTGTCTGACTCCTGTAATGCTTTAATAGTGTTTTTACTCCACGAATGTTTTTAACAACTTAAGCCGTCCCATTTCCAACAGTATCTCCTTTTAAGCATAATTATATCAATATGCTTCCAACGTTTTGTAATCCAAATCATTTCTTTTTTCCAGATTTTGCTCTCAGTTGGGCGATTCAAAACAAGACTTAATTGTATGCTCCTGCCCCTTACAATTTTCAAAAAAAGCTGCTGCGTGATAAAACTCAATAAATAACCTGAAAAAGACTGGAAACAGAGAATTCTGAGCAGCATTTTCTTAAATTCTCACTTTTCTAATGAGAGAGTTCAAGATTAGCTATAATCTGCTGCATTTTCCAAGATAAAGATCTCATACGTGGATTTTGTGCTTGGTTTGGTTTGGTTTTTCTAAAAAAAAAGCTGCAATGGGATGTATTCTGTGACAGGCTAAAAATACCTGCCCATAATGAAATGCTGTTATGCCTGGCATTTAATAAAGACCCTGACAATATCTGTTTACAACAGCAGACCATCCCAGAACCTGAGCACACTGAACAGGCTCACAGAAGTCTTTTTCAAAAGCTACACATGGTCTCCTGTGGAGAAGCTAAACTGTTCAGCTCAATTCTTCCCAAACTTTTGTGCTATTTTGCCACAGTCAAGCCTCAAAACTTTTCACAGATTATTGCAATGTAGGGATTAATATATTTGATAGTTGCACAGACTTGTTTGGGAATTACTAGTTCATCACTCCAGAATTCAGGTCCTCCTGTCTACACCAAGGCAAAAATCAGGGCTCCTCTGCTGCCCTTTCTGATGCTCCATTTATAATAGAAGCTAGCAAAATAGCTTTAACGTGTCTGTTGTTCTTCATCCTTATTTAGAACATTCTGACTGTAAATTATTACATTTAATGACAGTGATATCTAATCATGTCAAACAAGATCTGGTCTTTATTCTGTAAGGTACAACACTGCCAGCAAGCAGTCCTTCTGCTGCTGAGTTTGCCAAGTATGGGAGTGATGGAGAGATGAAATAACTCACACGGAGTGAGTCAAAGGACCAGCTTCAGGACTAGGGACAAAAGTGGGTTTCTCAAAGCAAAGATCAGACCCCATTGTATTTTTCTGCCTTCACATCAAATTAAAAGGCAACCCTGCAGACTAACTAGAAACATCTGGCTTTAAGGCAGTATTAGCTTTTACTGCTACTTAGAATTCAGACACATTCTAAGACTGTCAAAGAGAATTTTGGTAGGCATCACATCTATTGTCCTCTCTAAGGTCCTTCCCTAATACTAAGTGAGGGAAGTGGTAAAGCTGCTTCTTAGCTGTTTATAAAGGAAACAAGAAGATCCTTTGATAAGATGCTATCTTCTTTCCTTCCTCTCACTGTATTCACTGTTCGACAGGGGAATGTCAGCTTTGTGTTCCCTGTCCTACGCAGCAATCACAGGCTCTAAAGGGGATCTCTCTGGCACACCAGATCAGACTATTGCCCATCAAGTCTCTTGTTCTTTCTAATATTGGAGATACTTCTATAACACATCCAGTATGTATCTGGTGAAAATTGTTACCAGAATGTTTCGATCTCAAGCTCCCTTTCTCTGTAAATAAGTTACAGAAAGAAGCCAACTGACAGCACTTGACAACACGAATCATGGTGCCAGAATGCAAACCAATAAAGTTTCTTCTTCTTGAATGTGACAAAATGCTTATTTTAAGCATACTGAGACAATAAAGTGCTGATTAACAAGCAGCATGTTCTTCAATGAAACTTAGGAGTGCCTAGTCTTGTGCTAAATAGACCAGATGCTGAAGGTGTGCAACCACAACTATCAGAACAGCTCCCCATAAACGGATCAAAAGGCAGCTTGGAACTAACTCATATTAACACCAGTAACAGAACATCTTCAGCTACACGAAGGGTTGACCCAGTGTCGTGTCAGCTTCTCCTGAACTCATTAAGCATAAATACACATGTCAGGTTTGTTTCTCAACAAGCTCACTTATAGCTGTCTGCGACGTACCTTCTCTGTCTGCAGTCATGTCTTTGCCACCTTATCCTGGTACAACTGGGTATTTTGAGTCTTCAGGGATTTCTAGCAAGTGATTACTTCAGCCTTAGCTAGAAATGATGAGACTCTATTCATAGATAGCCTAACCACACGTTAACACTGTGTTCTGCAGAAATTAATATAGACAAAGCTGAAAATAATACTCACCCACGGAGTCTAAAAATAAGCACCAAAATTTCCCCTCCTCGTTTCTTTCTGATTTTTGCTTCCCCTCAGGTGATGACACCGTTCTCCTTTCCAGCTCTCCTGAAATGCATCATGTGCTCTGGGTTACAGATTGTTCTGGAGAACTTTTGGGTTTTTTATAAAGGGTTATAGTTTTGGGATGCACTTTGTGAGAATCATAGAATCATAGAATAGGCTGGGTTGGAAGGGACCTCAGAGATCATCGAGTCCAACCCTTGATCAATTACCGCCACAGTCACTAGACCATGGCACTGAGTGCCACATCAAGTCTCTTTTTAAATGTCTCCAGAGACGAAGAGTCCACCACCTCCCCAGGCAGCTCAATCAAGAGTTGTTTATTAGACCAGAATAAACAACAGAAGACACAGGTCTGACATGGCCTCCAAGAATCAGATTCCTAGAAACATACTGAATGATAGGAGATGGGAAGCATCTGCACGAGGACGAGATGCGCCAATGACAGTAAATGTGGTGTTTTCAGCTGCACTACCAGGGACAAATACACTCCTCCAGAGTATTTCTGATAGGAGAGATCCTGTCCAGTTTAGCCTCTGAAGCTCAGCCCATTTCAGACCTCCAAAACCAAGCCAATTCAAACACCAGAAGCTTATTGAATATTGATTGCTTTAGACTATTAAATTTAATGCAGCCTTGTTTCATGCAAGCAGGAATTTTGAGAGCACAAGATGCTTAAATATCAGAAAAAGTGCCTACTTTAAGAGAAGTGCTGCAGAAAATACTTGCAATTCCCACCAGGAAGATGAGCTTTCCAACAAGAGGACAAATGGAGAGAAGTCCAAATGAAACCAGCTGATGATGAGGAGTAACACTTCTAGTTTGAGGGCATTTTGGTACGTGCTTCTGTTGTATTGATCTGCCCTCATGTATACACTTTATGAACTAATAAATTCTCCAAACCCATCTTCTAAAGCAAGTAAAATGAGTTTCCATTCCCAGGTGAGAGAGGTGAGGTCAGTAGGTGTGAATACAGCTGGAGCTGTGTCTAGAAGCAGGATGGAAAAAATGGAGTTCTGGGATTATGCTCCAGACTTGCTATTTTTGTGGTATTTAATTGAGAGGATTTGGTGAAGGGAAAGGAGAAGAATCAGTTTTTCCTTACACATGATGATCTGTGTGCACAATCCCTGACATAATGTGTCCCCGACCTGATGTTAGACGTACCTCAGCACACACAGTAGGACTCCTAAATGACTGAAGCAGCAAAGCATGGGGGTGATTCTGTGATTCTCTGCGTGGAGGGCACGCTGCACACCACTGGAATAATCTTGTGCTGCCAGACACATACTCCACTGCATCCTAGTCCTGAAGGAAAAACACTTTAAATTCAGTAATATATAATATTCCTGTTAATGTGAGACAGGAGACTGGCAACATGCCACTGACAGAGCCAAGCAATGGAAAAACCAGAGAACTAGCACAGTCTCACAATCTGAAGCAGACAGACCTATTGTAAGCTGTCTCCATCCTTAGGGCTGGATGGTCCAGGCTGATTTATGAGCACAATATTTACAACTAACACACATGAAATACATTACGAGTAGAAATAAATCTCCTAACATGCACAGAGAACAGCTAAGATAAAAGAATTCATATGGTAAACTAGGTGAATGTTTGTCATTAACAGTGTGGTGCTAAAGCCAGAGCACGTCTTTGGGGCAAAGGAGGCTGTATATTTGCACTTGTGTTTATCAATACTCTGGAAGACATGAGCTGTTAAGCAAAAGCTTTCAGAAATATGTCCCATCTTTTTATTTTTTCCAGTGAATTCAAAGCTGATGAAAGATGCTCTGCTGAAAGCCCCTGGGAGTAAAATGCTGCTTGAAAGAAAAATTACTCTTATGCCTATGCAAAGACCCAGTGAATAACAGGCCAGAGTTCAGTTCCCAAGTCTTGCATTATCTCAAGCAATATCCTTAATTTTTGTGCACCTGTATTCCAGCTCACAAACAGGTGTAAGCAGGAAATAAGATAAGAAAGAGCTACTTTAAGGCCAGAAGGGACCATTGTAATTAAGTATTCTGACTTATTGCATCGCACTACAGGCAGTAGAAATTCCCTGAATTAATTCCTAAATTAAATCATCACTGAACAGATAAACTCTTCAGAAAAAAACAACCATCCCTTACTAAATAATGTGACTAGCAAATGGGGATGTCAATTCTAGTTTCTCTGTAATTACAAAAACCAAAACCCACTCCAAAAGAACTTATGCCAATTTCCTGCTGATCACTCCTGGCTTTTGAACCTTGTCCAGCAGACTACATCAAGCAGGCTCCTCTAAATCTCATTTGGTTTTAAAGGGAATAGGAGGCAGCTATCACTTAAATGCATCTACATTTGACATTTCTGCCTACAAAGCTGCACTGGTCATAGATGGTATCTCATCATGTCCAGCCAATCCAATTAGGCCAAAACAGCTTCTTGTAAGGACCTGGATTCATCTCTTCCTTCGATGCTAAGGTTTAACAGTGCCAATTTTTTTTTGCATCTCTGTGAGATTGACTCCCACCTCTCTCCTGGATCTGGAGAGGAGAACCAACTCATTTTATGCTGGGTACAGAAGAGCCACAGAGAGCTGTGAAGCTGTTACTTTTCCTCACAATCTTCTGATAAAACATCTGATTCCAGTCTGGTAGAACATGCTAATAAAAAACAGGTTAATAACAGAACTAGGCTGTGGTACAAAACAGAGTAACTACTTTAAGTAACCAAATGTACTTGCTGGACTAAACCAGCATCACAACATGTTGTTTCAGCCACTACACATCTCCCTGAGTATTTCCACTGATTAAAAGGGAGCAATCAGATTTCTGCAAGAACAGATGAACTGAAGGAACGGCAAATGGATTTAGGAGACAGGACAGATCAGCTGGGGAAAACAGCCCCAAATCATCTTGATTTCAAATGAACAGTAGCATGAGGTTGCCACTTGATAGCAATACTGTTTGGATGTGGCAGGAAGGCATCAGCTTTTTTTTTTTTCCTTGAGTAGTCTAATATGAATTTGATTTACAGATGCTGGGAGCTGCAAAGTGACAGCAAAGGAAGGCAAACACCTACTTTAATATCTCTAACTAGGTGTCACAGTTCTGCCATAACAAGATATATTCCAGGCAGAATGACCTTTCACATTGCCAGAGTCACAAGACAGTTTCAGTTCAGTGGGTATAAAACAATGTAAATAAACCAAACTCAGCCTGTGTTTGATGCAATTAAATAAATAACACATGGGGGAAAAAAAAAGCTATAGCTCTACTGTATGTTACTATCAGATCTTCTAAATTGGACCCATTTTGTATTTCTTTTATGAAGTTAAGCACTAATGACAGACAGAGGAAGAATGACTATGAAAAAGGAAAGAATTTAGGAAGGGTAGCAAGGGCATGCTGCATATTTCCCAGACATTTCTGTATTGCAGCAGAATCTCTACACTGCTAGACTGCAACTAAAACACGCCCTTCTCAGTGTGAAGTATTATACTTGTCTCCATAGCTTCAGATTTACTAGATTTTCTTTCTAAAAAACCAGCTAGTCCTAAAAAAACCCCTGCAAAACTAACTAAAGCTACTATCCATATTTGTTGAACCAATCAATAAACACTCACCTGTTGAATTATATTCTAAGTTGATTTTATACATCTTTCTAGCTATGGATAACATCACACCACATTAGTTTTGGCAATTTTGCCCCAGTGTGTTGTAGTTTCACTTCCATAAGCAAGATAGGTGATCTTCTGTAATTACTACAGCTCTTATTTATGGATTTTTAATTATTTGTTTTTTCTGGAGTCATTTACTATGTTGATTTCAAACGAAGGAATGATACAGAGCAAATGGGGAACTCAAACTGCTATAGCCTATAATGCTGTGAGACACACTTAAAATAAACAATAAACAAACCAAAAAAACCCACCCAGAGAGCAAGCAAGCAAGAAGTATAAAAACCTCAAGCCATATTTGGTCCTAAATTCAGCGCCAAAATCCCTTAAAGTCTGGGGAGATTATACAACTACCTCAGCAGAATTCTAGGCTGGGCCACAAAACCCACGGCTTCATGCCATTAAACCTAATCTTTGTTTGAGATCTGAAACATTCTCTCCAACAGTTTTCAGTCGCATTGCAAAACTGTGAGAGGAAGATGAAAGGCAGATTCTCCCCGCCTCTCTTACACTAACCCCAGGGCCTTGAAACATCAGGACTTGATTTAACCAAACACACACTGGGCCAGAAAAATGATGAGCGATACTAGGACTTGACAGACACACAGAAGACATCTGATTCACAGTTTTCCAGCACAATCACTGGATCACCTCAGACCCTTGAGCAGATTGAGTGTAAATTAGATAGCCAGCCAGCCAGCCAGCACCCCCTCGCTGGCCAGAATGACAGCAAAGGCAGCAGAGTCTCAGTCAAAACGCCTCCTAGCTGGGGAAAGCACACATGCTACGAATAAATAGCAACTTCACAGATCCAACAGACAACACCTTCAAGGAACTAAAGCTCTGGAGCCTTCTCCCTGTAAGGCAACCTAAAGTTGCAGAGGTACTACTGAAAAAAAAAAGCCTCTGGTCAGCTGAGCTCCTCTCCGCTGCGTCTCTCGTTGACAAATTTGCTGTTTCAGTCAGTACCACAAAAGGGCTGGACCAAGCTAAATCTGCTCACTCCCAAACAGGCTTCTTAAGTCTTCTGCAAATCAAGACTATGGTATTTGTTTGTAAATCTCCAAAGATTTACAAACAAATCCTCACAGCCTCACACCTGCCACTCATTCTTAGTCAGGGAGAGATGCATTTTAGTAACTGGAAATTACTACCAGAGGAACCCCCTTGCTCCACGGTAGGATACCATAGATTACAGTTGCTATCTCCCTTGTTTCTTGGCTGCATAGGAAAAAAAGTTTTCTTTCTGTGAAACAAAAGAGTGGATATAATAATTTGTTTTAGTTCCAGTGATACTGTTCCCTTCCTTCATCATTCTCTTTTGTCATACCATGTCTCAATAACTGAGTCTGATCAGAAGAAGAACTAGAGCAGCAGGCCTATCTTCTAAAAATTTTCTCCGTTCATCTCCCTCTATTTCAGTGCCCCAAACAAAAACTTAGGTCAGTGAGAAACTTTTTCATATATTCTATCCAAACAGCTTTGGTTATACCCTCTGCATTTTGTATGAAGTTTCCATATCAATCCTATTGTAATGACATCAGAGCCTCCAAATGCAGTTCTGGCACAAATTAGAGCAGCAATGTTTAGTGAACCTTTTATCTTTATACTGTAGGAATTTCAGCAGTGCTGTTGGTACTTTGGATGGGGAACTGTGCAAGCTTTTTGTCAACTGGTTTAGGTTGCATAAATGAAGCTGAATTGCTCTTACCATCGCCAGCTGCTACTGCATGTGCTGCTATAGGTACCTTCATCTATAGGTCAAGAGTAAACCAGTCTTCCTTTGGTGCACCTCCTGGGTGCAGAAAGAAAAAACTCAACCAAACAACACCACCAACAAAAAACCACCAACACATCACTTGCAGCATCTTTGCACGTAATAGTAACAGTCTCTTGGTGCCATCGTCAGCCATGGCATTTCATTCACACAGAACACTTGTGGGCACATCACATATGCTTTTCCATTCAATGTATTTTTAAATGTTTCCCAGGCAACTGTTTCAATACAATATGCCTCCTTGGCAACCTGGTACCCACAAATGTCATGCCAGTCTTCCTACTCCTCTTTTTAGGTTTTCCCTTCTTGGCATATAAATGTCACAAGGCTTAATTTTCTGGATCCAGCCACACAGGTACTGGTCTGTCCTTAGTCTTGAAAAGGAAAGGCTGAACTGAAGAGGAGTTAGTTATGCACTGGACTCTGCACAGTAACAAACCCAGGCTCTGGTAAAGTAAGAGAGGGAGCAGGTCTCAAAGGCAGTGACTCCTCACTGAAGACTGTCACCTACAACTGAAATCAGGGAGAGCCTACAAACTGCCTCCACTCGACTCACCTTCTCTGGAAACAGCAATGAGCCTGAACGTCTCAAACTGAAACTGCATGTCATCTTTACTTTCCTGACTCTGGTAAAGGAAGTCTCCCACAGCTTTCATAATTCTGTGGCTTGAACTGTAATACACCATGCCGATGGAAACAGACTTTCCCATTTCCCTACAGACAGTGATTAGCACTGTCCCGAGTGAGCCAATGCAACTGAGTTACTATTTCCAGTGCTACGTTTGCTGCCACTAGGCTGTAGAGGAGATAGGCTGCAGAGTCCACTTGCTGCAGAAGCTTTCACTGATGCTCTGCCATAGATCCTTCCTGTGGTGTCTCTGCAGACATTTTCCTTTATGACATTTAGCAAGGTGGACAAACCAATACTTGAGTGAAGTCACAGACTATTTGACATGGACAAAAAATTCTCAACATATACTCCTAAACGAAGCACTGATGAGATAAAAAAATTAAAGCATAATAATGTCTCAGTTTTCTAGCTAGGTACATTTTACTCTCAACACTTTTATCTGATACAGGAACTATCGCTCCAGACCCAAAGATATTTCAGAAGGACTAAAGCTATCTGTGAGCATCAGCTGCCATAAAGGAAAAGTTTTAATAAAAACTGCGTATCCTTTAGCCTCAGATTGGTACATTAAAAAAAAAAAGGCTCATGCATGCAATTACATCAGGCTCTGAGAGAAACCTAGCAGAAACTATGGCATCTCTTCTTCATCGGTTACTCCATAACAACAGCTGAAAATTACAATTTTTCCAGGCTATAAAATGCCTAGCACTCCAAATTCTACACCGGCAGCAAAAATCTCCTCCCTGTCTGTGAGCTGTTGTATCTGTAATAGAGACCCTGCATTACCAGGCTTCCTAATTCTTCCCAAATGCAGAAGCTCTCATTCAATGTTGCAGCTGTTGGGTAGGAAATCAGAAATAGCAGAAGGCGGATTAGTTGATAATGTACC
The DNA here is from genome assembly GCA_013399075.1 of Chloroceryle aenea. Taxonomy (NCBI): domain Eukaryota; kingdom Metazoa; phylum Chordata; class Aves; order Coraciiformes; family Cerylidae; genus Chloroceryle; species Chloroceryle aenea. The sequence continues at coordinate 74,958 of VWZY01008186.1, forward strand.
AGTTCTTCCCCAGCAAATGCTGGCACCTGCGTTTTACACTCTCCTCTTTCCCTCAGCCCAGGAAAAGATCACTTGGTTTGTTTGGCAGGCAATTTATAGGCTTTAGTGATTGTGGAATTGCAAAAGGATTACAATTTGTTATAATAGCCCCTTCTTCCTGAGAGCAAAAGTTAAAACTGAGGCCCACTTTATAGCAAGAACCAGGGACCGTGTAAGTAAAGATTAAGCGTGTGCAGCTTGATGAGACTCTACAGGGAATAGATAACTACACATGCTAGCACTCCATTTACAAGGAAATCCCTAAAGATAATCTGGAGAAGCATTCTAGCTTCCAAAAGCTCAAATCCCTTGACCACTGGCTCAAATCCAGTCAAGGCTGGTGATGATAAAGACTATTCTTTGCATTTCTATGAGACCTTTTTTTCTAAGATCACAAAACGTTCTCATTATTAAATTATGCAAGACCCAAAGTCAAGAAAGAAATAAGAGGATTTCCATGCCAGTGGAGGAAACAGTAGATACAATCTTGTGCAACATGGCAGAACCAAGAACAGGTCCTGTCCTACATTTCACCTTCATACTCTTACATTATTAATTCTGGAAAGATGAAAATGAAAAATATTGAGTACACCTAAGGGACAAAGATTCTACAGGGGGTTCCAGAAGCAGACAGAGCAGGATTGAAAACATTCCCCAACATGCCTGCCCCCATAGGTTATAATGGCTATGCAGTAAACAGATAACAAGGGGAAAAAAATGTTACAGCACAAAGTTTTCCACAAAATCCACAAAGGCCGGATCCACAAACTACAAGACCACTGTAAGGTGCAGTTGTTACAGAGGCAAGGTTTTTCCCTTTTGTTTTTTACAACTGGCAGCTGCAGTAGTAATTTTCAGTATTCTTCTTACTGTATTCTTTCATTTGTGGGCCTCACTACACAATAACCATTTTTTATGCTCACCCATAACAAAGCTTTTGCAAACACTGTAATGCATGACTCATGGTACTCACAGTACCACACAGCAGCACCTCCAGCATGAAAACCAGACCATGCTTCTGACTGCTGCTTTGGGAGAAGTCACATCTAACAAAATAAATCTGTTGGTACAATGCACGATTCAGGAGCAGATGATTGTCAAAGTATCAACCAAAGAGTTGTAAGACCTATAAAACACTAACCCAAACACCACAGCAACAAAAGAATAAAAGCTGTGGCATAAACAATCACGGACAGAGATACACCTAGAAATACACAGCAAGGCCTGCAGACATGAGCTCACTCTAAGAGTGTTCCCTGCCCCTCAAATTTTTTAGAAGAGAGATTTTTATATTGTCTGCTGCCGCCAAGTGGTGATAATCAGTGCTCTGTCTTACTATGCATAGCAGTCATTACATCCCTCGGGTGAAAAACCCCAAGTTGAAGTTGTTTTGTCCTCTTGAATTAGCACCAGCAATTGTGAAATCAAATTTCTACCCCTTCACCATCATCTCATTTTCAACCACTCACATGGCTGATCCCCTCTTGAAATCTATGGGGTTTTTGCTTTATTTATATACACTTCTCTTGCTATTCTTTGCTGTGTGTCTGCTGCCATCACCATCTTTCTTTCCACAATAGGACTAAAATCCTCAAATTTGCCCCTTGCCTCTGTTCAGCTTACCTCGTTCTGCTTGGAACTCTGGGGAGAATGCCTTTCCCACCAGAGAGGGGAAAGGATCTGTTGCCTGGAATCTCATTTCCTCTCACTGGGAAGCATCTTCTAAATGGCAACAAAATGAAAGGCAGAAGAGTGTTTGCAACTGTCCAGGTGTTTCTTGAGTACTGCAGCAGCTGTAACAAACAATAAAGGAAAATGTTAGTCTGCATGACAGTGACTGACTTTCTGATAGAAATTTATTTCTTCCTGACCTTCATTCTCTTTTTGGTCTGCCTATCCCACAGCAGAAACACGAGCTCTCTACTATGGCTACTGGGTTTGATTATTTTTATTTTTCAGCAGGGCTATCTATTCCAAAAACTCAGATCCTGTTACTAAGCAAACTTTTACACTTCTAAGGTTTTTACACTCACTCCTACACAAAAAAGGAAACCCTTTAACACTCTTCTAACGTTAAAAGATTAGTTATTACATCGAGTAAAATACGTTTTCTCACTACAGATATGGACTCACAGAAACACAAAGTACCTGAGATACATGGGAAAGCTGTAAACTGGACTGAGCTTCGCAGATCTCTGGCTGCTGTCCAACTGAAGCTTCTTCACCCCCCAGCACAGCTAGAGGTGGGTGGCTGGCTCTACCTGCCTCTCTCAGGGTAAATCTACATCAACAGTCAGCCTACAAACTCTTGATATCTGAATGCCCTTCTCCTGGTTCAGATCTGGTCAAGATATGTAGAAACTGAGGCCAGCTGTTACTGAAGAATGCATTTTGGGTGGTCAGAGTCCAAGGATGCAACAGTCCCCAAGACTTTTGGTGCTGCACAGATGTAGTTACAGAAAAGATAAACTTGAATTAATCTTTTACCATTAATAAGCTGGTTTTAACAAAAAAAGAGCATCCTGTAGCTGCTCTCTTAAACACCTGTTATCAAACAGGATTTTTTATTTCTTTGTACAATTATTCTCATACTGATTGTGAATCAGCAAAGTTACTTTCTGATCCTCTTATTTACTGATGGAGAATTATAAAGACTGACATTATATCTCTATTATGTTTGGTTTTGAAAAGGGTGCACAAGAGCTTGATTTCAAGCAACATTCCCGCCAAAAAAGCCGAACTCATCACTTCAAGAAATTCCTTCCTGAAAGAGAAATTAGATTGGAGATGCACTCCCAATTTACTGTTTGTATGAACAATCTTTGTTAGACCATGGCAAACGGTTCCTGGGTGTCAGTACAAAAATTGAGGGGAACACCAACAGAGCTCAGGCCAGCGCCATGTTGTCCACCTGCACCAAAGCCGAGAACATTCCACATTCACCGCCTGGCCCAGCCTCAGGAACACCCACAAAACCGCCAAAACCCTATGCAACTGGGGCCTTCCCGCATACACCAAACCTCTACAAATACGTAAAGTTTATGGCGTAAAGATAACACCGAAGGGATGGCTTTGGAGGAGGCCAAGCGCCCAGCAGCCGAGGGTACCAGAAGCCCCCGTCGAGCTCAGTGCGGCGCCGACCGCAGCGGAGAGGCTCGAGAAGGGCAGGTTTCCCCTCACGAAGAGGGCGGCTCTCGCCTCCCGTCGCGGCCGCTCGCTCCGTTCTGCCAGGGCGGCTCCGAAGCCGGAGCGGGAGCTGACGGCCCCGCGGTCAGCCCGCCCAGAGGCCCTGCTCTGGCAGCGGGCCAGCCGTGAGGAGGAAGANTGAGAAATGCTAACGTGTGGAAATTATCTTTTCTTTCTTCAGAATTAAGACTCACAGGAGACCAGAAATAATTCCTGGTGTTTCCACCCTCAAGCAAGGGAGGGCTGAGGAAAAAGCCAGCTGAAGAGGCAAGGAGGGGTTCAGTTCTTGTTTCAGTCTGTTGGGATCAGCAAGCACCCATCAGCCCTGCCCCTTCCAAAGTCAGGCTTCAAAACGGCTGATGGCTCCTCTTTTTCAGGGCTTGTAAAACCTGTCTCTAGTTTGTATTCAGTGCAGCATTACCCTGGACAGTGAGTGACCCAAGAAAATCCATCAGTAAGAAGTAAGAATGCTGGAGATAGCCTTCTCACTTTAACCAATCCATCCTTCTCTTGAAATTGTCTTTATACAGCATTACCAGTACAAAACCAGCTGCCTCCTCCCTTCCTAGGATGGATTAGATTGTGTTGTTCAGAAAGCTAATCAGTCAGTTCAAATGGCCGAGCACACCCAGGAACCAGGGCAAGTGCCATCCTTGTTGCAAACACCTCCCTTCCACTTCAGTAGTTGAGGTGGAAAACCAATGACTACACTTAACTGTTTCACTTGGAAGTAAAGACTAATAAATGCCCACATCTCCTTGTTGCACGGGGAAAGCAAAGCCTTTAGACAGCCTTCTTAAAAACTGGATTTCTATTTTGATAGTCACATGAACTCTGGAAGTCCTGGTAAGCTGTAAAAATTAGGATATAGGCTAAATACTGTCCCTGCTTGACAAGTCTTGCTGTAGGCTAGATGGAGGTTTCCTTGGTAAACTATTAATAGTATAAAAAGCTAAAGGTCAGCTTGCATCTCTTCTAAACTCAAACCTTTGCCTGCTTCCACCCCCTGACAAATACTTTTCACGTACCTCTGTGGTTTGATGGGGCAAAGTTACCAAACGCTACTCTTGGTCTAATGCAGGCACTGCTACTCGATCAAAAGAAACTAGGTAAGAAGGGAGGCAAACTAAGAGTATGCAGAGTATTTTCTTCCCTCTCCTACCCTCAAACTATTGGACTGTCTCTGTCTTTACAGGACACTGACCGACAGAGGTTCCTGGATGGAAAAAGAGGACTTAAATGAGTGTGAAAAACCATGGCTTTTGTTACTGAAAGACATCAGTCAAGATTTACAGTGCACAAACTGGCCAGCAGTGCCCCCTTTTCCCGAGTTCTCCAGAAAGGTACCTGGCTGTATCCTTGTTGTTTGCACTCTGTGTACTTCTTACAAGAGTGACAGTCTCTGGGATGCTGTTAACAGGGAAAACGATCTGAAATAGCTTTAAAGAGGTGTTGGTTTTTAGCTCTTGAGTCTTTACCTCAAGTGGTGTGACTTAGCCTTGTGTGGCAGGTAGCGTAGGACACCTCCTAGTGACATTTGTCACAGTACAGCAAATTCTTTACAATGTTTTGCTGGAATGAGGTAACTCAGTATGCTGCTGATGGCTCATAAGGACTACATGCCTCACAGAATGAAACCAGGAAAGGCAAATTAACGGAGGTCAGTTACACAGGAACAGCCCTGACATGGCTCCACGAGTGTCAGGTGGTATCATAATACAAAACCTAGTCCTTCTACAATAGGGTTTTTTTTTTATCCCCTGAACAGGAGCAGGTTGTTTTCAAAAGTGTACCCAAGTGTGTCAACATAATTTTAAGGGAAGATACAAATTGCATAAACTGGAGGAAGGGCTTGATTGCTTTGCAAGTGCAGGAGGGGGATGTAAATAAAATGTTCTCTTCAGTGGAGTTCAGCCTTCTCAGGATTTGTCATATGTTCAGCTTGGGGTTTGTGTGTTAACTGAACTGTGTTTATTTGAAGACATTGTGTCTGTGTGTCTGTCAGAGTTCCCAGGAAGAGAACCTACAACCTGAAGTCTTCACAATTGGAATGAAAGACTTCCAGTGGGTATCATTCCCATCTTTTTGCAAAGAAAAAGATCTAATGGCAGAGGATCTTTGCTCCCATCAGCTACCGCCGAGCCAAGGACAGGACCAAGCAGATGAACTGGAAAGTTTACCTTCTACAGCTGAGAAAGCTCACAGTGTAACTACTACAGATCAAGCCAAAGACATGTCTGAGGCAGATACAAAAGGTATTTCAGAAGTGGAGGCAAGTCCTAAATCATGTAAACTCACTCACTACAGAAATTCTACACATGACTTGGCACTGTCACAAAGCTCTGCAAAGGCTTTTAGCAGTCAACAGCACTGCAGGACTGTGCAGAACAGCAGGGAAAACAGAAAAGAAAATTACAGGAAAGAGCTCCAACTGCAACCACATCAAGGGAAGATTTCATTTGGCGAGGCCAGAGATGGGCCTGCAGAAATGAAGCCTTGTGGGAGCGTGCCTCAAACTGAGAGCTGCGAGGAGATGGAAAATCAGAGTGGAGCATCGACAACTCTGGACAGCTGTCCAATGTGTCTCATGAGTTTTAGTAGAAAGTAAGTTGTTGTGGGTTCCCCCCCTTTAGTTGATTTTTATCTTTCCAAAACTTCACCATACACAAACCCCAGAATGGTTCTGGATACATCCTCTATAGACAAAGTAATGAAAATAGACAAAAATTCTACTGTAAAGTACTTTCTAACTGCTAGAAATGCCTCCTTCTAATGCACTTCAGTTCATAACGACTAGATTTCTCCAAAAAGGAGGCAAACTGTGAGCTCTGCTAACCCTCACAGAGTTAGCATTTCTAAGTGCAAGAGTACAAAAAGACTTCTTTGTGAAATATTTATCAATGCAAAAAACATTCCCGTGCAACATTCCTGAGAGTGAAAAGCTAACTTTAGAGTGATGCAGCTTAGCCTCATACCAGTCACTTTCCCTTCAAGATCCAGACTTCACTGTTACAGCTGCGCTGGTGCCTGCTCAGCATATACCTGATGCCTTCTGCTGAGCAAGTGTGCTCTTAAATCTAGAGCTTTCAAGGTCTAGGCAGGTACCTCTAGTAAATGACATATTGAACTACCAAGCAGCAGCTAAGCACAGCTACAAGAGTTTGTCAGAGCATAGGAAGGACTTGCCCCTTGAGCTACTAAAACACTTCTGCTATCGCTTAAAAAAAAACAACAGAATGAAGGTAAAAAATAGTGTAAATATAAGGGTTTGACTTTTGTTTCTCTCTGTACTTGCAGCCTGTCCCAGCTGGATATCGATGGCCATCTTGCCAGGTGCTTGTCCGAAAGTGCAGATGATGTACTGTGGTAAATCCAGGAGAATGAAGAGCAAAGGAACAAGGCCAAGGATGAACCTTTCTCGAGGGAAAAGGAAAAACGTGTCAAGGAAGCACATCCTTTTCTTAGACTTGCTTAAGGTTCAAACCAGTAACTCAAGAGAAGGTCAAGTGCCACCTGCTTGTCTGGGGGTCTTTTTATTTTAAATCCTCTCCCAAGACATGTAAAGTAGTTCTGATTCTGAAAATGGTGCTGTAGGATGTCCCGGAGACCCCCCAGGGAAAGGAGTCTCTGTACTCCTGAAAAAACTTCGTTGTTGTAAATCCCTGAAGGGCCTGCTTTGTTTGGAAAAATTATGGTGAATCAGACCTCTTAAGTCCAGAAGCAAGCAGCTCAACAAAAAATAACTATTACTTAATCTAATCCAAAAGTTTAGTGACCTCTTTAATTAAAGTCATTCAAGCTCAGCAACTTCCATGATTTTAACATCCAAGTAACAACTCTGATGACGACACAGTTCATCTCTGTCTCTGTGTTAAAAGAAGCAGAGACCCAGACCAGTCAAAGGGTGTGGGGTTTGTTTTACCTTTCTAGAGGAACACCACCTTACCTTGCATGTTTCTAACTCAGTATTCACGTGATTTAACATGACTGTCTAAGCTACTCAGGCTCCAGAAGGAACACATCTTCTGCCAGTTTCACAGTACTGAAATGCAAAGTAAGATTTAATAGAGTCAGTCAGCCAAAACTGATGGCTTTTTATCAGTCCCCCCTCCTTTAGAAACCATTAGTGGTTGAGATTAAAGAACACCTGAGAGTTTGTTTTGGCTAGAAGGGATTCAGAAGCTTCATCTACTATTCTGGTAACTTAATAGCAGATAAACATTGTGCAAGCTGGAGAAAAGCAACCGTTCCCATGAATGGCAACAAGTGACATTTAGTGACTGCTTAGTGCCAACAACTGGAAGGGATGAAAAACTGGAGTAGGCTGTTCCCTTCCCTCAGCTACAGTTAATTGTTGACTGAACAGGGTGGGGTATTCATGCAGGACACCCAAGTCTCCAGTCACAGCCTGACAGTTCAAAGTTGTTCCTTGTCAAAGGGCCCTATGCAGCAGGAGTACAGAGGTGTCTGTTCAGCTGTTTTGGTCACACACAGTGAAGCAGAGTGCAACTTGGACAGGAAAAACCTTCAGCTGCTGAAGTTTGTTTCTCTCAACAAACCTGTGCCCTGGACCTCCAGAACTGCTCAGGTGTGATCCAGAGGTACAGAGAAGCACAGAATACAGTGTCAAAAAAACATGACAAATCCTACAGATTTCATTTACAATGGAGCAAGTTGGATGCACCTCAGTTTACTGATAAATGATAACAGTCTATTAACTTTTTCATTAAAGTCTTTAATAGATGTGCAAGAATATAAATGATCTTAGCTGTTATGGATTAGTATACCATCTTCTGCACAATTAAAACTGGTCAGCAAAGATCCCAACTAATTAATTATACAAAACTACAAGAACATATTTACTGTTTTACAATCATTAAATTAGCTAGAATTTTCATTTACTATTTCAAATAAGACAACTATATATCATTACCAGATCCATTTGCAATATATTAGGATTTTTTTTTCCAAACCACACATTTAATTACATCCTTCATTTTTCTTTTATTTATAAAACAAGTACTTTATATAAAAAATTTCCCCTTCATCATGAACAGAACATTATTCAAACACTTGCACATGAGCAACCAAACTTGTATCCAGCAAACTATTTGGCAACACAGCAACATTGTAAATGCCTGTAAATTTTTAAATAAAGTGAAGTAGTCTTTACAATGTTTGTTTAGCAAATGTGTCCTTCTGTTCTTCCCTCCCTCCCAAAAATGTTCTGAAACCTAGAAAAAAGGTTAAAAAAAACCCAACCCACATTTCTTATATTTCCATTTGAAAGTCCTATGCCCTGGCATGTCAAAGGACAGCTTAATCTGTCGTATTTCCATTCATGAGCTGCCTGCAGTCACTCCCATAACTATGGATTAGTTCTATAACCAGGGGAGGTGAAAATGCTGAAAGAAAAATTATTCAGGGTAAATAATGTAATTTCCAGGGAGAAGGGGGGGAGGAGCAATTAAAAAATATCAGATTACATTTCAAAGGTAAATGTTTCCTTTAGTACATAATAAAGTATCTAAAGTCCAGGCATTTGAGGCGAGTACTTACTGGTTAAATTATGTAGTGCTGATTAAAACACATTTTGCTTCATATGAAAAGCTACAGTCCAACAGAGAGAAACCCACGAGTGGGATTAATACAACTAAATAACCACAGGTCTGCATAATCCTGGCTCATGAGGGGATACAAAATGTAGATTGTTAATCAATGATTAATTGAAGATTTTAAACAATGTTTTGGCAGTCTCATCCTAGCACCTCATGACTTGGATGTGAATCCGAAAGATGTCATGTTCAGCACCTAATGCAATGCTGTACCCTGAGAAAACCATATGTTAATGGAAAGAAAGTGAAAGTGTTAGCAGTTCATCCTGCGTCTTACACCAAATTAGACGAGATGTCATGGCACAGGGTTTCTCTTTTTCCCCCTCCTTCCCCACGTGATTTTTATTTCCCCCTCCCCATCTCTACAACCCCCACAATACAGTTAAACCAAAAATCTATCCAAAAGCAATCCTGCCTCTGCTGCTGTTACCTCCAGGGGCAGGTGGGACCTCAGGGCCGCTGGAGCTGCAGATGGCAACGCGCTCTTACTCATCCTCCAACGCAGCGACGCGAGCTCCTCCGAGCTGAGAACCCATCAGCCTTTCGGATGGGAAACACCCTTGCCCTGCTCCCTGACACCCCTCCTCCCAGCTTCCATGAGAAGGGATTGGATAGTTATCTTTTGCTTTATCTCATTTCTTAGATACTAATTTTTCTCCCATTAAAAAAGTTTACTACTTTGATGCAAATCGTTTTGCCAAAACATCCCATTCTCTTACGTAGAATGATTAGTTGCTAATATACACTGAGTAATTGTAAGCAGACAGTTTACCACACGTAGGAGGTGTGCTTTATCAGGAAAGGGTATTTTCTAGTACAGTTACTCTAGATTTACTATTTAAACTTTAAGGCTAGGCTTTTATTACGCTTTTGATCTATTTCTGAATACTTGTATTGTTGATAAAAATACTTCTCAAAAAACTAATATATAACACAACATCACTGTAGGTGTAGGCACTGCTTAAGTATTTTCAGAAATCCTTCCTGTGCAAATTTAGTTTTCTTCAATCTATACATTTTGGTAAATTTGGAGCTTAAGACAACAGATTTTTGCAATTGAAACTGTAAATTCTAATTTGCAGTTAATATTGCTGAGTCAATCTGCACTTCCAACCCTAGAGAGATGCAAAGGAGCATTAGGCTGCAGCTGTGAACTGTACGTTTCATATGCAAATGGTTACTTAATATTAACAAGCAGAACTTACCAGGTTTAAGAACGTTCCAAATACGTAATAATTCTTCAATGCAGTTTATCCATTTAGGCACTTAAATCTTGTACCCAAATTTATCTTTTGATTGCTAATAAAACACAACTCCTTTTAAATACATCTGAGACGTTTAGACAGGTACCACTTGTGAAAAAAGGCATCAAAAATAAGCTTCAACACCACCTTAATATATTTTATTCTTCAGGATGTTACACTGTAATATTCTTCAATTGGTAGCTCATTGCATCAAATGTTTGTAGAAAGTGTGTGGATCTCAAAAGTTTTTCAGAATCTCCTTTTCCAGGGATGCAATGAACACTTCAATCCTTCATGAAACAGGCACAAAATGCAAATTCCTTCATGAATGAAGCCAGTTGTGTCAGTGCCCAGAACTTAAGAATCACTAAGTGGCAGAAGACACCCACCAAAATCATTATTCTCTTCTTTGATTTTCAGCAGCATTTTTTTTTTTTAAATCATTGGTCTCCATCCAAAATCTTACAGTTCCCCAGCCTCGCATGCATATACTGTAGTTAAGGATAAATTTAAAGGTCATTCACATTGTCCACAACGATGTCATCACTCCTTCATACTGTTTCTTCTGTTGACAGCAACAGGGGATTAATATATTCAAATCCTTCAAATTCTGACTGATCTATTCGCTTTATGATATCTCTGAAAAAGAAATAAAAGCATTGATTTAATTTCATCAATTGCAAATACTATTTTTATTGCTGTACTTTGTCTTCAAACAATAAAATACCTCACAGGGATGTATTGTCAAGTTTTTACTCCCCAGTAAACCCTCAAAACTCTGTACAATTATTCCCTTAGAGACTGGGCAAGCTAAGTCATCTGACTACCAATGTAGTTACCTTGTCGTCTTATATTCCACCTTGTACCTGAAGGAGCTTCCTCCTTCACGTACAGCAATCACTCCTCAGCTTTCCAACTCCTTTTTTAAAGCACACTTTTTCTTCCTGCAATTTTTTTTCCACAGAGCACTTAACCAGCAGGGAAGTGTCACAGCAAGCTGTTACTGCAAGCTTATTCCAAGACCTGAGGAGCCGTGCCTCGGTTGTTCCTCTCAGTACAGAAATTCAAGCTGCCTGCATCAGGAATCAAGTTTCCCCCTCCTCCCCCAGTGCCAGGCACACACTCCATAGGTGCTGCTTCCTGGACTTCCATTACAACACCAGGCAGTGTCCTAATGCATAGGAAGTATGAGAAGCCATACGAGTTACACAGCGCACAAAGAATTTCAAACTCCCTTTAACTTGACTAAGTTCTAGTACTAAGTACTTGGCCTCCTCTTCATCATTTTCAAGTAATTTATAAAATTAATTTCTTAATATACAATTGTATTTGGGGGAAAAGAAAAACCTACTCATCATCTGGGGTTAGCTGCACAGGTTCGCTGGTGAACTGTGTGTCGAAGTTATCCAAACCGTAGTCGTCCGTGATCTGCGGCTGGAACGGAGGGGTTGCTTGCTTCTTTTCCAGCTGAGGAAAAGAAAAACATAGTGGTGAGGAAAACAGGTAAAATAGGGAATATTTACAAAATCCCCACAGAACACTGGCTCGAGTTTGTGCACAGAAAACTCACTACAGAAGAGTTAACAGCGGTGGAAGACGTGAGCACATTAAAGCCACCCGGACATGAAGTTTTAAGTTAGCAGATTTCAACACTGAATGGGGTATGCTCGTGCCCTTTGTCCTACTGCTCTATTTGAGATACAGGACTTCCAAAATTATCAGAAATTAATACAATTAAGAGTACAGAGAAAGCTGTTCCTGTACGTCAAGTAGTAGGACTGCTATACACATCTGGCCCAACAGTTTTTCAACCAAGAACCTACTCCAGAAGCTTTCCATTCACACCCAGATGCTCTCCCAGAACACAGCCCATTTTCCCCATTTTATAAGCTCCTCTAAAGTTGCTTCTTGTAAAGGCAGCCTCTTCCACTACATCAAATCAACATAACCAGGCTTGTTTCTGTTAATTCCAGCACGGGCCACCAGAGTAAGCAACCTTTAAAAGCAAGCAGCAGTAAGCAGCAATAGCTAAAGCACCCCAGAATTTTATTCTACAATTAAGAAATAATCATGACTACATTTACATACAATATTTCCTGCTACAGGAACTGGAAACCCACATCTCTCTTCCTCACCAGGGATAGTCAGTAAAACAGGTTTGGGTTTTTTGACTCAATGTGTTGTCCTCATTAGGAACCCTTTCCCATTCGCTGTACCAGCGGCACGTTCAACGGTGTTTCTGGTTTTCTGATTTCCCTACTATCCTCCACAGTTATTAGACAGCTTTTGTCACAAGTTAGTGTGACACAGGAGCTGATGACATTCAAAAGCATGCTGAGTGCAGATGGAGATCAGAGGAAATAACAAAACTATAATTGGGTAGTGAATCTCAATACATCAGCATCCCATCCGTTACAGGGCTAGAAAGCATCATGAAATTAAAGTTGCAATGAAGACAGTATTAGCTCCTCCCAAACAAGAATGGCAGCAGGAAAGAAGCAGCAAAATGACTATTTCAAAATTGAAGCAGGGTGGTGAGATTGTCATGGAGTCAGCCATAGCTAAGCATTAACATTTCAACAGCAAGGCATCCAACTAGATGTTAAACATCAGGCTGCCTCTGACGTTATCCTCAGTAAAGCATAAGAGCACTCCTAAAGAAACCAGGGTGAACCTGCAGCACTGGACTTGAACAGACAGAAACTGTAAGAGCAGGCACTAGGATGAGGACAGACTTGATGTATGGAAGCAATCAGAACAGCAGAGCAACTGAGCAGGAACCCAGCGAAACCCACACCTCGCTCCTTCCCCGAAGGCTGCTAAGCTCCCTCACACAATGAGTAATCTAAGAGTTCTGAGCTGTAATGCACAATTCAGATGATGACTCGCTACAAAAAAATGTGTATGGGTTCACTTTACCATTATTTATTTTTCCATTTAACTCAAGCTGCACACAGCAAATGCTTTTAGTCAGCATTACTCATTTCCTTGTGTTTCAACTTGAAAAGATTTGTTAAAGCTTTTAAGTCAAAAATCTTTTCTACTCATCACCCACGTTTCAAAGAAAACTACTAATTAAATAAACTTTCCAAGTAATTTTTCTTTTTCTCCTGAATATATTTCCCCAACACTCTTCTTAGAAATTTAGCTTAAGGTTTAACTGACATTCTAGACCCCCCCAAGAAGCACTATCCTAATCATACCACAAAACAGCACAGCCACCTAAATATTTCCTTTTTAAGACATATTCAATATCAAAGCTTTCAGAAAAAAATAAAATCAGTAAAATATCAAAATTTAAATCAGCATAAAAAGTTGACCAAGCAGTGCCAGTCACAATTAAGATTTTCTAATACAAATAAACACCACACAAATCCAATCTTCTCTTTCCCTATCCCAAAAAACTCTGCAAAATAGAACAGAAGCCTGCAGTGCACACCACTTGTGTTCTCCTCCAAACTGAAGCCACTTGTGTTACAGCACCATATCAAAAACAACACTTGAGCTCAATGTAGAACACAAACCAAGGGATGTCTGACTAAATTAAAGACAGCCTTCGTGATAGGAATAATTCTGTAAACACCAGGTATTTTAAAACACTGCCTCCTATGCAGCGAGTGTCTTCTCTGAGGAATGTTAACAATGAAGGTCTGACCAGCAGGCTTCAAAGGAACAATGTAACCATGCAGTTTTCTCTCCTCCTCTGACCCTCTCTCCTGTTGTTACTGGCGCTGCTGCCTGCCTGCTTCGACACTTCTGTAAACTTCCTAAGACTATGAAAATATTATCTGCATATTTTTCCCCCTGTTCAACTAGCTATTAAAAGATAGAATGCTGATAGGGCAGTGTTCCCCACTTCACTGTTTTATGGCTCAAGCGTCGATGAACAGAACAATGTCTTTGCTGTGGTAGTTTCTAGGATGAAGGTGGAATTAAGCACAACTACCAAGTAAGAGAAGCTTTAAAAAAACCCCACAATTTCAATAAAATTTTATGCCTGCAAAACCACTGAAATGCAAGTCACCTATTCCCCCATGAACTAAAAACTTCCCTTACCCCAGCAGTAATAAAGAAAAGCTGGAAGTAATCAGAGGGTCATTTTAAATCACCACGTTGCTTTCAAGCCACATCCTTAAAGAAGGACCCGATCCTGCCCCATCACTGTCCCTGTTACCTCCCTGAACAATCCACCCATTTCAGACCCAGACAGCTTGTCAATTCAGTCACTTGGGTTTGAATGCATGACAAGTCAGTACCAATGCCTTGTTTCTGGAGCACCTTACCTCCCCCAGTGGTATCTAAACTGGTTTCATGCCACTGTACCTGGTTTCTGGCTGTGTTAATCAGCCACTAACCTCCCTGTCAAGGCAGAAAGGGTTCCAACCAACAAAAGCAGGGAAGTACTGGAATAGCATCCCAACTGTCTCTGCTAGTCCACGTCTCCTTTGATGAAGCCTGCAGTGTTTATTGGTAAGAAGCTACGAAAGGACCCCCCTGGGCAGTCAGGCACTGAAGTCTGACCCTGGCAGTCTACAGAGCCCTCCCCACTGCCAGTGCGTGTCCTGAAATAAAGCTGGTTTCCATTATGCCCACCAAAGAATGCCTGGAGAAAGCAAAACAGCTTTTACATTTATGGAAATATTTTCAGTCTTTTTAAAGGGGTTGTTACAAATGCACACAATTAAGGAACCAAAAAGAGTCTGTTCTTTTTCACCACATAGAAACAGAAGTAATTATTTTTACCAGATCCCAGTCTATGCTGCGGAAAAATGTATGAGACTTGATATCAGAAAATCCCGTCTGTGGCTGACAACCAAGCCTTTCTTTGGGATCCTACGGAAAACACAGACACTCGTATTACATCCTCTAAGCCAGTCACAGTCCCTGTTCCTCAAAAGCCCAAACATGACTCCAGCATTGCCTATTACTCTGCAAACAGCTGCTAAGATAAATAAATCATGGCTGCCAAGGGATTTCCCTTTCTTTTTTAAATGAAGTTTTAAAATTTCATTTGTAAATGATCTTTTACAACTTTTCCAAATCAATAAAAACAGCAATGTATAATTCATATCCTTTTCTCCATTCAAAATTATCATAGCTCTTTAGATTTCAATTAGCTTAAATAAGTAATAACTATGATAGGAAAAAAAAAGTCTCTAAAGGAGCCCATAGGTTTGGGATTTTAACTAGGTGTAGGCTTTTAAATCAAGTCTGTGCTGTGCAAGTCCCTCACTAAGGCAGCAGCTAAGAAGGGGGGTTCTTTTAACATACAGGATACCAAGGTTTTATAGATTTTCCTAACAGTAAGCAGATTAACTTCTTAACTGTATTGCTTTCAAGAGGAAGCTCTGACTTCCAGATCTTAGATTCTAAAAATAAGAGAATGTTATTTACCTTGTTTAAAAATCCTTTTAACACATGGGAAGCCTTGACAGAAAGAAACCTTGGAATCCGGATTGGCTTCTCAAGAATAACTGTTACAGGTTTAAAAACAGCAATATTGGTTTGTGGTTTATGACACTGACCATTTCAACACAAACACGGCGTTACTTAGATACGTTACCATCTGGAAAATGGGGAAAAGCCAAAAGGAGCTACAGGAATTCAAGGCACCGTTACACTGACATTTCAAGACCTCCTGAAGTGTCAGCTTCATTAGCTTTGTCTATTGTTTGTAGTATAAACTGGGAATAAAACTTATTCAGTGTCCTCAGTATATGGAAAAGTGGGATTTTAAATGGTAATTGATTTGACATTAGACTCTCCAAGGAGACCATGGCAGATTCTGTTACCTAACTGCAGGAACTAGCTTAAAGAATGGGTCTGTGTACCAGGGAGTAGCAACTTCACAGTTCCCCACACTGTTACAGAGCTTCTCTTCTGTCTGAGTTCAACAAATAAATTCCTGGGATGAAGAACTGTAAATATCAGTGCCCTTCATCTACCATAGATCTGCAGGCAGCTAGGCTATTGGCTAGGGATGGAAAAGGAAAACTTACTGCTGTCATTAATTCTCTTCCAAGAATAGAAAAAAAAAAAGTAATAAAAAAAATCAAGATGACTATACCTTGGAAGAGGTAATCTTCAGTGTTCATGTCTGGATTGTCAGTAATAATATCAAATGGAGACCTTCCTGCCATCATTTCAAACATCAACACACCGAGAGCCCACCAGTCCACACTGAACCCTGTAAATATTTGCAGAGCACATTTTCAGCCAGGACTCCTTGAATTTAAAGTTATTATCTCATATAAATGAAGAGACTGAAATTGGCTGCTTTCACTGAAGCCACAGATGTCATGACTGTCACTACCACTGGGTGAGTTTGGAGAGTCTACGTTTGTAACCCCAACTCAGAAATGTGTAGTGGACTTGGCTGGTATCTGCCAGGCAGCAAAACTTCAATGAAAATTCATTCTAAGCTGAAAATGCTACTTGATTTTTTTAAAGAGATGTTGAACATTTAGTATCTTGTAACTAAATAAAAAACTCAACCTGTCGACCACATCAGTTCACAAATGACAACGTTACTTTGTGATTTATTGGAACCACAAATCATTTAGTCACAGCTTACCATACTCTTCTCCTCTGAGGATCTCTGGTGCAATGTAATTTGGTGTCCCACAGAAAGTGCTTGTAGTGTCACCAGGGCCCAAACCTTCCTGAATGCATAAATCATTTCATAAATTAAAAGCTGACCTTGCTTTCCATGAGTTTCCCTTAAATTGATTCATAAAGCCAAGGTAGCTCAGGAGTTGGAAGAACTTCCTCTCAAAACAGGCAATGCTAGAGCAAAACACACTCCTAGTGCTCAAAGCTGGCTTAGGACTTTGCAGCTTATCTTCTGCAAATTGATTGATTCAAACTTGGTCAAAAAACATCTGGAACAACATTTTGCTCAATATTTACAGATACATTTTAGAAAAATCCAGATGAAAACCAATTTGAAAGTCCTTTTCAAATTGATGCTGGGGAAAAAAAACCTTCTAGGAATGAAGGAATCAAACTTTTCCATAACTGCTGCATTCCAAGCAAAGCCCCACAGCCTGTGCACCTCGAGAACGGAAAGCAGTCCAGTCCAGCCCTGGGTGCAGTGTCTGCTCCATGGGGGGAATGAGAGCAGCTGTCCCATTCCAGCACCGTCAGACGCCTTCACCGCGCTCTGGAGCAAGGCAAGGCTGTCAGCATTAGCCACTCAATCCTTAGACTTGGGAAAAACCCAAACAGTGCCACTTCTACTGTCCCCCAAACTCGCCCACCTAACTTGAAGTACACAAAGGAAAAAGTGACAAAATGGGCTATTCTTCAACAGTCATTTTTGAGACTGAAGTGCTTATTTCACAGCCAAATTTCTGGACTCAGCAATGCTACCATTAAGACAGGGATAAACTGTCTCAGTTTTCTCTGGATATTGCTGGATACAGTATTTCCTTTAAGGTGTAACCAGAGCAACACGCTACTGAATGACAAAAGGAAGGGAAGAAAAAAATCCTACCTTGCACATGCCATAATCTGTCAGTTTGATGTGACCCTCTGCATCTAAAAGAACGTTGTCTAGTTTTAAATCTCTGTAGATTATGCCTCTTTCATGTAGGAAGTTCAGAGCAATACAAATTTCAGCAGCATAAAACCTGAAATTAAAGAGAAGAAAATTCACATTAGCACCAAGACTGTAAAAAAGCTGGTACAATGAAAAAATCCTCTTAAAACAGCACTTTTTAGTGTCAGCTTTTCTCTACCACCAGTATACCAACCAAGCTGTGCTTCTTCATGAGGACACTGATCTCATACTGTAAAACCATTCCTTAAATTAAACATGGGAGATTTTTTCTCCATTCTACTTATTTGTTCCTTATCCTCAGAATTTTTTCTGTAAATTCCAAGTATGACAGATGATCTTAAGGGTTGCCATAAGACTTTGCATGGAGCAAAGCCATACAAAATATACCTTTCATCTTCTCCTACCAATATTGTATTATTAATTCAACACAACACCAAAATAAGTGGAATAGTTACATCTTCTATCAAGAGATCAAAGCAGCATTACCCAAATATGAATCCATGAACAGCAGTAAACAGGAACAACTGTAACTACTTATGCAATGCTTTCTTCCTTAAAAAACCCACCCCCAACAGCCCAACATGGCTTTCAAACCAAAAAATTCACATTTCTTCTCAAGGCAGCACATTCTAAACTTAAGAATCAACCCTTTGTTCTTTCTTTGCCATTCCTATATTTCATAGAATGAAGTTTGGAAGGCTGCCTACAATATTAAGAGAGCTACAACAGAAGAAAGCCACTGTAACTGTCAGTAAAGTACCTTGCATGTTCTTCCGGAAGCTTCCGTTGCCGTTGCATATGAAACATAAGATCTCCCCCATTTACATACTCTATGACAAGAAACAATCTGAAAGTATATAACACAATTAATGGATTCCAAGGAAACTCTCAGGAAGAAAAAAAAATATTCTTAGCCTTCCAATCTGAGCCCTTTTCACTTCCACTCTTTAATTAGACATCTAGATTTCTTATAGTTACAGAAACTACTTCAGAGTAAGAAGAGAGTATGTATTGATCCATCCTTTAAGAAGCACCCAGAAGCAGCAGCAGAATCATGGCATTATGCTAGATGGCATATGGCAAAAAGGAAAGTTAATCCCCTAAAAAGTAAAGTCGGTGTTTGTTTGAACAAGACAATAATAAACCCCAGAGTTACATGACTCCTCTTATTCAAAGATGTTGGCTTGCATGGAACAAAATTCCCCAGTATGAGCTTTGCTCAGTGAGTTCATTGCTTTGAAAAACAACATCTGACTGGATGAAAATAAAATAAGTCTGCTTGAAAATGCTCACTATTGAAAATAAAGCTTGTAAGATTAAAAAACACTTCTAAAAATACATCAATTTATATTGAAACCTTTCTTACTAAATCTGGCAGAGGTTTATCCTGGTGCATTAATTATCAAATTGTTACTCTGCCTGACTAAATATTGTTCTTTGTTTAATAGTCAAGCTGCAGCATCAAACCTAAAGACCTTTGCAGATGAAATGTAGTTTACAGACACCTAAGTCAACAAGATCACTGCCCGGGCAACATCTGACAATTCTCAGTTGTATTTTTGATACAGTTTTGTCACTAAGAGTCCACTCTCTTTAAAAAATTACTTCATCATTAATAATAATCTGTCAATATTAGAGATCAATGTGCTTTGTAGGATTTGTGACACTGGTTCTCTATCAATAAAACTTGCTCTTGATGCTGTTTCAGTTCCTGAAAAGCCCAAACAGATCTATTAAAAGCAGGATGACATAAGACTCAGAGTGATGTAACCCAAATTTACAAATCTGAGCTTTATCTGAATAGGGTGACAATCCTTTTTCAAGTGAGTTGCATGATCTAGCATATCATTAATACACATACACAATTATTTCTGTTAAACCCTATAATCATCACTGAACTCTTACTGATAAGTCTTAAGAAACAGACTGTCACTCCCAGAGGAAAAAAACCCAAGTGTTCTGTTGTACAGATTAGACCAAGACTAAAAGAATTTGAGGACTGAGAGACTCAACTCACCCATGTCAGAGATGAAAACAAAATTAGGTGAGCCTGCAGGACACAAAGAAAACCCCCCCCTCAAGTTTGTCAAGTCCTGTATAAAATGGTGAATTAAAAGCACATGTAACAGACCCACTTCTGTTACACATTCACTAAATGGGAGATCTGGGCACAGAGAGGCTGCAGCATCAAGGTTCATTAGTTGCTCTGTAGAAGAAGTTTTTGAAACAGTCTTCTCAAAACAAGCAAGGGGAAAGTCAGTAGGGGACAGAAATATAGGTGGAATCAGCCATATAAAGAGACTTCTATAGAGTCTGCAGGAAAGGTTTCATCCTCAGGAAAATATAATCCAAGCAATGCTGCCAAGGTCAGAGAGACCTACAGGATAGAAACATGCTGAGTGAGAGTTTCTTAGGAAGGTTGTGGCTGTCCCAGGAGCCAGTATTTCCTCATACACCTCATTTTCCATGAGCTGAAATCTCCTTTCCGTAGATCCACACACTAGAAAATATTCCATTTGGAAAACACATGCTCCAGACTCAGACCATTCTAGCTGGTAACAATTAAAGCCAATTTTTTTTTTTCCTTTTAAGTGTTTCAAATGAAGTCTTTTCAGTGTTACAAACATAAATGGTAAACCAGGAAAAGTTACCAGACACAACCCAGCTCAAGTCTTTCAGTGCTCTTCCTGCCAAGAATATCAACACTAAACTGAAATTAAATAATCAATAAACAATGCCATGAGTATTTTATTACTGCTTTCCTGATACTTTTTGCTTCCAAATTTCCTGCCCTGTTTAGAGGTTTCCAGTGTTTCAGCACCATTCAGAACCTGCAATTTAAAGCTCCTTTTGTCAAGTCATGTTAAAGAGCCTGAGCCTGTGAGGGATGGAGGTTTCTGACTATTGCCACCCAGGGAAGACACACATCTGACAATTCTGGCCAAGCCCAAGGCATGGATTCTATTGCAATAATAAAGCAAGCATCACTAGTATCTGGAACAATGTAAGCAGCTACATTTAGCACCAATTAGTATCTTTAAATATACATTTATCTTAAAAATGTATTTAAAATATATTTAAAAGAAAGGACATGCCCTTTTGCAACTCTCCCCCCTATTCTACTAGGGCACTTAAACACAAACCATTCCTCTGTTACAACTAGCTTTCTTTGAGACAGTTAACACAGCCTGACACTGATGAACTCACACCTGAAATCAGCTTCATGTTCCTCCTTGTTCCTGTAATGAGGCCATAATTGTCATTTGATAACATCAGAGCTATCACTACATTGTGAATTGGTGACATATGGGCAATATCCATGGCAAATGGCTGAAGCTGTCATCAAAAATCCCTACAGTTTCACTGCAAGGAGAAGCTGGGCTGGAGAAACAGGACTGCAAGATACAACAGGAATACAGAAAGCTCCTCTACCATATCAGCGTACCTGCCAAGCAGCACACAAAGGATCTTTCTACCACTAGCTTCAGACTCTTTCTTGTGTCCAGTATTTGTAAGAAACCTCATTCTCAATACTTTGCCCTGCCCAACCATTGACTTTTTATATTAGATGTTCAATACTCCTTAGTTTTTGGTGAGGAATTTGTGAATGTTTAACTCAGAGCCTTTCACAACTGTTTGCTAGTTGTCTAAAGATTTTTTTTTTTGTCTGCAAGACAAATTTCTTTTCATCAAATCCCTAGTCAGTCATATTTGGAGATAATTCTTTCTCCCTGCTCCAAAGTAATCCCTAGTCCATCCCCTTCAGAGCACTCTTCAGCTTCCTTCCTTGACCTTGGCCATGCTTTCCCTGCTAGGAAAATGCCATTTCCTGAGACTATCACCATTAAGGGCTTGAAAGCCTGGGGACCAAAAAGAGGTACAGTGCATAGCTTTGTATTTTAAATATTGGCAATACACCCTGCAATGACAGGAGGTTAATCTTGAGGATAAATGACTAGATGGCCCATGAAAATCTCTTAGAACTGTTTGGTCTCTACACTTTAAATGCCATTTGAGTAAACCAGATAGACACACACACATGGCCCCAGGCATTACAGAAGGGTGGCAGTAAAAAGGTGCCTGTGAAAAACCCAACAAACCACAACCCCCCATCCCAGTTCCCCCATGATGTACATAAGCATGGGCATGAGTGGTGTTCTTGATTATCTTCACATTCCAACTGCAAAAGCAGCAGCAAGTGATCCACTTTGGGCTGTGCACACAAGGACAATGAAAATAGTGTTTCAAAGTAGCCAAGTGCTTATTGAGGACTTTGTCAATCACATGATTTGTCAGTATGTGCTAAGGGCTCATAAGCCTTATAGGTAAAAAACCACTACAGATGTAGGTTAAGTTATTATTAAAAACTATTATTACTGAGCAGCTCAACTCTTAGGCTACTTTGAAGAACTGAGAACTACAGTTTGGCCCTCTGAGACCCAGTTCAGCCACCCTCAGGAGAATCAGGTCCTGTGAACTCTCTCTTACAAAGCTCTGTTACCATCCTCCTGTTCCTGAAGCCACGTGGCCTGTGCTCAGGAAGGCAACATCCAGTTCCTCCTCTTGCTCACTCCTCTTTCTCCTCTCAGCCCCGGACCTGGGAACACCTGCCTTCCTCTGCACACCCCACAGGCTACCCCTATCCAGCTACACCTGGCTTTGTTGTAGTAGTGGATCCCTGAGGATACTGATGAGTGTTTGCAGAAGGTAGTGGCTGTGTGATGGCAGTGGTTATGTTTGCTCTGGGAGAAGCAGTTAGTACAATGATCAAGGGTTTCAAAACAAAATAATTTCAGATCTTTCTTACCGACTTGTTGTTTGAAAGCATGAATGTAAACCAACTAGGAATGGGTTACTGGATGCCTGTTCAAACACATGTTTCTCTGTCTGTACCCAATCAATATCCTGAAATAGAGTAATTGAACAATCAGAACTCCCAAATGAATAACCACTGTGGGTATTCCCAGAAAAGAAATTGTGAACATCTAAGCTCCCTTACATATACCATCGTTGTTACATAGGTTCTTCAGAATGACAAAACCCTCTAAAATCTGGGAAAAGTTAGAAGACATTTTAATTCAATTATATATTTGGACATTTCTTAATTTAGAAAGGTCTGCACAAAATTTAAGCCATTTAAAAGTATCACACACCTGCAGTATTTGGTACAGGGCTCCTAGTGCTTCACAGAAATTAACTGCTGTCTTAAGTGACCCTGTGGCTGCTGAAGCAACTCATGCCAGTAACACAAGCAATGCCAGTTGTTAAAAGGTTCAAGTAAACTGAAGTTCATTTGCTCACCTCAAACTCAAAATGAATTCAAAGCACCTACCAAAACCCGGTTAGTTTGTCCAACCAAAATCAAAATCATTCTTCAAGTACCACAGAGGACTCTTAACACTTGCAAAGGGAGAAGTCCTGAATCCCCAGTGCAATATTATATAACAAAAGCCTATCAAAATGGGAGTGACACACTCACAGTACTGCAAAACCCAGATCCCTAACAACAAACTATTTACATTTGGTATAGTTATATCAGAAATGATTAACCTCTCTGGCCAACTGGTTTTAGCAGCAGATATTCACTCTTCATGCAATACACTGATCATGTTCCACCCTCAGTAGCCTGTCAAACTAGAGATGTCATTGTTCTAAAAGTTTTCCATTTCCCACAGATACTTTCAGCTTTCCAACCAATCTGGAGACAGTAGATACTGAGAGACCAGGCCCTCCTGTCAAGGCCAGCTCGCCAGCTGAAGTCTCAAAGGGAATAAAGAAATGTCACCAATTAATCCATAGTGATCTCAAATCTTAGGAGAACTTTTTTTTTTAAGCTCATGGAAAAAAAAAATCCATAGTACTGTGTGACTTGCACCTAAGTGCCACAACTGTGACTGTGAGAGCAGTTTCAGCTCCTGTTCAGAAACACAGACAACACTTTGCAGCTGATTCATTTGCTTTAGGGAAAAAAAAAATACACCTTTATTTTCTTTCAAAATTAGGTGCCCAAGTTCCACCCTATTTATTTCATCACTTGCAGATCAGCACATCCAGGTAGAAAAGTTTTTCACATGCATTCTTCTACTACTACTACTAACTGTTAATTGTGATTAAAATAAGGGACATTTTCTCATCTTGGTGCTTCATGCAGACAGGTGATGACAAATGAGTTCAGAAGTTACAGAAACCTTGTCTAAAACCTTTGCTGATTTCTTAGTTGAATGTTTTGTTAAAGCATATTATTTTTTACAATGTTTAACAGAACACAATTGGCACAGACTTTTACCTCATCATCATGGACCAATTCTTTTTTCACTACTTTCATGGCATAAATTTGATCATTCTTTTTTAACCGCACTAGAAGAACTTTGGCGTAACTTCCACGTCCGATAACTCTGATTAAATCAAAGTCCTGTAGTCCAAGCCCCTGAGAAATCTTAATTCCATCCATTCCATCAATGACTGGTTTGATATCCTGTAGAGAAAGAAATAGATGCTAGAAACAGCAGACATTTCCATAACAAGTGACAAAGCAAAGAGATCTTTAGCCACTGGCACACAGATCTGATTATCAGTGCAAATGTTTGGTTAATATTGGTTTTGCTCTTGCTAAAAGTTCCTTTGTTTTTCAAGGCAGTAATTTTGCTCAATAAATCATTTAAATATTCCCTACTGGAAAACAGAAAGCAATGCCTTGAGAAATGAGGTTTGAGCTAAATTTTTGAACAGCAGACCATGCTGAATTATCCTTTGCGCTAAGTGAAGAGCACCTTTCATATTCTGACAGCCACTGTAAAACAAGTTAATACAGGCTAAAAAGAAGACAGCTAAGGCAACAGTGATTGCTGATGACTATACCTGTCTTGGTTTCAGTTTGGGCAAAGGCTGTCTGTATTAAATTCACTGCAGTTCTAATGAAGAGGAAGATTTCTAATAAGGAACATACGGAAGCAGATGCCAATTTCTCAAATGTGAGAATCTGCAGGAAATATTCCCCTGGGAAGAATGTTATTTTAAAATACATTATTTAAAAAGATATATTTTATCTTGGCTGTTTGCTAGAATTAGATGTGAACACGTGAGACTGAAGGTCAAGCAGCTGAAGTAGACAAATGCAGCATGTACATTGACATTTCATGTGTTATCAACATATACAATGCTTTGACATACTTGTGTGGCCTATTTTTATCTGACCTCACACTACTGTACTTGCAGACAGATCAGCATTCTGCTGAACTATGGAAAGTATTTATATAAAGAATCTTGATCTAGGATTGACTGCTATTAGAAGAGATTGCTCTGAGCTTAAAGATTCTAGTCAACAAAGCTCCCAGAATTCCCCTTCCTCTCTGTAAGGTACCTTAAATTATTTTAGTAAAGCTCAAAAGCAAGGTGGGAAAATCAGAGCAGCATAATTCAGGAGAGTTGAGCAAACACCAACAGGAGCTACCTGTGCACTAATCAGAGCAGAAGTCAGCAATTCTAGATAGCAATTAAAATTCTCTCACATGTTTATATTTATATCCTTCCATCTCTGAAGGAGATAAAATCTAAAGACACGTGACTAAAAATAAGGCAGTCACCCCAGAGCAGGAACTGCTCAAGTGTGAAATAATGGAAGTGACAGGCATTGTAGTGGAAGTAAAGGAAAAAAAGGTGCAGGCTTGCTAAAATGAGGATATGAAACTACGAGGGTTCTGCAGAGTGCATCCTATTCATTTGAAACATGCCAGAAGCAGTCTTGAAAGAAATGTCTTGAAGCCCTTCAGAATAAAAGTGTACTGGGATTTTTCAAACTGCTTTAAGGGAATAACATGCTTGGTGTGCAGAGATTGCATCCTAGACTGTCTACAAAAGAGATGAAGAATAGAGTTTAAGTGTACAGGAGCTCTCTGTACATTATGAGGTATTATTTATACCAAAGATCTCCAAGCTGGATGTATTACCAGAGCTGATGTATTATCAGACTGAAACAACTTTCATAATGGTAGCCTGAGGGGGAGAAAGGGCTCACATCCATTACAGCAAGCAGGCAAGACAATGTCAAAGCCACCATTTGTTACAAAGACCACTACAGTCAAACCCTCTGCTAAATCCCTGTTGTTCCAACACCAGTGGAGGGAAGGAAAACAAGAGAAAAGTCTCTCACATCATGACTGGCATAACAAGAGCTGTATACAGATGAAATCAGAAAAATCCAACAAAAATGCTTGAAAAAAGTATCCATTTTAGGAAAGAAAACTCAGACTTTTTTAAAAGGTAACAGAAAAAATTGGGCTAATAATTAGCTATTTTCTAAAAAGCTGTATGATCAAATGGAAATTACAAACCCATTTTTAAAACATACCTCAGAGTCATCTTTAATGTCGTGTTTTCTGTTTGAAGGAATGTAGGAAACTGGAAAAGAAAGCAAGCAATATGTTTATTTAGGCCTCCATCAGAAGCAATTTGAAGAACTGATAAACAGAAAGATGATTTAAGTAGCTTCAGGCCAGCAGTTTGTGTCAAATACTACATGACAGTTGATCAAATTTTTCCACTTTATTCCTGTGATCCTGACAGCAGATCTTAAGGACACTGTAGAAACAAGCAGCTCTGAGACAGTAAGAAATCAGTCAATGAATCTTTGAGCTCATAACAGTATCTGACAAAGGCCAGAGTCATTTTAGAGAACAGGTACAAGTGTGCCCTTAAAACAAGGCAGGTTAAACCATCCAAAATATTAACCTAGAAAGAGTATTTTAAATCACACAGATCAAGAAGTACTTCAAGTCTGAGGGTGCATCATAGCTTGGATACAGGTTGTTTGGTTTGGAAAGTTAATATATTGCTGCCAATTGCTCTGTGCTTCACTTCACATTCTGGAAAGGTTTCAGAGCATGTGAATTTGGATGAAAGTGAACCAGATCATAGGCTTCAGAACCACCTATACTGCAACTGAGTGCTATGGAGCATTTAGTCCATGTGGCTAGACTAGAGCTGAACTTTAAAAGAAGTTCAATGGAAACCAGGCCTCCAAACAGAACTCCACACAAACTGTTAACAAGAAAGTACTCACTTCCATCAGTTTCTTCTGAAGGGAGGTTAACTTCTTCATTTTTATCATCTAACTGAGGTTCCTGGGAAGGCATGACCGAATCCTTGCAAAACACACAGGTTAGAGGTAAAACATGTTGGTTTACACAGTCCCTTCTAAGAAAGCAGCTCTTGCTTTTGCTACAATACAATGAGGGCCTTACATTTGTATCTTCCAGAAGGAAAACTGGATTTTGTATAAAGTATTTCCAAGTATTACCATTTTGTAATGCTTTATAACCATTACAACCAGCCCACCAAAAGCCTAAGTGCCATATCAACCATTCTCTGCAACTACAACAGATGTTCAGCTGTCTTTTGGAAGTAAGAGGAGTATATTTTACTGCAAAGTTCAAACTTGAATTCTATTTAAGACTTTGGAGTCCATTTCACATGGAACTGTAAGAAAATAAACCCTTCAGCAGGATGTTACCCACTCCATTTAGAGCACTGGTGTATTCCTTTCCTGTTTAAAGCCCAGGCTTTGTTAGTCACTATGAAATGGTATGGCACAAGTCAGGAAAGAACACACCACCAACTAGTTTATAGTACATTTGGACACTGGTCTCATTCACAACTCACAAGACATGCAGGACTACTCCAGCAGGTATAGAAACACTCATCAGTTGGCACAGAATCTAGCAACCTCAGGGCAAGTCACGTGCAACAGTGATGAAAAAAATGCTAGTTTGTTCTGAGTTAAAAACATGATGCAACAGTCAGTGAGATACTGATCATAGCCTGTGCTGAGTATGGGGAAGGGCTAAACTTCAGGGATACAGATTAACGTTTAAAGCCTGGGAAAGACACTAGGCTAGCAATAACAACTCTGTAAATTACACCTGCTGGAGAAGTCCAACTCAAGTTTGCTCACACTTAAAGCATATCACAAGTTCTGATTTTGCACTTTCTCTACTGCTCACAATGCAAGGGCTCATCCTCCACAAGCATTTCAGAAACTGAAACCCAAATACCACCAAGTGTTATAAATCTACAACTACATGCAGCATTCAAATACTTCAGGTGCACATCCCCAAAGGGCAACACAGGACACCACAGAACATCTTCACTTTGTACAGACCACAAACTTACCATATGCCTTTTGCAGGTCAGTGGAACCAGTATATGACAACGCTTATGGACCAACAACTTGCAGTTGATACACTTGTAGCCTTGCCTTCTGAGACCCCATATCCTTTCACTGCACTGGCCACAGTACGCTTGCTAAAAGCCAGAATGCACGTTGTTAATTCAATTATCAACCCCTTCCTGTAGGCAAGCAGTTATCTAGCAGCAAGAACTGAACGTAAACCTAGTGACTGACAATAAGATTTCATTGCTTATTTAATGAATATTAACAAAACAAATACCTCAAGCACATGGATGGAGCACATTAGAGCCTAATATTAGCAGGTCATTCTCAGACAATCAGCTTACTGTGAATTTCAGGTTCTGATATAGGTTACCTAAACAAAACTGACAGGAATTTGTACTACACAATTATGCATCAAAAGCACCTAAACTGACTGCTTTGGAGAAGACAGGCAGAGAATGTTACAAAAGACAAGTTCAAGTATGAGAAATGTTCTGTATCTGCACCTATCTACTTTAGCAGTGGTAGAATAGCAGTAAAAACTTTGCACAGTTCAAACTTACCTATCAAGTGTAATGGAAAACGTCTCCTGGTTGCACTATTTAATACCAAACCTATATGGCCTTTTTTATACATGCCACAAAATAGCATCTTAAATCAAAATGAGGACAAATTAAGCAGCCAGACATTCTACTGCTGACTTTAACAGGGTGGGTCTATAAATAACTTTTCCAGTGTCTGTGCACTGCAGTCATTTTATCCACTCTACCCAAAGCTTGCACCCAGCAGCAGCCTGAGCTTCTCCCACACCACAAGTCACCTGGTCTGTTACCCCTCTACACTGTGCACAGGTTGCCAACTCACTTCTATTTGCAAACCTTCTCCAGTAATTCCTGTACCACACAGGCTAAGGACACTGCCTGCCATTCCACCAGCTGCACCTCCAGCCCTGCCCTCACCCCCCGGTGCAGGTTTCTGGAGAACTCTGCAACTGTCCCAGAGCCACAGAACAGTGAGAGTCTGTTCCTCCCGGCCAACTTCGAGTTCGAGGGCGGTTACTCAGATCCTCAGGCTCATGAATCACACACGGTGTCCTGCCCAAAAGTGTGAAGCTGCTATAAATCCTTACTAAGAGTATTTGAAAAAAAATAAGAGGGGAAAAAGGAGAGAGCAGAAATAATGATCATTTACAAAGAAAAGATTTTCTGTATTGCTCTCCTGCTATTTTGATAGTTGTAGAAAATCCAACCTAACTCCATCCCAGTCCTCTGTACAGCCAGTCCCCCTCCAGCAGCAGAAACCCAGACTGTGGTGCCCAGGAAAAAAAAATATCCCCCACACCCTATTGCCTGGGACATCTACAGCCAGTTCTTTCAGAGCTCCTGGTCCATCAGACTGCCTCCAGTGTTCTTGTACAGCTCCAGCAGCAGTCATACTGAGACTAAATAAAATGCCCTAAGCCCTGGAAGTGACACAGAAGAAAATAATCTCATTTGCTGCAGTCAGAGGCAGGGAAGCAAGGCAGAAGAGAGAATACACAAGGGCAGCTCCCGAATGCCTCCAGTAGCACAGGTATCCCCCTCACAGCTCTCAAAACACATGCAAACACAGCCTTGAGAAAGGATTAACCTTTACATTACGTTCAACAAGACTCAGGTTTAGATTCCTGCCTGTCTTATTTTACCTGAATTGTCTATAAAAAGTTCTATGAGGTTAAAGAAGAAATTAAATCCTTAGATAATACTCTAGTCTTAAAATAAAGAAATAAAAGTCAACATTAACATATGGTATCTAATTCAGTAAAACATGTACAGTCATAATTATTAAATTATACATTTTAATGCCACAATTTACAGTTCCTGTCAACTTTATTACTAATTTCAGTTTTATACTGCTTGTGTTCTAGCTTTTTATGATTCCATTTGTAGACAGACAGTTATACCACACTAATGGGCTTCCAAAATTCACTATTTGCCTAATTTCTCTGAAAACATCATTATCTAGAAGATGACTTGTGGCAGGTATGTTTCAAAGAAATATATTTTAACAAAGTAGCAAATAAGGACAAAAAAAGTGTATGTTTCATACTAGAAACTAAAACAACTAAGCTGCTACACCACATTATACAAAGGTTTGTTATAATTCACATATATGATGTATTTTTCACATATCTACTGATAAGATTCTGAGTTTTAAGGGACTTTTCCTTCTTTCAATGCAGTTCTGGACTGGAAATCATTAGGAAAAAAATGTTAATCTAACGTAAACCAAAAAGGTACTGTAGAATCTCCAAGTTAACTCCCTGTCCTCGGTTTTGTAGGGAATTCCCAGCAGCATATAGTGCATTTCCATATATGCTGCAATACTTAGGCATAATGGGATAAGTGAAGGAGGTGTCTCAGCCTTAAAGCTACATTCACTTGCTTAGGTGGATTAAGTCAGACTGTTAATGCAGTTGTATTTTAGCTTGGGAAAGCATTTTTTTTTTTCTTAGTCAGATTCAACACAGAGCCAATCTTAAGAGCTCTAATCTTTAAGAGAGACAAAAAGAACAGAAGGTAAAAGATTATGCTAATGAGCAATCAAAAGGACATCACGAGTGGAGAGGAGAAAAGCTCCTCGAAGTATGCATCAGTTTAAATAGTCACAAAACTACTTCTTTAGAGGCTTATTAAATAGACTCAGAGACATATATTAACAACTCCAGCCCAGATTCAAAGGCTTTCAGGTTTTTCTGATTGTTATGACCTGAATAACACTGCCTAGGCTGAGAAGTCACATGAAGAAGCATCTTGCCTTTCCTTTCTTTTCAACACTCAAATACAAAAACAAAAAAAGAAGAGAGCACAGACCGAGAAAACAATTACCACAGAACATGACCAAACCCCAACGTTTTCTGCAACAGTACTCACTCTGTTAAAACGTTTGGCTTGAAACAAATGCCCATTCACTCGGTACAGCTTCCTCCATCTTCTGGCTCCACATCGGTAGATTGATTCTGAGGAAGAAATTAAAAAGGTATAAAGCAGCAGCATGGCAGCACAGCAATGCCA
Source organism: Chloroceryle aenea (assembly GCA_013399075.1). NCBI lineage: Eukaryota > Metazoa > Chordata > Aves > Coraciiformes > Cerylidae > Chloroceryle > Chloroceryle aenea. The sequence goes on from VWZY01008186.1 coordinate 105,824, forward strand.
GGCACACTACCTTAAGCAAGTTGTGACTTAGAACAAGCTTGCTTTTCTACAGATCAACGCACAGCTAAAATCCCTGCTGGCTTGGTTGATTTTTGGTGTTTTTTTAAGGGCAGCCATAAATGACAGCTTCTGCAGGATGTGCTTTCACCACTGCCTCTCCCTTTTCTCTATCCCTGTCTTTTTCCTCACATGATCATAATCTTGTTACAGTTTCCTGGCTGCTTGCTGCTGGGGCTCAGGTGAGAGGGAGAGATAACTGTTAAAGAAACAGCTTCCTCTGGTAAAATCAGCAGGCTGGGCTCACCCTGTCACCTTCGTGTGGAAACACGTCAAGGAGGAGTGCTGCCAGTAATGCTTCAGATGTGCAGCACCCTGGCAAGTTAGGGTATCTGACTATTTTTATCTTGCCATTAAACACTGACCAAGGTATTTCTGCTGTTAAGGAAATAGTTCAAGTGCAGGTCTGCAATTATTTCTAATATATTCTAAGCATAACAATAAGAAATCATTGAATCTGTTTATCCCCAAGAGGTCACACACCAGTACCTAGCATCTACTCCAAATTACTCTTGTTGTCACTTCTCACAGATGTGCAATTTTTGGGTGACTGGTGAATTAGAGAAGTTGATATTTAATGCTGAGTGTTGAAAATGTGCTGTGCAAGCCCAGTCCCACTCAGGGCTGCACACAGCTGGGGGGGTGCCACAGCCAACCCCTGCACAGAACCAGGATCAGGGCAGTGAAAGCAGGGACTGGGGGGAGAGGAGAGTATGGGGGGGGAGATGGGAGGGGTGAGTTAAGCAGAAAATTCAGCAGTGATGTTAAAACTGACACCACACTCCTGCTATCAAAAAGCTAATTTTATTTATTTTTTAAAATCAGCTTTGGCAAGATTGTAAATGCTGAATAATTAGTTCTAATTACACCTATTAAGAGATTCAAGTTTAGGAGTTGTCAAAGTTCAAAGTAACATTTAAAGTTAACAAGCATATTGTAGACAGTGAGACAAGTCTGACACATCCTCTTCAGTATTTCCAGGAAAAATATTTTACAGTGTCCTTAGGAGTGTTATAACATCACCTTACTTGAAAAAGAAGTGTGAGACACCAGAATAATTCTTATTTCAATATTATTATTTTAAAGCTATCATCAGTAACACACTGAGTAAGGTTTTCCACTACTGTATGCCTTTTGAAAACCACATTTTTTACACTAGTTTTACCAGCTAACTTAACACTGTTGGCTGTGGTGTTTTAAAACTTTGAATCTCAATGTTTCCATCTGCCTGGTTTTAAACAGGTAAGTTTTAAATATCCACACCTTACCAAAGATGAAGTCTTTTTTTTAATATAGAAAAAACCCAAACATTTTCACTATCAGAATATAATGCAAGTAGTAAATAGCTTCTTTGTTGAGAAATTATTTTAACTTAATATTGAAGAAGCAAAAAATAAATCACAGGCTACTGACAAAATGTGTGAACACTGATTTTAATACTGGGTCTGATTTTAGATACTCTATTTTTATCCTTCAAAAGCCAGGCACATGAAACTATTAAAGTTTCTGTGACTCCACAAATCTGCACTGCCAAATCTGCAAACACTCATATGTTACTCTATTTGCATGTGCAAATGTTTACTTTGCAGGCATCTGAAACCAGCATTGCACTATTAAAGGAATTATTAGCAATTTGGAAAAAACCCAGCTCCTCAAAAGCTGAAAGACTGCACGCCACAGAAGTGGCAGAGATGCTAGAATGGAGGTGTATCACTTGGTATGTTTGACTCAAGCAGCTCCTCAAAATCTGCCAAATATAAACTTAAAGCAAACAAAACCCCTCCTCTGATTTTCTTAAGTGCAAAGAAAATTTAAATGAGAACGTAGCAAAACTATTGCAAAGCTTTTGCCTAAAAACATTCAAACAGAAAAACTTCTACCATTTGTAGGATGACTTTTTTTTTTACCAAGAGGAAAAAAAGCTTCACAAAGCTCTTCTCCAAAATAGCTAATTGATTCATTAGACAAAGCACCATATGGAGGCAACCTAATACATCTGTGCTCTGAACATTAGCTTATCACTGACATGAGGAATATTAAGTGAATGATAAGTTAACGAGCAGCTTGCACTGATGAAGTCTGTAAATAAAGGAGCAAGTCACTTGCCTAATTAGTGATAAATATTAAATCAAAGTCAAGGTTCTATATCATATACTTGGGAGGCAATAGTCTAACAAACTGATCTGAATATAGCACCGCTTGAGAAGGTGGGACACCCCCCCCAGTTTACCACTATGACAGCAACTGATTCAGCACAGGGGCTTAAAACAAATTAATTCCTATTCCCTGTCTCTAAAAAGCACCAAGGTAAGAAAGGGGAAGAGAATGATCATTGTAAGGCAACTTTTCATCACAAATTCTATGATTATTATTATTACATGATAAGATTAAATATATGACAGAGTATGTTCTTAGGATAATCAACCCCTACTTGGTCAGTGGTACAACATCCAGTGACTGTCTGTGCACCCCAGGGGACAACCCTGGCTCCAGAGCCTCACTAGAGGTCTGGATGGGGCAGAGAACATCCTCAGCATCTTCACTGGCAATACAAAACCACGACCAGCAGCTGAGACACCACACAGTGGTGCTGCCAGACAGACCTCAGCCCCCGGAGAGTTGAGCAGGCAGGAACCTCATCAAGTTCAAAGCCCTGCACCTAGGGAAGAATAACCCCAGGCACCAGTATATGCTAGAGGCCAGCTGGAAAGCAGCTTGGAAGGAGCACAAAGATGATCAAGGAACTGGAGCACCTTTCACATGAGGAAAGGCTGAAAGAGCAGAGACTGTTTGGCCTGGAGAAGAGAAGGCTCAGAGACATCTCATCACTGCATACAAACACCCAAAGAGAAGGTGTAATTGAGATTCAGACCCTTTCCACTGGGAAATGGCAGGACAAGAGGCAATGGGCACCAACTGAAACACAGGAGGTTCCATCTGACCATCAGGGAACACTCTGTCCACAGTGAGGATGACTGAACTGGCACAGGTTGCCCAGAAGGTTGTAAAGATTTCAAAAGCCATCTGGACAAGATCCTGGGTAACCTGCTTAAAATAACCTACAGAACCTGACTAAAATGTGTCTTCTACAGATCTATCACTGCACTCACTGAAGAGGACAACTGCTCTAAAAATTCACTGAAGGATAATGGCAGATGATAAAAAGCATTTGGGGGCCTTATTCTTTTGAAGCAGTATCAGCTCAAAAAACCCAAGTAGAGCTATACTAGAGCAAAGAAAACATCTTGAACAATAAACAAATGCTGCAAGTAGCAGTAAGTATACATCTTGAAATAAGAAAACTTATTGTCAGTGTTCTGGGTGATGTGTGAAGAAAGCTCTAATCTTAGTCTGCATTTCACCCCTACACTTCATATGGGAAAAGGACACTTTTGAACCCAAACCACAGTGTTTCAGTACATGTTTCTAGAACACTTTAGAATAAAAGCAAGCAAGGGTCTGAGTCTCGATAACCAAGAGCCAAAAAACATTCCTGCAGCCATCTAGAAAAAGGAATGGCATCACAAAAGCATGATTATTTAATTACTGTACTTGATGAAAAGGACTAATTTTTAATTTCTTTGAGTACATATCAGTTCACTCATTAAGGACTTTGAGTTAGCTGCTTGCAGGCTGAAGGAGATATCATACCCCTAATTAAACAAAGTACTCTTTCTTCTCCAATGGCTATTCAAGACAAGCCTTTGCCTAACAGAAAACAGGTTATTTTTAATATTTACTTTTGTAGGTGAACAAGTTTATAGGAAAACTCAAAAGCTGCTAACAGGGATGAAAAAAATTTTTGGGGAGAAAAAATATTTTTATTATAATGAAAGCACTGAACTTTACCTACTTCCCAGATTAAAACAGAAAAAAAAAAGAGTGTTTTCAAGTTAAGATTACAAGGGAAATAAAAAAATGAATGCCTGAAACAAAATTAACCAGCTGTGTCTATGTACAAAGCAGTGTGAAACAACTGCCTGCTGCTGTTGTGCAATTCTTCCCTCTGTTGTCAAGCTGTGCAACTACATCACTAACAGTAATGCACAAGGAACCTTGTAAATACACTTAATACTGGCTTAAGGTTGGGCTTTGGGGTTTTTTTTTCATCTTTCACTAAGTATTGTAGAACAAGCTTAAGGAAAAATATAACTCCTCTGTCCTTCAGTGTTCATTCCAAATCAACTGCCAGGCAGGAGATGCTCCCCTCCTCAGAACTCTGCAGAAGGGATGTGAACCTGGCCTTTGAACATGTAGCTCATAAGGGAGTAGGGAGAAAGCAGGTGCCATTACTCTTCATAACACAAGTAATTTCCCAGCACTGGAAAAGAGAAACAACTTAAGCCAGGCCCAACCTGCACCAAGCCCAGAAATACTGTTTTTCCATCTGAAAAATTTAGAAAGACTTATATTCTCTAGAACATGCAGGAGGATTCATCAGTTGTACAAAAAGTGTGGTTTACACCAATGAACAGCAGTTGGAGGGCCACAAAAGAGATTTCTTCTGCATTTGGATTTACAAATGCAATTCCAAAATCTGCTTTAGCTTGCTCAAACTAGAAACCTTTTATTATAGGAAGCACAGGGATAATTTGCTATTGCTGCAAATCACCTCTCAGAGATTAATGCCACTTGTTTACAGGCCAATTACACTGCCAGCCAGCTGGCCACTAAGAGAATGCCCAGTTTGGAGCTTTTTCCTTTACTGTTCTGCTGACCATACAAGTGAGCATTCTTCCAAAGCCAGCTCAGGACTCACAAGGAGGAAGTGGACGTCGATACTGCAGACGGACTGAGAATTGGAGAAAAAGGGAACACAAGAATCATTACAGATGAAGGTAGAATAAATCTGGGGAATGTATATTCTACAGAACTTTGATAGCATGTTGTTTTATCTGTTAATATGCCTCAGAGTTAAATGGAAACAATAAAAGTGCTTTCTGAAGCATGTAACAGACATACATTGTAGGGGATGCTAATTGGCCCCTCTTACTGTAAGTAAGCTGCAACATTCAGTTGCCATTCCCTTTCAGAAATTAGAAAAGAGTTATTACAGGCATTAAATGATTTCACCTCTTGAAGTCATTAAAATGGTAAAGACAGCATTTTATTCTTTATTTCACTTTAAACTGTTTAGTCATTGTGGAACTATATCCCCATCCTTTTCTTTTTCAACAGACACTAAAATTAACTACAAAGTCAGATTAACCTCTATTAAATATCAAGCACAATTCAGATGCAATAATGGCAAGGGAGGTGTACTACACACAGCATCAGCAGAGAACCAACAAGGAAACAAACCTCTCTGAACAGTAATATTTACCCAGCATTTAGTGCAACACAGCTCTAATGCTGCTTGAATGAATACCCTGTTCCCCACTGATTTAAAAGGGGGTCAGCTGACTCCCCCTTCAGGACTGCTAGGTGGAAACCTTTCCCCACACAGGCTGCTCTCTCATGCGTGATCCCTTGGCTGCTCACATTCCCATCCTTCTGTTCAAATGGCTCTGGGCCACTGCAAGGTGAGAAGTCGTGGTGACGAAGACAGCTCTGCTTTTATTGGCTGCTGTTAACACCTCCTGCTGACCAAGTCACTGCTGCACTTGCACTGTATGACCCTTTAGATCAACCACACCTCTTCACACCTTACACCCTTGCTCTCCAAGTTAAGAAGCTCATTATGAAAGGTAATTAGAAAATTTGGATTGCCTTGTCATTAAAAATACTGACTGCATTTGAAATACACTATAAATAAAGAAACAAAAGGGATCTCAACTCAAGAGACCCTCACTAGATTCAATGACTGAATGCTACTCCAGAAGCAAAGAGGTCCTGCCTGCAAAGATCTGTGGCATGCCAGTGATCACAGTCTGGTTTACCTCCTGCCCAGCAGCTCCTGACACATACACGTTTTCCATGGCTGTCCCAAACACGGGATAAAGTGGTGCTGGATTTGTTGCTCTAATTTGAAAGAGCACTTTAAGAAAAGGGATGGAAGATCCATACTTCTGAAAGTGGTCAACATTTGTTTAGGAAAAACAATTTCAAGTTTTCCCCTCTCTAACTTGACTTTCATGCAGTTTTAAACTCTAGACTCTTTCATGATGTGCAGTTGGCTCCTGGTTACAAAACCACGGTGGTTACGTGCATCACAAAACCAAGCTTGCATTGCATTGTTAATTGGAGTCCAAAGGGCTTCTTTTGATGCTGCATCATATGTTCTTCCAAAATTAAAATCACTTGCATTAAAAGATCTGCTGCAATGAAAACTGAATTAAATGTTCTATTAACGTGAATTAAGATGTGCATTAAAATGGTTTTAATCAAGCTGTAAGAGTACTGAACCAGTACTTAAATTATTTAATTCTTTAATTTACCTTAGTACTGCAGGAGACCATAATGAAGTTCTGATTATTTAAGCAAGTTCAGCAGGAGATGAAGCACTTTAGCATTAAACTCCATTTGTGTAACAGAGACCCATGAGCAGAAAGTTGCTTCCCTGAATGAAGGGCCTGGCACCACATTTAGGTGTTTTTCTAGCTACACATTGCTCATTTTTCACATTTACCAATTTTACACCTTCAACTAAACCTCTCTCTCTTGTATTTAGGGAGCAACAAAGCCCAGGTTAGTGAAGCAGAACACATTCATCTTTTCAAGCCTACACCTGCATCCACTTCACAGGCCACTTTTTTTTTAAATAAATTTCTACATCTTAGTACATCCATGAAGCATTAATTCCTGTTATAAGTAAAAAAATCTGGTAACAGAAAGTCTGACTTCTATACAACCTGGATTAGAGAAGACAGCAAACAAAGAAATGAGAAGCAACCCAGTGAAGTTTCCTGCAGGAATTTGGTTCTACTTTATATTATCAGTAGTGCACATGATTTAACACTTCATGGGGAATCTTAATCTCAACTGGACACCACTTTTTTTTCCCCTAGAAGAAGTTAAGCCTTTGATCACATGCAATTCAGATCTATTGGTAGCTGAAAGGGGTGAACATTCCAGTTTTTTGTGACTGAGCTAGACAGTGATCAGAAGGAACCAAATCCAGTCTATTCGTGAGCACTTAAAACTTTGTCAGATCAAATTCTCACCTAGTCTAGTGTTTTTATCTTAAATGCCAAGTTATAACATGACTATCAAAAGGGAGGGGGGGTGCAGCTCTCTACTAACAAGTTCCCTAGAAAAGTCTTTTTAGAAGACCTATTAAGAGCCCCCATGTAGGAAAGAGTTCACTGCTTTCATTTAAGCTGAGCCATACAGATTTTTGTATTAATTGCATTATATTTCATCATGGTTTTTTTCCTAAAGTCCTAGTCTTGTTTGTGCATTGAAACCTTTCCATTCCCCTTATTTCAGAGTTACCTGTACAATTCTATTTTGATTTTGTACTGATATTGAACACACAGCTGATGATCACAGAACTGTACTAAAAAAGTTTCCAGAACATGTGCTTAGAATGGAATTGAAATTAAAATTAGCTAACACTCCCACCCCCAGCTTCAGCAATGCATTTACCATGGGCTGTTCACTCCTAATGAAAAACATAAGAGTTCCTACTACTAAGATTGTTACCATGTGTATTAAATCTGTGTTATTTCTTAAGGTTTTTCCAGAGCAGATCGATTTAGTTGATTTGCCCTCAAGTGACAGGCATCAACACTGACTTGATTACACCACCACAGAAATCCCCCACTGTTCAAAAACCCAACAGCTATTCAAAATGGACTCAACACTCACTTGGCATTCAGAAAGCTTTTAAGGTGGCCTTCACAGTGTCCTTGAAACCATTACTCAGTTCCTGCAGTGTGTGTTAGGATGTTTTGTGAGTCAGGCCGTTTTCCCTCACAGCATGGTTCTGTTACTTCAGCTCACGATCCACTCAGAGCCATTTCCCTTCCCAAAGTTTACATTATTCCAGTATCAGAATCAGGCTCTCGAGCACACTTCTCCCAGTTCTTCCCAATTTAATCAGTCATCTGCTGACAGCATGCCCAGAAGCACTGGGGATACCTCAGTACAACAGAGGACATCGTCACCCTGCAGCACGACCACCTCTCCAGATCTATCACCTCCCAGTCTGGCAGTTCTGGCACATCTGTATCTCATGGTACCTTATCCTGCTTCACACTAGGAGGAAAGCAAGCTGAAATTAAATGCACACCACATCCATTCTTATGATGTCACAGTCTGAGTCCTGTGAGTCGTGCTCTGTTTTTGTCATGGGATAAATAACATTAATCAGAATTTCTCCCATTTATACTTTTACTCCTTCTAAACTTCCTCGTATGCTATATGGAAATAGCATTTATCCATTTCACAACTGTAACCTAAGTAGAGTTTGCAGCAACATCAAGTATCACTAAACTCATTCAGTGACCATAGCTTAATAAAAAATCTGAATAGTTGGAGTTATTCATCGTACCTGTTCCATTCTGGATCAGATGATTATACACTCATTCTATTAGCAAACTGAGTCAATCTTCCAGCTTCTTTATTTTTTGCTGTGCCAAGAATTATTGTTTCCTGAGAGAGTGACCTTCTCTCCTAAAGCATCTCATCCTCATGTGGGGGGAAAAATATTGCCCTTGCATCTGGTCTGTTAATGGAAAGCTATAGTGCTTAATGTGCTAAAGAAAGCATGTTTAAATCTTTCAAATTAATGATGGTATTTGTCTTTCAGCTTTTGGAAGGAAGCTTTCAACTCACCCCACTGAGGAAAAGAAGGTAATTATACCAGATCTGCAAAGTTTACACACTGCTTCCCACCAAAAGCCCTTTTGATTTCTACCATGCTCTCCATTATCTGGGTATAATTTGAGATCTGCTGCGTAAAATCATTTCATGATAGCTACTCCTAACAAGTTTAGGGCAACACTGAGATAGCTCATGGCACTACTGCTAAAAGTAATGATTGTACCTTGAAATTAATGAACCAGTTCCAACCCCAGACCTACTGTTTGAGGCTCTGCAATATCAATTTTATCTCTGCCCGCCCTGGGTTTTCCTTTCTTCACAATCTCTATGATTAAGAGCAGCTTTTAATCAGAGCTAACAAACTACAGAACATGGAGCTCTGTGCCAGTCACAGGGCACCTGCTTTACTGGAGACCATGGTAGATGGCAACCTAAGTTACTGGAAGGAGCACATAACAGCAGCAGCATTATTATTACAGTGAGCACAATATTGTAGAAGTAAAGAGGACCATACTAAAATCCTGATGTTTTGCCTTCAAATAGTTTCTGGTTTCCTATGAAATATTTCCCTGGCTAATAATCCAGGGACAAGCACTTACAAACACAGAAAAACTAGTAATGGAACTTCAGAATTCCAAATGAGGTGCCTTCTAGTCAATATTGAGAACCTCAGTTTTTCATTTTTCCCACTACCCAAGTCACTACCTTCCCCCTGTGGCTTCAGGACAGAACTGCACAGCCTGTACAACACTTAACTCTTGCACTGACAGTGATGATTAGGACTCACACCTCTTCCAAAAATCATGATTTCAGAAGGACTGAAGCTAGCTGCTTTTTGGTTTTTTACTTCAGGAGACTTCTCTGCCATCCAGCTCTGTACCCACAGCCCGTCTGCAGCGGCTGGGCAACGGCTCTCGCTGCGCAGCCTTCCAAGGCTTTGCTTCTCAAGTGCTCTCCATTTCAAATCACCTGAAATCTCACAAAAGCTGGTTTCCCACACAGCAACTCAAAAATCCAAGAGATAAACGCTGAAGAGCTCCTTCATCTGCTGCCCTGAGGGTCTCTGTTGCTATTTCTGTGGCTCGGTTAAACATTAAAAACCATAACTTGCAGAGTGCAACTCATTTTAAAAAGTATTACACAGAAGCCCAAATATAATATATCATTAACCTTGACCACATCATTTAAGATGTTACACATAAAACAGCTCTTCAAGGTACTGAGAGAGGCCTAACAAGGGTTGAACAGGCTGCAGATGTCCACTAATTCCAACAAACAAACAGGTTCATCACCTTCTTGTCCCTTCAGTTACCCCAAATGCCTGTATATCAGCAGTGGATTTCCCACCTTATGAGAAGTCTATCAGAAGCATGGGAATGGAGCAAGACATCACGTTCAGGAGAAGTTTTCTGAAGCCCAGTGACATCTTCCCTGCATAATTATACTATATTCTGAGCAATAGTTAAGGGGGGGCATAGGGGGTGGGTGTGGAATAAATAATAAAGAACACAGGCTGTTTATTGTGACTCCTTAACAACTAGCCCCAGCCCATTCTACATCCCACTGGGTTTATACTTTACAAATTGGTACACAAACAAATGCTACAACATCCAGTACCTTAAAGTAGGGGAAGATATCAAAGGGAGGCCTAGCTCTAGCTCTTTATTCTTCCTTGGATGTTTCCTAGCTAAGAAAAGCATTGAAATTATTTTGAATTAAAGCCATTAAATGATAAGCAAAATAGACCTTTAACTACGGTTCTGTTTTCAGTAACTAATGCTCTCTCAATATCTGTAGGTGTATTTTTCAAATAAGCCACATGAAACAAAATGTGGTACAGTTAAGAGAGGAAGAGATTTCAGGTATTCTTGAGAAACTATGACACAGCTATTTTCAATTCCTAAGCAACAATATATCTCACATTACGAACAAAAGCAAGTACGAATTTCCCCTCTGCCAGTTCAACTACTAAAAACCAGGAGAGGGTTACTAGCAGTTTCAAAATTGCCTAATTATCCAGTGCAATCCAATCTATGTCTTCAGAATAGTCTCTGTGGTCGCAATAGTTCCTTTCTTCATTGGGGGATGAAATTGGTTCACGTGCTCTGAATAACCTAATCACGGCTGCCGATACCGTAACAAATGAAGGGAAAAAAACCTGCCTTATGAGCTAGAAAAATATTTACAGGCCACACTACTGTAGCAAGAAGCCTTTTCGAGCTATTCTGTAGTATCAGACAGATGGTAAAGCAAAGCCAAGTATCGATACCCATAATAAAATAGCTCACAACAATAATTGGGTTAGTAAGATACCTGTACTCGACCCTATGATGACATTCTCAGGAAAGATGGCTTGGGGGAAAATGAAGTCCAAACACCTAATGCTAAAACACTGAGCAGATAAACAAAGAGCATAAGAGACATACACAAGACAGGGTAGTCTTTGCGGGGAAAAAAAAAAAGAAAAGAAAAGGTAGCAAAATCAGCCAGAAATAGCAGATAATAAACATTAGTTTGACATACTAATGCCATGCATCAAAAACATAATCATTATTTAAACATTTCCCACTCTGCATTCTTCTACTTAATAAAGCTGAAAGCAAAACAATCCAAAAATTTGTTAGCACCACCTACCTGAACCCCAGAAGAAATAACATTAAACACACACATCTATTTGTTCAGATGCAAAAATGCCCAAGTATACCAGCCCAGCTTCTTCTGACAATATTAGAAACTAAGTGAGCCTCAATTCAAAACAACTATTTCACAATTAAAACACATCTAAGACAATCTACTAAACAATTCAACAAAAAGGCCTTAGAAAATGATGTTTCTAATTCATTAATCTTTACATCAGCAATCTTACAATAAACAGGCCCTGCACACATACCATCAGGGTTTTTGGGATACATTTCTTTCATTAATCTCCAGTACGAGCAGCAGCAGCATCACTCACTCCTCTGTTCCTTTGCCTCCTAAAATACATCCCCCAAGAGTCCCTTCAATGCAATTTTATCAGCATTTCTGAGAGGTCTCTCAGACACATCCCTACGCACAAGAGGCAGGAGGAATCTCTGCATTTGTAACAATCCATGGCTGCAAAGGAGGGTGGCAAGCAAAGCAACTGTATCATAACCAAAATGCTGAGTTCTATTATCTCCTGCACCACACGTACACACACACTGCATCAATGGCCTCAATTCAGAGCAGCAATCACAATGATGATACATAAAATCTATAGAAAAAGCATGCATTACTCACTGGGTTTTATTCTTTAGCTTCTTCAGCATGTAATTCTTTACGCTTTACAATGTAGTAGGCACAGAATGAAACATTTTCCCTTTATTCCACTGATGCCGCTGTCTGAATACCATTAGATACCAAGGACAATAGGCAGGATCAGCTCGAACATTAAGAGCAAATATTTAATGGAAGACTGGTTACCCCCGTCTCTCCCTTTCACATCTCTGCCTCATGTATCCAGGCACGGGTGGTACTGGCTCCCTTGAGAGGCTGTAGCTAGCAGCTGAGGCACAAACTAAAACATGGCATGGATGTCAAGGAGCTGATGTCACAAAAACAAGTATTTCTCTGATAGAAGCGGCGATTCCATTAGGGGAGTCCGACAAATCGATAGAAATCGTTCAGCTGAACACGCTGCGTTATACAATGCACTGCAGCACCAAGAGTGATAAATCAGCTCAAGATCTGCCAGGGTAAATAAGCTGAGACTACAATAACTAAGTTAGAAACTGCCAATCAGACAGCACGCTGTGTGTCAGGGGCTGGGGAAGGCTGTCACTTGCGAGCACGGCAGAGAAATACCCACCTAAACATTTCCCAAACAGCTCTGTTTGGTGCCGACTCCAAAAGAACAGCTCAGCTGCTAAAATAGCAGAAATGTTTTTAAATACAAAGACTGGCCTAAAAGTCTGCCATCTTTATCAGGAATGGTCCTGATAAAGCACACAAGGCTCCAGGCCAGCAGATGCTAGAAACGCCTGTCAGAGGTCACATTCAGCATCTGGGAGAGATGAGGGTGCTTTGGAAACCCTCACCCCCACAGCAGCACTGCCAGTCCAGTCTCTGGGGCTGCCTGGCTGAAGGTAAAAGGTGCTGTTTCAACAACAGCAGCTGTACTTTTCTAGGGGGAGATGGGTCTGGCACAATAGAAGAAAAAGTAATATAGACACAACGCAACTTCAGATGCTGGAGACTGGAAACTCCACCTTGCAGACAGCATCTCAGCAAAGAAAGAAGGTAGATTCCTCAAATACAAAAAGAGCTTTTCTTAGGCATGCAAAGAGAATTGAAATATTAGTCACGTTTTATTCCATTAATGGATCACATGCATTTATTTCAAGCTTTGCAGGCTGGTACAATCTCAGAACTATATCTGTGTCACAAAGGCCCAGGACAGATAGCAACTCTATTATTAGATTTCAACATAAATGCAACACCATGAGCAAGGACTTCTGCACTCTCTTCCCAAAGCATTATTGTTCTGAAGGAACTGGGAAAAACCTCTAGAATTCTACAGAAATTCACCACAACATGCTTTCAGTTCAGAAGATCACGTCCTGTTGGAAATAACATGAACCAAGCTGAGCAATACCTTGCAAATGAAACTATTTAGCAATTGAATAGTTTTGTTTTAAAAAAGAATCCATCTCAAACTGTCTGCAGTTCTGTGGCCACACTTAGAGTGCCAACTGAAAGCAGCCCATTTTGGGCAGAACAAGTAGTTCACTGTCTATTTGTCCCTGGAAATAACTGGAGGCAAACTCATAAGCTCCTTCCTAGCATTACACGTGAGAAGTGCGTATGTACTGCTCTCATTTTTCAGAGTGATTCCCTATGAACACAACTGCAGTGACAAAGCCACACAAAATAAAGAACTGAAACATGCTGTCTTTTAAGAAAATATTTGGTATTTTAATCCTTTCAAAATAAATTCCTTTAAATAAACTATATCACCAATAGCAGCAACATTTCCAAAGCCCAAGTTCAACGCAGGTATTTGTTGTATGCCCTTAGCTAACAAGCAGCAGCCAAATGCAGTAGCTTATGCTAAACTAACACTGATGCATTTTAACAAGGCTATTGTAAAACAATCTGAAAAGAGTTAAAAGGAGGTTTCCATGCAGGCCCCACAGATACAAACAGGGAATATGCACTGAATTTGCTAATTTATGAGCAGCCTGACTACAAATGACTTCGTGAGCACATCCTACTAAACAGGCTTTTTAAACTATCAAAGTATGATTCAACATGACCTGTAAAACCATGGGGAGAGAAATACCCTACAGACAGAATAACCAGGTCATCCGAGCCACACTAATCTATGTGCTGCTGCAGTTCATCTCACAGCCTGAGATAACGAAAACTTTAATAAATTAACACAAAAAACTTTTGTACTAAACTATCTACACTTTTAATGAGATCGTTAATTGCAGTGAACTTTATTATGCCACATTATTTGCAGCTCTCTCCAAGCAGCAGCCTTTTCTCCCCACCAGTTAGCTTACTTGGACAGTATTTCACAGTAGCTTGCTTTGTGTTCTCACAACCAAAGGCAAATAGCTCTACCTGGGACTAGCACTGGTCGAGGCTGGTACAACACAAGTATTTTCTTGTTTCCTCTTTAAACCACTTGGAGAATGGAAGCAGAGATAGATCCAGTTGGTGCTTGCAGGGTGTGTATTGGGAAAGCAGAGGGACGTGGACACCCGTATGAACTCATCCCCTACGATGCTCATACAAGTACCAAACAGAAGCAAGTGAGAAAACAAAAGAGTTTCAGCATGTTGTGAAATGGCTCTAAATACCCTAGTGATGCCAGACTTGGCTGTTCCATTCTTAGTTGCAGAACTAAGGGGGGGGAGGCACCCCAAAGTTAGAAATATAGCTGCTTCACAGAAAGTCTGAAGACTTAAGGTGGAGTAATAACACTTATGTTTTGATGCCAAAGATAAATCTGCCCTGGTAGAACATTACAAGCATCCTAAGGCTAGCAAACCCCCAAGTCATCACTTGCTTCTACTGTAATTCTCACAAAAGTCAAAGGCAGGCAAGTCATTGACCTACCCAAGCTTCCTAAAACACCACTGCCAAAATAAGATCTGGAAAAAGTAACAAGATACAGGAAAACCCAAAAGTTACACTGCTGCTAACAGTATTTTCTCTAGATACAGATGTTCCACTTTAGCCTGCTGATGTAAACCTGACACCTTTTCCAGGGGAGGGGGTTCAGTTTAGGACCTTACACTTCCTAGGACTCATGTCCCAGAGCAAAGCAGTGTCTCGTACACAATTCACATCAAGAACACATTTAAATCTAGAGAACTAAGATTGCTCTTTCCAGAATAACAGAACTTGAGCCTGAAAGTATCTGTGGGAGAATATTTTCAAGCTGTTCAGATGAACTGGGAAGGGACAGCAGAGTAAAACCTGCACATTTTCAACATACAGTAAATTATAACTACACAGACCTCACTTCAATTTTAACTCATGGACACACAAGTATGAAATTAAGTCTTATTTGCTTGAGTATGCAGCAGAAGCACGTTGAGATACAGGGAGATGGACTGGCTGCCCATTTCCTTCTGGAAACTTGAGCAAAATTAATAGGAAAGCCACCGAGCTACTATTCTGTTAGATACAGTAATACACAAACAAGAACATTAAACAAGACATGAAAAAATTCAGATATATGGAACAGAGTATATTGCAAACAGCTAAACAACTGCTTGCTTGGCTCACCCTAAAAATAAACTGGGAAGAACACAGATAAAAAAATTGTCTCAAGGGAAATAATTTATTTAAATGTAAAAAAAATCCTATTTCAAGTGCAGTATTTTGGTGTTTATTCCATCTCACTCCATCTTCTCCACAAAACAGATACACACATATATAACAATAGACTATGAAAAAATCCCCAAACTTTCAATGCATTTCTTTTCCACCTGACTGAAAGAATTAATCTAAAACATGGTAACATTTTAGTACTCACTATCTTCCCCTGGGCAAGGCATGCCAGGTTTCTCTGGAATACTTGGAAAAACTGCAAATAAAAACATTAGGTTTTTAAGTTACAAGTACTTTTCCCATTATTTTTGAACATATTTACACAAATACAGTTTCTGGAAGCCTTTAAATAATTCTGCATGAGACCTTTAAATAATTAAATAAAGCCTTTAAATAATTCTGCATAATAAAATGTAGTTCCATACTCACAAGATACTGTCCTTGACTAGAGCATTAACAAATCCAAGCAGTTTAGAACCTGAGGTCCACTCATAGCCTGCCATGGAGCCCAGCTTTGGGCTCCACACCCACAACAACACTTCCTCCTTACATCATCAAACTACAGGGCACCAGCTACAGAAAGAATGCTAATTGATGGTCAGAGGAGTTGTTGCCATCTCATATTAAGAGGCTATTCATATTATCAAATACATACAGGCTCCTGAACAGGGTAATACTTGCCATGAATAATCAGCCCCTCTCCTCTGTTCTGACAATACAAACGGAAGGCTTCTTCCAGTTCCATCTGGGATGAGATGGTGCATGGGTCACCTAACAAAAAAGCAATACACAGGCAAATTTAGGACTGAAGAATTCAGTGGAGAACTTCAATTAGTCAGTAAGAAACATACCAGCCTCCAGGATTGTTTTTCTTTCAATCATCTGACATTCAGCTGGCATTTTGTTCCAAGCCAAAATATATCAACAGAGTTGGTTTGCCTTTTAATTTTATCAAAACTGGGTAGATAGAAAGATGCCAACTTTGGTTTGCAAGGGCACAACAAAATACAAAAGTGAACAGATATGCTTAAAGATCTTTGGCACACAGTATAAAAAAAAAGCAAGATCACTTCCTAGTAACCTGAAAGTTTAATTCTAAATTAATTTACCCTTTGTAAAGTGTTGCAGTTTTAAATTAATGGGTTCAAAACCCACTGAAACTGGAAGAGTTTAACATGTTAGAAAACTCCATTCCCAAGCTGAAGTGTATCAATGGAATAATAAAATAGCTCCAAATACCCGGTTTTGAAATACTGTCTCCAGACAGCACAAGTTCCCTTGGAAAGCAGTCGTTTTCTTAGTCCTTGGAATTAAGTGTTTATTTTTTTTGCAGTCAGACCTGGTTAGGCAGTCACTGGTTGTACCCTGCAGCGTGGCTGACAGGAGCTCACACTTAGGAGCAGACACATCAGTTCCCCATTTTCTTGTCGTCTGCTCGTGCTCACATTAGGAGTACCTTGTGAGGGTTATTTTAGTTAAAACTAGGTAATTAATCCATAAATCCACTTAGCCAGGCACACGTGAACTGCAGGACGCCACAATACACTGGAAGTGAGCAAAGGAGCACGGGTGTCACTCTCAACCCCTGCAACTTTGTGGAGCACCTGCTCTTCCCGTGGCACACCTTGCCCATCAGATGTGACACCAGTTAAGTGATGGCACCAGTGTCAATCCACATATTAAGTTTAATTTCTTATTAAAAAAAGTTCTTATTTTTTTAAAAAGATGCCCTCTGGGGTGAATCTATCCCTCTTTGAAGGCCACTGCTCTTGATGATCTAAAAATACTACAATAATGCAACTTGAAAGACTAAATTACTTGTACTGCAACTCAATAATCCATGTTCCTTATGATTATGGTATTTTATTAAGAGTTATTCATAGTTCAAACATTTTGGATCTTGTCAAAAGCAGAGGAACACTAAAAAAAAGCCCAACAGAAAATTTATTTTCTCCAGCTCTTTGGTAGCTTTTCTTTATTCACTAAGCCATCAGCAATTGTTTGTTTTAAGCTAGTTCAAAGAACATCTGTTTGTGCAATCAGTCAAATGAACTTAAATTACATGTGGCAGTAAATGGAAACACTCCCTCATACGCAGACAGAGGGTAACTCATAAAACCTGTGAGGATTGAGGGCAGCCTGCAGATTGGTTGAAACTCAACAACTTACAATCAGGAATTAGAAAAAGGGTTGTACAGAAATGTATTTAACCAAGACTAGTAGAAAACAGACATTAGAACTGCAATGAAAAAAAATTGGTTTAATTTAATTAAACCTCAAAAAGACAATGCCACAAATATCCAAACCAAGAAATATTTAACAGGAATCATGACTTAAAATCCTCCATCTCAAAACTCCTGAAGTTTTCTTCTTTCCTCCAGTAATCTTCCTTTTATTAGCAGTCATGCAGTTCAAACAGCTAAGCACATGCAATGCACTAATTCCCCATGCACTTCTGATTGGGTTACTTTTTATTAGACTGACATGAAGCTGAAGTACTACAGTTGCCTCTGTCTTGATAATCAGAAGATAGAGTAAAATTTAAAAATCATTAATACTCCTTGGTATCCTAAAAGGATGGAATCTCCTTTGACTACTTCCTTAATTATTTTGAAACACTGTTCACCCACCAAACAACACTGCTCAGCTAAGAGAGCAGTAGGGACTATTATTAAAAACCAAACCAACCAACCCTCAAAAACCTAAACAAAGCACATAATTGCAAGTGTTAGCCAAAGTAATTTAGTATTTTTTTCATCCTTCTGCATTCAGTTCTAGGAGTTGTGCTGCAGACCACAGCTTTGGTGAGGTGTAACAGACAAACCAGGCAGCACACGTGCAGCTGGATAACTGCATGGCAACTGTTCTTCCCCTGCTAGGTCAAGAGCTGTGCCCATCATGAGTGTAGCTGCACTACACTCCTGTTAAATCATTAGCAGATCCACACATTCCAAACTGAAGCCCCCAAAAAAGTAGCAAAGGCACTTGCTGTCAGGCATCCCCATTGCACTACTACTCACACCCACCAGCAGGCTCTAACTCGAGACTGCAGAGACCTGCCACGTTTTGCAGCGGAAAGGAACACGCAAACCCTTCTCATACCATGGTGACATTTCAGAGCCTATAGGAAGGGTAAAGAAAAGGTCTCTCTCACATACAACAGCTTGTGGAATAATTGACAAACTGCTTTACACCTGAAGATAACTTAGAACAATGAGATCTGGCAAGACCAACTTTTCCTGCAGGAACATCATAAGAAACAGAGACTTTCACAACAAACGATTTCTACAAGATCTTATCAACCCCATTCCACAAAACTCTACACTATTCTTCACACATATGAACAAAAACCCTAGAAGAATAAAACCAGTTTTTCCAATGCTACAATTACATTGCTTCTCTGAAACACATTCAGAGCTAAATCACTACGGGGAAAACACAAATGCCTGGGTCATTCTGGAAGCTGACAGGGTGAAGCACATCAAAAAACAATGCTACTAAGAATCTGAAATTGAGATTTTTGAGGGGTACAGCATTAGGCTTATTAAAGTGCAAAACTAAAACAGACTTCACATTCAGCATAGAAGTATGGAATAGGAAAATAGCTGGGCTCTACAACCCTTGGCTTCTACAGAAGCGAATCCAACTGCTGCTGCAATCAGCCTTGGTATTTTGAGGCTCTTTTCTCCATGCTCCCTGCCTCATAAGACAGGGTTATGTACCCTGGTATTTAGAAACAAAAATAACTCCACAATATGAAACTAGTTTCTACAAGTCTCCTCGATGCCCCTTCTTCGTGCCACAATAACCAATAAACCAAGATGCCCAAGTAGTACAATACCTTCATCATCGATCCACTTGAGGGTAATGGGCTGTTCCTTTTGCAAGTTACACATCTCATGCACTTCACCACAAAGTTCATCATAGCTCATGGATGCATCCAGGTTCGTTATGAAGATGTCCCTGCATGAGATGCAAACATAACCTTTTCTCAGACAACATCTGCATACTCCAACAACTCCATCTACGGACACTCAGGGGGGTGAAAAAAGAAACAAAAAAAACCAAAAAAACAAAACACTTGCAGAATCAGCACCCTCAGATAAAATGCTCCCACTAATGTAAATTAGTTGCCAGAAGTCAACAGGATTACATCCATGTCCAACTCCCAAAAAAGATATTTTAGTATGGAAGAATTAACTGCATCACTGATCTACCCTTAACACACCTTTACTTGGGTGAGTCAGGTTCTAACTATCAGCATTTGAAGTGTTGTAAAAAACCACAAGATTTTGTAAGATTTAAATTCTATCCAGGTACTACTTCCATCAGGTGACCAGTAAAATCTCAGTTACTGTAAAATACTTTTAAAATGTAGGGTTTTCCTCATGTCCATTATACTTTTTTTGTCATGTGTCTGAAACTGGACACTACAAAGTAATATGAATGGGCAGTAAGTTAGGAGCAGTTACAGCAAAAGAACCATTCACATGGAGGGATTAAATGTGTCACCATTTAAGGTGCAGAGACATACAGCAAATGGCACTGCACCACAGCTCAGTGTAAATGAGGTGATTTCACCTAACCCTATAAACCAGATAACAAAGTAACTCAAATAACGAAGTGAGAAGTACACACGTTTACTTTCTTTTGCAATCTACTTATGCAGTTATTTATACTATGCTATGTTAGGAACTCGTGTCACACCCAGAAACACGAATACCTGAGATACTAGGACTGCACGGAGATAGACTATGTTCCCAGGTTTTATCTTACATAGGTATCCACAAAGAAATACCTCCTCTCATTTTCCAGCATAGAAAATGCTGGAAATTAAAACAGAATCCAAAAATCCCCACTAGAAAAAGACTTGCAATAAACTTGACAAGTTTTGTCCCAAGGAGCACACAGTCACAAGCTGACATTTCTAAGGGGAAGAAGCCTGGACTTCAGTCTCCTGCTCATTTCAGCAGCAGAGTAAAACTTCTGCTCGTTAGAAAGCAGATACAAGGAAAAGGTGCTAAGTGCATGGGAATACAAGAGATGAATCTATAGCTGTTTGTGATCACAAATGCTTGTATGTGCTTAACAGCTCAGTTTACCTACCAGGTCTGACACGAATTACAACTCCACCAGTGCCCTGGTTATGCTATCACTGGGTCAATGTACAAACACCAGCTCAATATGCTCCAAAATTAGACAGGACACAATAAAGAGGAGGGAACACTGCCTTACCCGCTGTAGTGGGCTTTTACTCTGATGAAGTCTTTGTTCAAGTCAATTTTTGATCCCATTCTGCTAGGCATGGTCTGTATTTAGCAGTCTAAATGGAAATTACAAATATACAGCAATAAGTTCACTCAAGATAGAAAACTTCTTCAATTCTGAAGGGAGCAGCTTCGCGTGTGAAGTGTGCGCTTCTCCTCCAGATGATTTTCAATCCAGCTGCATAGAGAGAAAACAAGAACAGAGATGAATATAAACACTCTACTAAACAAACGAGTTGGGTCAAATTTATAATAAAACACAAATAGCTTTACAGGGAACAGCAAGAAATCAAAAAGAAAATATGCAAGAGCACTGATCTGCACAGAAATCAAATGAGTTCAGTTAAAAATATCCTGTATCGTTTAGTTTTACAGAAAAATCCCAAGCATTTAAGGATGTTTTTAAATAAAATATCCAACAGGTCCCTCTTGGGCAAAAGCACTCCACAGAAATCTTTATTTATTCATCAGCACAGCTTCTGGCTCTTTTCTTCCAAAGAGCGGAGTATTTGAATTCAAAATAGTTATTACACCCATGGAAGACTGCTATCATTTAACGCTGATTACAGGTTTACCCAAGAAAAGGAGAAGAGGAACGCCAAGGCACAATTTGAGTTGCCTTTACGACTGGAGACTGACAAACGTCCCGTTTATTCAAGATTCCCACCCCCTTCTCTTGTATTTATCCATAGGCAGACAGCTTCCTATGATCCCATGGCGGCAGCAGGGCCACCACAGGTACCGGGGAGACCTCGGAAAGCGACCTCCCGCTCTCTCCTGTGCTGCGGGGCCGGGAGGAACACGCAGCCCCTTCCTCCCAAGGCCAGGGACCCCCCTCAGCGCCCGCCGGAGACAGGGGCTGCGCACAGCGCGGGCGGCAAGCGACGGGGAGGTGA